>OU744337.1:109385827-109993999 GCA_916610165.2 Gymnosoma rotundatum
CACTATGCCTACGTAATTCATAATAAAATGGCGTCATTAAATCAATTATAGAGTGTATTAAAAATCGCATTAAATTAGTTTAAGTTAATCTATGTGCGTTGTGCTTCATTCAATATTGAAATATAAGTATTTACTAATACTCTTATAAAATATTTATTATTTAATACTATAAATAAAAGGTATTACTGCAAGGAAAGCATTTTCATAAGGCCATTTATCTACTGCTCAGCAGGTTGTTCATAGTTTTTATTTGGAAAAAATTGTTGCCAGAAATATTTCCTATTTTTTATAATATAAGTAGAGTACATTTCTACCCACATTATTTTTATTTATTATTTTTTTTTTTATATATTTTTTTTGTGTGCGCTCCAGACCTCATTGTAAATGAACTATTAAAAAAGTACCATTCTTAAGGGAAAAGTAGCACAAAATGCGTTTTTAAAGATGTTTAAATCGTACATATATCCGCTTACACGCGACACCAAAAAATCCTCTTTGTAATTGACATAATAAATTTAAAAAAAAATACCTTTTTTTAATGATAAATCTTTTTATTAAAAAGCTCATTTAAGATTCCTTCGTGTTAGTCTTTTTTACACTTTTTGTGAATAAAAAAGTAACTAAATTTTAAAAGAATTAAATAAACTGCATTCAAAACAAACATTTTTTTATGTTAATCTCTTCAGGCATAGAGGTACATTTCTATTCACACACACACACCCACCACCATGCCTCATAATTTACATTTCTATTGTCCTGAGTGTTGAGTGTGAAATTTTTATATGTTACTTTTATACGATTTTAAGTCCTTCTGGCTCGTATGTGAAGTGAAGAAAGCTTCAGTGTGCGGTGAACATCGTTACGGAAAATGTCAACACAAGTACCTTTAATAAACAAATTGTTGATATTTGTAATTCAGTATACTTTTTTTTTTTTTGTGGATAGACACTAATAAAAACATTTAATGACAAACGCGTGTGTGAATATAAATGTGACTGTATATTATTGTAAAGCATAATCAGCCTTTGTATTTGTATTTCAGAGCTCACATACATTTTTAGGGGTTATTAAGTGCTGCCTACTCGCTAACTGGCTAAAAATGTAAAATATTAACAATAGAATAGCGGAAGTAGAAATTTTGAAGATTCCCCCTTTGTTTTTTGAACTTAATTCGTAAAATTATTAAATGACTGTCATGATGATGAAAAATGAAAGAAATAGTGAAAATATTTACTTAAAGGTTACTGTGTTTTTGTGTTAAAATTTATTGAGTTTGTTTTTTCTTACAAAATTTGGGTGGAATCCTTCGATGAACTATATATGAGCAGTAGCGAAATGGCCATATGGATATGATTTCCCCGCAGCAATATATTTTATTTTTTAGTTTAGTTTAAAATAATAAATATTTCATGAGAATATTATGAAATATTTATATCTGAAGGGATCAAGCACAATTAAAGTGAATTATATTATAATTTTTATAATTGTGATTATCGCTATTTTTAATTTTCTTATCTACATATTTATTTAAGCTTAAACACAATACCATGTTTTCTGTTTACCATTTCTTGCGAAATGCTGTCAAAACCCTTAACAAACCAAAAAAAAAAAATAATTGCCTACTCTTTTGATCTTTAACGGACTTTAAAAAAAAGAGGGTGGTTATCAATTCGACTGGATGTTGCTATTTTATATATGTTTTTAATAAGTCAGTCATTTCTGGATCGATTTTGGTTTTTTTTTTTTATTTGAAAGTGATGCTTACAGATCGGTCCCGCTTTTAAAATAGTTCATTATTTTAATTTTTATTAAATTAAGATTTGAACATAAATATTATAAATGAATGGAAATTATTTGGGCTTTAGTTAATTTTTGTAATTTATAAGAATCTTTTTAGAAAGAAAATTTTTTTAAAAACAATTAGACGCTAGCAAAATGTAATGCTGTACTAGACCGCTGTATCTGGGCTGCTACGACCTTCATCAGCATTCTTCGCATCTATCTAACTTAATTGTGTAATTATAAACATCATCTATCTAACGAGCTAATTTTTCTAATTTATTTTTTCTGGTTTTCTTTGGGAAACGTCTGTATACATTTGTAAAACAAATTTTCTTTCTAAAAAGATTTTTAGAAATTAAAACAAACAAACTAAAGCTAAAATAATTTCGTTTCATTAATAACAGTTCATTATGTTAAAAATTATAGGGCGTTTTTATACAACATACCAGTTTTTTACATGTATTATGGACCCTAAAGGTCACTACTTTAAATTCAAAAAACTGCATATCTCTATAGCTCACAATGTCAAAAGGTAATACCAAAACAAATGTTAAAATAAAGGTTATCCCTATAGGTGACGTAAATTGACACATATAGGCTTTTCTCTAGAACCGTTGTTGACAAACGCTTTAAAATTGGATAGAATATCGATTTCTATGTCCGTAATAAGTTTTAACATCCAAAATTAAAAATTATAGGGTGCCCCTATAGTTCATTTAATTTTATGTATATTGCCATACTTTGGACCAGTAAAGTGGACAACCTTATAATTTGAATTTACTTTGTCTGATAGAAGAAGAAGTATAAATATTTTAAATTATATACGAGGGCTGCTCTATATATTTCTGGCCTAATAGTGAAAGTGCGAATATTTATAATCAAAAATGGTTTTATTGTTTTTTAAAGTATTCTCCAGCATGATTTATACACTTTTGCATGCGCTCAAACCAGTTGTCGAAGCACTTTTTCCACTCCGATTGAGACACCTCTAAAACATGGTTTTTGAACACTTCAACAGCTTCTTCTGGAGATGAAAATCTTTGACCACGCATATTTTTCTTGATGTGCAGAAACAAGAAGAAGTCATTAGGTGTCCAGTCAGGGCTGTACGGCGGATGACTCATTAATTCGACGTTTTGGCCGGTAAAAAACGCTCTGGTTTGAGCCGATGTATGAGAGCTCGCATTGTCATGGTGAACAATGATTCGTCTTCTCTTGTTGGTTTTTCGAATTTCTCCGATGACTTCAGGCAAACAACTTGTAGTGTACCACTCAGAAGTGACCGTCCTACGTTGCTCAAGCGGAACAGTCGCCACATGACCAGTTTTGCCGAAGAAACAGGCGACCATTTGCTTCGAAGTGCTTCTTCCACGAACAACTTTCGTTGGATTTTGCTCGTCTTTGAAGACCCACACGGTCGATTGTTGTTTCGTTTCGGGCTCATACGCATAGATCCATGATTCGTCACCTGTGACGATCTTAAAAACGTCTTTTGAAGCACTGCAATCGTATTTTTGCAACATTTCTTTGCACCAATCGACACGAGCCTTTTTTTGAGCGACTTTCAAATTGTGCGGGATCCAACGAGAACAAACCTTTTTTACGGCCAGGTGTTCATGCAGTATCGAATGTATGCTGGTGGAAGAAATGTCCAAGGATGTCTCTATCTCTCGGTATGTCGCATGTCGATCTTGCAATATGAGTTCACGCACATCATCAATGTTTTATGTGTGTGAAGATAAATTTTAAAATTTTTAGCTTTGCCACAAACCTTTTAATTTAACAGAGCTCTGTTACAAAGATAACATAGCCCTGTTAAAGGAATAAAAATTCGGTTTATGCATCCAAACAGTAAATTTTATGGAAAAACCGAAATATAGAAAAACCAAAATGAATGGGATTTGCTTGCGAGGTGTCCTTCTATAGTTGTCCGTACTTAAAATATTTAAAAGCCCGTGTTGGAACGGGTTTGGGCACTTATACTTTAAAAATTTGAGTTTCTCTAAGGGATAAGTCCATTTTTATGGAAACAACAAAAGATGGCAAAATTGTAATAATACAGAAATGTGCATAAGGTAGTCTTCTTTCATTGTCTATACTTGGAATTTTTAACAGCGCGAGTTGGAACGGGTTTTGGGCACTTTTAAATTTTTAAAATTTAGGTTTCTCTAAGGGATGAGCCCATTTTTATGGAAACAACAAAAGATGGCAAAATTGTAATAATACAGAAATGTGCATAAGGTAGTCTTCTTTCATTGTCCATACTTGGAATTTTTAACAGCGCGAGTTGGAACGGGTTTTGGGCACTTTTAAATTTTTAAAATTTGGGTTTCTCTAAGGGATGAGCCCATTTTTATGGAAACAACAAAAGATGGCAAAATTGTAATAATACAGAAATGTGCACGAGGTAGTCTTCTTTCATTGTCCATACTTGGAATTTTTAACAGCGCGAGTTGGAACGGGTTTTGGGCACTTTTAAATTTTTAAAATTTGGGTTTCTCTAAGGGATGAGCCCATTTTATGGAAACAACAAAAGATGGCAAAATTGTAATAATACAGAAATGTGCATGAGGTAGTCTTCTTTCATTGTCCATACTTGAAATTTTTAACAGCGCGAGTTGGAACGGGTTTTGGGCACTTTTAAATTTTTAAAATTTGGGTTTCTCTAAGGGATGAGCCCATTTTTATGGAAACAACAAAAGATGGCAAAATTGTAATAATACAGAAATGTGCATGAGGTAGTCTTCTTTCATTGTCCATACTTGGAATTTTTAACAGCGCGTGTTGGAACGGGTTTTGGGCACTTTTAAATTTTTAAAATTTGGGTTTCTCTAAGGGATGAGCCCATTTTTATGGAAACAACAAAAGATGGCAAAATTGTAACAATACAGAAATGTGCATGAGGTAGCCTTCTTTCATTGTCCATACTTGGAATTTTTAACAGCGCGAGTTGGAACGGGTTTTGGGCACTTTTAAATTTTTAAAATTTGGGTTTCTCTAAGGGATGAGCCCATTTTTATGGAAACAGCAAAAGATGGCAAAATTGTAACAATACAGAAATGTGCATGAGGTAGTCTTCTTTCATTGTCCATACTTGGAATTTTTAACAGCGCGAGTTGGAACGGGTTTTGGGCACTTTTAAATTTTTAAAATTTGGGTTTCTCTAAGGGATGAGCCCATTTTTATGGAAACAACAAAAGATGGCAAAATTGTAATAATACAGAAATGTGCATGAGGTAGTCTTCTTTCATTGTCCATACTTGGAATTTTCAACAGCGCGAGTTGGAACGGGTTTTGGGCACTTTTAAATTTTTAAAATTTGGGTTTCTCTAAGGGATGAGCCCATTTTATGGAAACAACAAAAGATGGCAAAATTGTAATAATACAGAAATGTGCATGAGGTAGTCTTCTTTCATTGTCCATACTTGGAATTTTTAACAGCGCGAGTTGGAACGGGTTTTGGGCACTTTTAAATTTTTAAAATTTGGGTTTCTCTAAGGGATGAGCCCATTTTTATGGAAACAACAAAAGATGTTAAAATTTCCAAGTACGGACAATGAAAGAAGACTACCTCATGCACATTTCTGTATTATTACAATTTTGCCATCTTTTGTTGTTTCCATAAAAATGGGCTCATCCCTTAGAGAAACCCAAATTTTAAAAATTAAAAGTGCCCAAAACCGGTTCCAACTCGCGCTGTTAAAAATTCCAAGTATGGACAATGAAAGAAGACTACCTCATGCACATTTCTGTATTATTACAATTTTGCCATCTTTTGTTGTTTCCATAAAAATGGGCTCATCCCTTAGAGAAACCCAAATTTTAAAAATTTAAAAGTGCCCAAAACCGGTTCCAACTCGCGCTGTTAAAAATTCCAAGTATGGACAATGAAAGAAGACTACCTCATGCACATTTCTGTATTATTACAATTTTGCCATCTTTTGTTGTTTCCATAAAAATGGGCTCATCCCTTAGAGAAACCCAAATTTCAAAAATTTAAAAGTGCCCAAAACCGGCTCCAACTCGCGCTGTTAAAAATTCCAAGTATGGACAATGAAAGAAGACTACCTCATGCACATTTCTGTATTATTACAATTTTGCCATCTTTTGTTGTTTCCATAAAAATGGGCTCATCCCTTAGAGAAGCCCAAATTTTAAAAATTTAAAAGTGCCCAAAACCGGTTCCAACTCGCGCTGTTAAAAATTCCAAGTATAGACAATGAAAGAAGACTACTTCATGCACATTTCTGTATTATTACAATTTTGCCATCTTTTGTTGTTTCCATAAAAATGGGCTCATCCCTTAGAGAAACCCAAATTTTAAAAATTTAAAAGTGCCCAAAACCGGTTCCAACTCGCGCTGTTAAAAATTCCAAGTATGGACAATGAAAGAAGACTACCTCATGCACATTTCTGTATTATTACAATTTTGCCATCTTTTGTTGTTTCCATAAAAATGGGCTCATCCCTTAGAGAAACTCAAATTTTTAAAGTATAAGTGCCCAAACCCGTTCTAACACGGGCTTTTAAATATTTTAAGTACGGACAACTATAGAAGGACACCTCGCAAGCAAATCCCATTCATTTTGGGTTTTCTATATTTCGGGTTTTCCATAAAATTTACTGTTTGGATGCATAAACCGAATTTTTATTCTGTTAAATTAAAAGGTTTGTGGCAAAGCTAAAAATTTTAAAATTTATCTTCACACACATCAATGTTTTCGGGCACAACAGCCGTTTTTTGAACGACCTTCAGGGAATTCGTCTTTAAGCGAGCTTCGACCACGATTAAATTCATTATACCAATTTTTCACAGTGCTATAGGATGGTGCTTCATCGCCATACAAAGATTTAAGTTCATCAATGCACTCTTGTCGTGATAATCCACGTCGAAAGTTGTGAAAAATGATGGCACGAAAATGTTCACGAGTTAATTCCATTTTTCTCTATATTAGTTTTTTAAGTCACTGTAAACAACACAAATAATGGTCGTACGGCAAAACGTTTTGAGTACGATTATGCTTAAAAATGATAAACTTTCCAATGGAAATGTCAGATTGCACTTGGCAGCACTCAGTGTTGCCAGGCCAGAAATATATATAGCAACCCTCGTATTATAGGTTGTTACAAAAGTTGATATAATATGGTGCATATGGTCAAACTGTTGAACCTTTATTGACAGACGGTTGAAATTTACAAAGAACCTGAATGCTGGGTCTACTACAACAGCAAGTATAAAATTTTAATTTGGCAATTAAATGATACCCCTGTAGTTAATGAAATCTGTTTTAAATTCGTTTTGTTTTGCAAGAGTTATGTGATACGAAAATACGAAATATTTTCAGGCTCATGATTAATATTACCTACATGTTTCTGGCGACAATTTTCTCAACTGCAATATAATATGAGGTTCAATTATTTTTTATGAACTTACTGGTTTAACTGTTTAGTAGTATAACAAATGAATTAACTTAATTTTGGTTCAAGTTAATTTTTATGTTAAATTATTTACAAATGTGACACCAGCAGAATATAATGCATCATTTTCTGCATCTATTTATCTTGGGTTGTGTACATTGTAAACATCTATTTAACCAACTAATTTTGTAACTAAGAATACAACAAACATTCATAATAAACAATATTTTTTCAGTGAGACGAAATCACACACAATGCCAAAGCGTTTCTTCGTTGTTCTCTTTGCCAATCTTTACATATATTTGTTTTGCTTTCTGCTAACTATTGGTATAGCCACAAATGCCATTTTTAATTTTCCTACTTATTTCCTTATAGAATATATAATGTTTCAGTGTCATACTATTTCTTTGCCTTGCAAATCTTATATAGAAAAATGAAGTAAAAATAATTTCTCAATGGTTATTGTGTTTTTCTATAAAAGACTTTTTTAGTTTTTGTTTTTGCTTTGAGATATAAGACTTCTGAATTTTGCATACAAAATTTGGATAGAACTCATAAAAGAAATATGTTAGCAGCAGCGAAATAGCCGTATGAGTATTAAATATATTTCAAGAGAATATCATGAAATATTTATATTTGAATCTTAAAGAGTTTTCGAGTTTATTACTACTTATTAATAAAAAAAAAAAAAGATTTTCATAAAAATCAGAGAGTAGGCGTAGCTAAATGGCTTTCATCTACAATAATTAATATCGGTGAATTTAAATTATAGAATAGAGAATTAAGCTTTTATTTTTCTCCCATTTTTTGAGATTTTTCTTTTGTTTTTTTTTTCATTTAATTATTTTTTATTTATTTTTTTTTTGGAGTTTAACAATATGTTGCGTAACTATCCATATGGCAGGTAATTAAAAATAAAATTTATTTAAAAAGTATTTGGTATCAGAAGAACATCCTTATTTAAATCCACAAGGCTGAAATAAAATACGAGTAAACTAATCGGGATCAGGATTCTGATGAATGTGCATTAAACCTTTTTCGCTATAATCAGATTTACAGTGTAAACTTCTTTAGCTCATTAAATATACCTGGGAGTACAGAAATACTCTTTAAACCCCCGTTTTATTGACGTCTGTCGGAAAATATTAATACGAAAACTTTACAAGAGTTTGTTGAACCAGTAACACTTTTTTGCAACATAACAATCAGTCCTCCTATTTCAATTAATAATGTCTCTATAAAAATTTATTTATATTTATAACGAAATAAAAATTACCTTTTAAGATTTTCTTTTTTATTTTATATGCAAAACAATTTCAATAAAGAAGAAAAAATCAGTAAAAATAATAAAAAAAACGAAAATTAACAACAAATTTTTAATATGTTTGAGTGTATGTATTTTGTGTTACCTTCTTGAAGCAGGCATCAAAAGAATTGTAATGATTGTTGCCGCAATAACCTTTAAATTGTCTATAAATGAAAACTTGGAGTAAAAACAAATTTTGCCATTCTCTTTAATTTTATTATCTGCCTTCTT
Organism: Gymnosoma rotundatum; assembly: GCA_916610165.2. NCBI lineage: Eukaryota > Metazoa > Arthropoda > Insecta > Diptera > Tachinidae > Gymnosoma > Gymnosoma rotundatum. The sequence goes on from OU744337.1 coordinate 109,394,565, forward strand.
GTTCATTTACTTTTTTCACTCCATTTTTTAACATAGTGAGAATGTGTGGTTTTTTATGGTAAATTCTGGTTTGAGACTTTGTGTGTGTGTTGTGTGGTTGTGTGCATACGATTAAGTACACTTATCCGGAAGAAGGAAATGAAAGATCCTGGTAAAATTGTTAACGTGCGAGTGAGTTGTTGTAAAAGAAAATTCTTAAAAATCATTTGTTATTATTATATTTTAACTTTGTATTGTAATTTTTATAATGATTTGATGCTGCAGAAACAAAAGATAATCACTTTAAGAGTGATGAGCAATGATGATAAGAGAACGTTTTTATTTCCGTTTATTTAATGACATCGTCAATCAACATGCTACACTATTTATTTAATAGTGTAGCTTAAAAATATACTTTATATAAATAAGTACAAAACAAATTTTATTTCTGGATATGTTAAAAAATATGTATTAAAAATTTATTTTTTAAAAGGTGTAGGCAGGCGTATTGTTTAGATGCTGATATTAAAAAAGAATTTTAAACAATACCAAAACCAAATGTTTATCTTTCAAGTATATAAGTTATTTTAAACTGTATTGCATTTTTTGTTATGCCAAATTTGTTTATCAAAATTATATGGCTTGCCTGGGTATAAATAAATTTTTTTAATATAAAAAAACAAAATTAGTTCGAGTTTAAAATTTTTGTTGATAACATTTAATATTAAAGTGTGTATCACTTACAATAAATCTGTCAATCGATCAGATAAAGTGTCAAAAGAGGTGATATGGGAAATCAGAATGATCGGTACATGTCTTTCGAGGCAGCAGGCATAACACCACGCCTACCTCTATATTTTTCATGTCATTTGGAACAGCAAAGTAATTCCAACCAAAAAAAAAATAAATAAATGCATGGGGCGATAGAGAATTTAAAAATAAGAAAAAATATCAAGTGAAAAAATTGGCGCTCGCCTATATTTTAAAATTTACGGGGTTGTAAAATTTTAAATTTTTTTTTAAACATATATGGGTATCATTTTAAAGATTTTGAAGAGATTTAAGGAAATACCAAAATTTTTTTAAATATGCTTACCCCATTTAGAGCCGATGTTATTTTTTTTTATTGAAATTACTTCGCTAAACTAGATTTACATAGATGGCGAAGGGTATATAAGATTCAACATAGCCGAATATAGCACTCTTACTTGTTTAAATCTCACATTTGACAGTGCAAAAATAAATTTAATAAGCAAAACAATTATAATGCGATTACAGAAACATATTAAATTACCAAGCCAAACCAAACAAATCTCATACTAAAACTCTTTGTTCTATACGAAAATGGTTGCGGATTAAAATATAAATACATAGAGATACATTCCAGTTATTTTTCATAAGATCATCCTCGCAAACCTGCAGCAGAACCTTAAGCAAAATTTTGAAAATGAGTTAAAGTATGGGAAATGACAAAGCAACTTTTTAATCATGTAGCAAAAAGCGCACCCTCAATCTCTTAAACATTGTAGAAACAAAACTGAGTATATTTTATCCTCTGGCTATTAACTCCGCTTTCCCTTTGATACATTCGTTGTAATAACGCTTAAGCTGATTTATATAAGCGTATTGTTGTTTGCTGTCTAAGGCATTTTCATAAACTTCCTTGACTTGATTTTATTAAGGCATTGTTTTAAATGCACAATGGGACGGAGTAAAATCACATACACTGAAATTTAAACAAACATTAAATAATCGTTTTCAAGAAAATATCTGTTCGCTGTGAACAAGATACAAACATCTGTTGATAGTAAAAATTTTGTATTCAGTTGTATCAAATAAAATTTTTTTGGGGTAGAGTTTAAAATATTGTAGAAAAAAAATTGTTTTCCTAGGTCCCCTATTTTGAATTGCATTTCCTATATGCAAAACCTCAAAACTGGGCGTTTGTTTCATTAAAAAAGGAACAATGCTTTTGTGGTATTTCCTTTGATAGCAATCTTGGCAATTCAAATTGTAAAACCTTTTTATTTTATATGTTATAACTAAATGCTTAAGCTATTATTTCAATTAACTTTTCTTCCATGTTATTTGGAGGTATTTTGTAAGACTACAGTAATAGTGTTGCATTTTGTTTTGGTAACTTTTGTTACCTGCCGCCAACAAAAAAGTCACATTTAGCCATGAATAAGCTTTCTGACTATTTGTTTGCTAAACACATACGTGTTCTGCTTATTAAAACCTCATTAAAATGTTCAACAAAGTCAGTGTTATATATTAACTTCCTCCAATTGTTTACATAGCATATTACGACATGCCATTTATACAATCAATCCAAGTGAAAAGTGTTTTTTGTTGCTTGGGAAAATCTTCTTACGACTTTATTAATTTTTGTAAATATTTTACAATATATTATATCAGCAAAACAATTAAAAGACGTAAGACAAATATTAAAAGACAAATATCACCACATTATTTCTTTTAATCGCAGACATAGGAAAAAGCATTCCTATGATAGACGTATTGAGAAGTAAATTTATTAATTGACATGGCGAAATTTTTATAGTCAAAAAATTAAATCAATTCTACGCAGGTACACATCTGTTGCTATTATTCCAGGTAAATATATTTAAATTTATTGTTCTGCTATTATATAGAACAACTAATTCTTGTCTCTTAAGGTTTTTTTTTTGCATTTTTAAACATTTTAAAATTAATTTTTCAAACACACATCCCATCAACAACAAAATGAAAATGAAAATACTTGTGTCACTTAGGAAAATACCCTTTTTTATGATGCTAGAAAACATACAGATTATGGGTAGCGTAAAAAACATACTATTGAGAATGTGTGTAATCAAATCTCCCAGTCAATCATTTAATGAGTACTAAAAAAAGGCTTTTAAAAGGAACCAATGGAGTATGATAATTTTTCGGTGAAAACGAAAGTTTGGACTTGCGATAAAAAAATTAATATAATTAAGTGCGTTTAAGAAAATTAATTAAATAAGATACACCTAAGGCTTCAAGAGTTTTTATTCCCATTTTAATTTAATGCAGGTCCCCATGTTCAGAAATCTAGTAAGCCGTCACTTAATCCTCTTTGGATAGTCATTGCAAGTTATGAAAACTTTCTAAAACCAACCCAGATGTAAATGCCCATAAAATATATGTTGACCCCTTTGGTCAATGTTATGCCTAGCACACATAATAGTTGCGTAAATATAGGGACATTTTGTGGCAAAGTTATGTTCCACATATAAAGTTAAACCAACTTACAACATACCGTTCAGACTCCGGGAAAATGCACCGTTTAGTGCGGCTTAAAGGCTGTTGCCATCGATGGACTATATTTCTTTAAAAATGAAATTAGAGCTCGCGTTACGGATTACAATCTACTTGTTGAAACAAAAGTTTTGTTTTGAGAAAATCTTTAAATTTTAAAGTCGAATTTTTCTTTGTCGTTCTTTCGAATAAAAAAATTTTATGTATAAAAATTATTTTTTGGTTTTTTTCTACAATTTAAAATACTATATTTTGTTTTCATATAGGAGGCTTCAATAGCGAATGTTAAAATGATAAAAAACTTTTTAAAGTATGTATTGCAAAATAAATTCAGACAGCTAACGACAGGATGAAATATGAAAAAAGTCAATAAGAACTACAAAAAAGCTATTCTTTCTAAAATAGCCAAGAAAACCCACCAGAAAATACTTTTTTTTAATAAATTCGAAGCTGCCAAGTTTCTGAAACTTAAGTGAAAACTTTCTCACATGAATATATAACAGTCAATCTGTTAACCATGTATACTTCCAACAAATACAAAATCTCATAATGTTAAGTAATAAAAAAAAAACAAAAATTAAATTAAATACGCGGAAAAATTTATTATTCATTATCTTTTAACTGTATAAAAGAGCCAAAAAAAAGTCAGCCGTTGTTTTTGCTTAAACTTTCATTTTTGTCCCTACTTTATTGTTTGGACCAAGAAGTTTCCTGAAGAGCTAAGTAAGCGGTAGCAAAATGATCATCGAGACGTGCTTTCACCCTCAAAAATCAATATCGGTGATTCATAATTTTAATCAGGATAATATAAAAACATAGCACTATATTTTTTAAATAAAAATTTTCTAGTTTACTTAAGCTCACCCTGAGTAAAACAAGATTACTAATATTTTTATATAAATAATTTTCCACTTATGTTACCGAAAATATTAAGTAGATAAATTCCCTTATTTCTGTAGTTTTTCATATCATAAATAATTATATTTAGAACATTTTATGAGCGCTGAGGTACGAATTAGTAAAATAATTAATATGGTTCGCTGGGATTAAACTATATGTTCGCACACTGCCTTAATATTATGTAAATTTTAATTATTTTGTTCTTGCTGCTCTCGTTGTTTTATTTTTGTTGTAAATTTTATAATTTTTTTTTATAAGACGAAAAAAAAAAACATTTTTACTTACAGATTGTTGAGGTTTTCTTTAATTAATAGCTCCTGTGTAGTCTTGGTGGTGAGAAAAAGTTTTTTCCGTTTGAATAAAATAAATTAATATTCACTATTATGAATGTGTTGAGTGACCTTGTTCAGATAATAATTATTATAAACTATCGACATCCGTGGTATTTTCATCATAATAAAATGAACATTTTATATGTAAAAGGGAATGTTTGTATATAGTTACAGAATGGTTCTTTAGTAGGCTAGAATTTACGAAAGGGCTAACTTTTAAACGAACTGTTAAACTCTGCTGACCATTTAAAATTTGTAATAATTATATTCTGACAAATCATCGTGAATTACAAATCATCGCGAATAATAAATTATCTATATTTACGTTTAGAAATCATTAATTAATCAATTGTTTAGCGATGGGGGAATTAAGCCAAATAATTGGTTTGAAATTGCCGCATATAGAGAAAACCAGTTTGCAAGAGATCCTACAGATTCCATTACATACAGAAATGCACCGTTTGGTGTGGCTTACATACTGGTGGCATCTTTGACCTTTAAAATGTACCCGAAGCACACGATACGGTCGATGGAGATCGTTAATGCACCATAAATAATAACTAATTTTTTTAAATATTGATAATCGTGAAACGTTACATACCTCGAATGATAATTTGATTTTTAGAAATATACCTCTTAACTGGTCACCGAGGACATGCTATTTGGCACCTTTTTATTATTTTCTATGGGACCATTTGAATTCCACCAACAAGTAGGCCACTAGATGTCAATATCAATGCATTTGCAAAAGTTTTGCTCCATTGCCTCGTCTTCTTCCAGTTTCAACATACAGAGGAATTCTTTAGCCTAATCCTCTAAAGATGTCAATAATGGCCCCAGTGTCCTGTAAAGAGGACTATTAGTACTTCTGATTTTCCTTATTCAGGTTTGAAATATATTTGTAGGAGAACGGTTCAATTAGCAGTTTTGTCTATTGTATGCACCTTATAATATTTCCAGCCTCGGTAGGGGCTCAGCAGATGTTGGAGAGAGAATTTGCTTTTATACCGTATTTACATTTACGCACATTTGCATTTGTGTCGGAACATGTATAATCTTTAACACATTTTTCATGTGGGGTCGAAACGTGTTTATCGTGTAGAGCCGAAAAGTTTTCTAATGTGCGTTTCCATTTTATTTTGTTGGTTCCTGTTAAATGTTTTTCTTTCACATATTCGCATTTTAATTACTGTAATGGAAATTATTTAAATACTGTTCGTGTCCGTGATATTTTTGTCACTAAGTTATGCATAAAACATCCCTCCTTTCGGTTGTTGTTTTTCTTAATATGTTTATTATTGTCATGATTTTTGCAAGTATTTTAAGGAAAGTTTCTTTAAAATGTGGTTAGTTAAAAAAAAATAACAGAAAATAGAATATGCTTAAGCAAAAAGTTAAAATTTCCAACAATAAATAAAGTATATGTATGGAATGTAGGCAAGCAGATACCTACGAACGCGTCGACCGAATTAGTGCAAACTTTGGATAAACTATCTGCATGACCATGGAAATAAACTTTTAAAATATACTCGAATACGGTTTAACCAATCGTGACTTTAAAGTCACAACGCACTTGCAACAATTTTTCATATATGTATAAGATTTTGTTGTTGAAGCTGTGAGAAATATTTCTTAATTTTTTTTTATCAAATTTTTTCTCTCACTTTCTCTAGCAATTATTATACTAAAAGCGTTTTTACGTGAACTGATAACAAACACACACAACGGTAAACTGATACAAAAGTATTTTTAAAATCAAACATTATTTTTTGGTTTTGATTCTTCTAATCATATTATAATGAAAAATGTTATTTCTCTTCATATTTAACATATACAATTTTATCAACGTTGGAACCATTACAGCTCACAATAATAGAAAGTAATAAACAAATTTAACACAAGAGTATCCCAATAGACGACGCAATTTTTTTACCTGATCTTACCTTGTCATCCGTCAATCAGTTAAAATTTATAAATAATTTGTACGTGTCTATGTGATCTATAACATCAGGTATAACTTATACCGTATAAGATTCAAAATTAGAGATTAATGGGATCCTTTGCACAATTATTGATAGAAAATTGAAACTTGAACAGATCATCTAGTAGAATTTAATTTTCATATTCTATCTGTTTTAAAGTTGGTTATTAGGAAGAACTATTGATTCAAAAGACGGCAGCCACAATTAAAAAGCAATCACAAAAAAATATTATTAACAAGTCTTAATATTAAAGAATTGTTAAAATAGTTTTCACTGTTTCTTAATTTACAGTGCCATAAGATTAAAAAGTTTCATATTTGGGATAAACAAATTTTTGAAATGTAAACTTTTTTGATTATAAAAAATGAATGTTTTTACTTAAAAAATATTGATTATCAATAAAGCAATATTGTTTTTTTTTGAGCAAACAATACATGTCAAAACATTGTTTGCGGTTTAACGAAAAAGGCATATTTTTATGAACAAAGTTGAACTTAACTAATGTTTAAAACTATAAAATCCATTTTAAATTTTTTCCATTTGCGATGGTGTGACAATGTTAAAATTTATATCATAAAAATTTGTTTTATTAACATCCGCCTTTGCAACTAAAAAGTTATAAAATTTTTTATTATGCAATAAATAAGTGCTGCGAAGCTATTAAGCTTCAATACACTTGGCTCATAATTTTACACATTAATTAAACCAGCCAATCTAGTAAAATATTAATGAGTTGAGAATTTTTTACATTGTGTCTCCAAAACTCATATCTCGCAGCACACATGCACATAAAATATGTGGTAAAACAGATTGAAAATAAAAGCAAATAAAAAAAATTAATTAAAATTTCTATCCATTATCCGTAATTTTTTCATTTGGTTAAAAATTTCTTTATTCTGTTTTGTGTATTTTTGTAACATTTAAAAGAAAATAGTAAGTTTGCAAACTCCTTTTCTTTTAGTTTAAATAGCATTTAGAGGAAGGTCTCAGTATTCCTTTTAAACTATTTTTAAAACTTATTTTTTTGCCATCAAATTCAGGTAGGACGCACCACCTCTTTTTACAATATAGAAAATTCAAATTTACCAAAATAAAGTTTCACCAGTGATTACTGCAACGTAGTTAGCGTCAAAAACTTGAAACATTGTCCACTTGGTGGAACTCTAGTGAAAAGTAATGATTCTTTAATTCTGAAATAATAAATATTTTTTTTGTTTGACTGTTAGATCTAAGATTAAAAAAAAATAAGATTAAGTAAATCATTTGACAAAAAGAAAACACACTTTTTTAAACTATCTTCTTCTAAAAGAACTGTGATAGCTACATAAATGAAATAATTTTAAAATTTCATTCTTGTGTATTGATGTTTCAAATAAAAAAAAATTGATTCAAAATGTAGTGTTATTTTTAAAGAACAAAATTTCCTTTTAGGCTTAAAAGAAATATCAGCTGTTTCTACTGAAAATTAATAAAAAACAATTTACAATAATTTAATATAATTCAATGTCTATTGGTTGGTTTGTTCCATCCCTGAACATAAAAAAATTTCTAAAATTCCTAAAGTGTGGTACACTTTATAATATTATTATTATAAAACATTCGTAAATGTATGCTATGGTTGCTATGGTTTCTATGTTTTCTTCTGTTCTATTAAATGTATATGATTTTTTGTTCCAACTTTGCGTACTATTGTCTTTACTTTGCTAAATTGTTTTGTTCTAGCATAGGGATATTTAAACATGCCTTGTCTTCCTTTATGGGTTGTTTTGTTTTAAATAGTTGTATTTATTTTTAGAGTATTAAGTGCAAAAAACACGGTGCATTTGGAAGTAAAATTAAATGATTTAATTACAAATAGTTTTTTTATTCTTCCTTCGTGTTATTTTAGATTTTAATTTAGTTCATTTTTTACCTCAGTTAGAGAATATACCAGTAGTATTTTAATGATTACATTAGACTGTGAGTTTAAATATTGTTTTTTGCTTGCTGTGGCCGCGAAGAAATATAAAAGAGGACAATTTGGTCATTTAATTAACACAGTACATAGACTATCCTTGGTGCAAGAAATTGCAATAAAATTGTTTAAAGTTGCTTTGGTTATAAATGGAGGCGTAGTAGTTAGATTCTCTAGTTAGTGGCAAAATATGTCATGCCTGGAAAACCATAGGATGCAAGAGGTCAAGTTTCGAGGTCAGTTCGGCCAAGAAAAATGAAGAAGGAATAAACAGACCTGCTCAATTCAGGGTAAATGATTTTGATTTGACAGCAGAGTCTAATTTGTTATCATCAACAGGAGGATCTATTTAGGTTAAAGAAAAATAATAATACCCATGAAATACGAGAGAGGATAAAGAGGTTTAAGAGCCTTTATCTTTTAAGTTCAATTTCAATCCAAATAGATAAGGGAAAATGATGTCGCATAACAAGCGTACAATCTATTAGAGCATCCATATTATGCGGTTAGCTAAGGAACAATACAAAGTTGAAACTGTATAAACTAGTACGGAGTTTACTCAATCAAGGTTAAAGGGCTCAATAAATCTGAAATTATTGCAGGCGATAACTTGGGCTCGAATGATGCTGAAAGAGGCTTTAGACATCTATTAAATATTTTTGTTTTGGATTTTTAGTACTACTTATATCGGTAACGGAGTTCATATAGTATAGTAGATGCAATCGCAATTGATATAATGAATTCAATTTCGCTCGAAATTAAAATAATCATAATCTACTATATAAATGTTGGTTCTGTTTAAGTTACATTCCGTTATTTGCTTTCTGAAAACATCATTTTTTCAGCCGAAGTCTATTTGAGCTTGTCAGGGTATGTTAAGTAGCGAAGTTTTCGCATATGATTCTGAAAATCCAAGAGCGATTGTTGAAAGGCCTTTGTATGCTCATCGTGCCACTGTAGGTGGTCTGGAGGCGTAATTAGCCCGTTTTTTACCCCAAGAAGAGCTATTAAGCTATCGCGAGATATAGTAACTCATTTTGGCCTATTATAGTTGACGAGAATGTCGCTGACATGTGGTTTCAACACGACGGTGCCACATGTCACATAAACGTTCGAAATAAGTGGCCAACCTCATCGCGTGATTTAACACCAGTAAGTTATTTTTTGTGAAGCTACGGAGCCAATCAAATAGAAATGAACCCGCCATTTTCGTAAAAAGTTATTAAAAACTTTCATAAAAGAATCGAAACCTGTCAGTGTAGTTGTGGTGGGCATTTGCCAGGAATAAATTTTTATTCAGATTTGACGAACTGTTTTCTTCGTAGTATAATGAAATTTTGAATCATTTTCATCTAAAATTTTTTAGAAAACAAAGTTATTTTATATCTACATTAACAAATATCAGGATCGATATCGAGCGCCGTAATATGCCACCTGAAAATGGCATATTAAACCATTAAATTCCAAATTGAAATTTTATACTAATTGTCATAGCGGATGAAGCAATACAGCTAGAAAATATCAACCCTCTGTCTACAACAGTTTGGCCATATATATCAAATTACATCAAATATAGAGGCACCCTTTTACAGAGCACTTTCCCCTACAGTACTAGCATCATGCAAAATAGCATTATTTTGTTGCAAAGTACATAAAACATGTCTAAAAATACTGTTTATCTAAGGGAAAGCTGAGAGTTTTTTTGTTCCTTCAGTCACCTTGAAATTGTTAAGAGTAATGGCATAATTGTAGCCATCTGGCTAATTAAGATTTAATTTATTTACATCACTGTAAACTATTGTACGCCAATCACTAAAATCTCTAGCATGTTGTGATCGATTTTCTTTGTGTAACTTGTTCAACGACATCACAGATGAACATCTTCATTTCATTTCATTCAAATTGAAAGTGGTTGGTTCCTTTTTTTAATTCTTTTAATAGTCTTAAGTATCTTTAAAGCATCTCAGCATATTTTTGTGTGACTGCCTGCAAATAATATTCAAGTGCATAGTAGTTCCAATCATATGAACGGAATAAAATCAATATTTTTGACGTATTTGGAAAAAGTCGTTTAATATACTTTAATGTTCTTGTTTTTATTATAGTAATCTTAAGAAAATCCCCTTTTTGACGGTAATAAAATTTTAGTTAGGCTACCGTGTATTTTAGAATTCTTTAAATATAACTACACTTTTAAAATTCTCATACAAAATTAAATTATTATTTTTCCATTTTTCAAGAAGCACTGAAATACATTACTTATTAAAGTAAATAACATTGTATTTATTTAATTGTGTTCTTTTTTAAATAAAAAAAGAGAAAAAATGATGTCTCGTTTTAATTAAATGTGGCTTTTAATTATGTATTCATCAGCACAAATCACTGCCGGCTTTAATTATAAATAACAACGTTTTCTTTTTTGTTTAAGGAAAAGTTCCCTTTAGTTTTTAGTTTCGTTTCTATTAATTTAATTTATTTAATATTTTTTTAAGTTCTGTTTTATTTTTTAATGGATTCTGATTTTATTTAATTAAAATCAATCACACGTTTTTCCACTGTCGCAGTTTTTCAATAATTCAATAAAACAATTATATTAACGAGCATACAAATATTGTTTTATGTGTAAACAAATGTTTGTAAACTTTACAAGGTGATGTTATAAAAAAAATCCATTTACAACTAAAATTAAAAAGAAGTTTGAGTTTGTTTTTCTTAATTATTAAGTATTGATGGAAAATAGATAAATAAAATAATTGGTGATTATTGTTTTTTTTTTACTTTATTATTTGGACAAAAATCTTTTCTTTATTTAAAAGTGGTAAGCCGCATCTAAATGGTAATCGAGAATTGCTTTAAATCTCAATAGTCATTATCGGTGACTTAATAATTTAATCGGGATAAAAAAATGCACGATAATTTTTACAAATTAATAAATTTAATTCAGTATTCCCGTGGTTTTATTTAATTTTTGTTATTGAGTTATATTTATTAAATTTTCTACAAATTGTTCATTTCAAAATTAAATAGTTTGAACATTGCGAATTTTTAACATTTAATATTTTTTCATCCTACTAAAACGGTTAAAATAAGGTTGCCAGAATTTTCAAAAAAATGGACATGCTTGACGTTTTACTTGCCTATAAATAAAAATTTCTAGCTGTGAGTGCTATGATGTTACTAAAGTAGACGTCGCATAGAGTGGTGGTAGAGTATATATTTTTAATGATGTTGTTAATGGACCTATATAACCAAAGTTATATCTAAGAAAGTCATTTCTGGCGAATTTTTTTCGCAATTAAAAGAATCCAACGAGTAAGTAAAAATGTAACAATACAATTATTAGCGATACTGTAGATTTTTTATTTTTTTTTATTTATAATATTCACTAAGTTTAGTCGACCTTTTTCTTTAATTAAAATGTAATTTTAAATAATTTTTGAGCTTGAAGGTCTTTGTTGAACAGTTATTTTATTTTTCAATATTTCGCCAACCTCTGGTTGGCATCTTCAGGAAACCTTTTTTTTTTTTTTTATTTTATATATAATAAACATACATATTGACCACTGTACACACAAAATTTACTGATTACAACAACAATGTATAAACTTACAATATGAGTTACAATAAATAAACAAACAATACAAATTAGTCTTTAACTTAAAGAGTCCTAACGGAGGTTGGCGAAATATTAAAAAATAAAATAACTGTTCAACAAAGACCTTCAAGCTCAAAATTATTTAAAATTACATTTTTTATTTATATTTTATATTTTATTTCATGCGAATTTGCAAATCATACTAAAATTTTTTAAAGCTCTCAAAAAATTACACTGTCCAACAGCATTTTTGGAACAGAATAGCGACCCTATAATTCTTAACGGTTTGTTGACTAGATCATTTTTGTAGAACAAACTTATGGTCCAGCACATCTGAGTTTTTTTTTTACAGTGGGTCAAAGTTTTCATTTTTTGGTCGAAGCGAGCATTAAACTGTATTAAAAGATGCTGTAAGTTAATGTCTGAGAGAATTCTTGTGGTCTGAGTTTTATTGTGGAATTGTATGAGGATTATTTTTGTGGAAGATCTAACTCTAACTGGTCCCTTTATGGGTCAATTTGACCCTTTTTTCGAGAAAATCAAAAAATATCCTTTAAAAAAAGGACATTTAAGGATTAAAATATTGTACGAAAATGTTTGCCGGAAAATTTCAGTGGGGGTCACCAAAGACACCATTATTGTAAAAAAAGCTTTTTACGATTAATTGGCAATATTAATTACATGGCAACTTCTATAAAAAAATTATAATTTTGTTTTAAAAGTGGTTTATTTAGTATGTAAATATTTGTTTTTTTTTCTTCAAATTTTCGAGTAAAAGGGAGTTAGGAAATAGCAGTAGTATGACAATGGATTAAAGATTAAACTTAATATGTTTTCCTGTATTTAGCTTGACGTGAATGTTCCGATGGGTAAAGGTTTCTGTGCAAGCCCCATACGTATTCAGCAAGCATTACACTTTGGGATTTCCCTTTGAATCTTTCTTCCAATACCTTTATATCCTGATGAAACCTTTCACCGTGTTCATCTGAAACCGTAAATTACCTTTTCTAGGAATGCTCGTTGGACTCGATATAAGAAAATTATTACAAGATGAAGAATTTTATGGTCATCTGTCAGATATGCAAAAGACAGCATTTGACTTTATGCAGTTGGTTATATCAGAATTCCTTGGAAACTCATAAGCATAAAACTATGCAGAAAATATTAAATGCATGCTAATCGGTTTTAACAATATTGGCGTAAAGAGTTCACTAAAGCTGCATTTTCTGCACTCTCATCTCAATCTTTTTTAAAGAAAACCTTGGATCAGGATATAAAGGTATTGGAAGAAAGATTCAAAGGGAAATCCCAAAGTGTAATTCTTGCTGAATACGTATGGGGCTTGCACAGAAACCTTTACCCATCGGAACATTCACGTCAAGCTAAATACAGGAAAACATATTAAGTTTAATTTTTAATCCATTGTCATACTACTGCTATTTCCTAGTTCCCTTTTACTCGAAAATTTGAAGAAAAAAAAATAAATATTTACATAGTAAATAAACCACTATTAAAACAAAATTATAATTTTTGTATAGAAGTTGCCATGTAATTAATATTGCCAATTAATCGTAAAAAGCTTTTTTTACAACAATGATGTCTTTGGTGACCCCCAATGAAATTTTCCGGCAAACATTTTCGTACAATATTTTAATCATTAAATGGCCTTTTTTAAAGGATATTTTTTGATTTTCTCGAAAAAAGGGTCAAATTGACCCATAAAGGGACTAGTTAGAGGGTTAAGATCTTCCACAAAAATAATCCTCATACAATTCCACAATATAACTCAGACCACAAGAATTCTCTCAGACATTAACTTACAGTATTTTTTTCATACAGTATAATGCTCGCTTCGACCAAAAAATGAAAACTTTGACCCACTGTAAAAAAAAAACTCAGACGTGCTGGACCATAAGTTTGTTCTACAAAAATGATCTACTCAACAAACCCTTTCAGAATTATAGGGTCGCTATTCTGTTCACAAAAAGGCTGTTGGACAGTGTTATTAAAATTCACAGTGTCGTATGAGTGTTTTACTCAGTATTTACATTTGTCATACGCACCGTAATGCTGTTGATAAGAATACATGTATTTTTCTTCCTTTTTTATGTATTATACTAAGAATGCATGTCGTAACATGTTGTAAAACTGTAATTTTTGTTTTAACAGTGAGTTTCTGCGCTTGTGAGAGAATTTGGTGTGGTCTTAAAGTTAGTTAACTAAAATATTGCATTTGAGAAAAAAAAGAAAAGAACATTTTTTTGGTGAAGGTATTTTTATATAATTTTTCATCAAAATTTAAATTTTTAAGTATGGTTACAAAATTATAACGGTAAGTCGGTAGCTTTTAAAACGAACCACATGTATGGTTGCGTGTTTCCACTAATTTCATTGATGTACCAATGGGTAGACTTTTTTCAATAAACGTAAGCAACAGGTAAATATCACGATATGTCTTCTTATCTTGAAGTGACTATGTAGACCATCTTAAAGGATAAGCCACTTCCACCTCCTATATGGGGTATTTTGCTTATCAAGGAACTGTAGGAAAATTCAGCGCTTATTTTTTTGTTACTAATTTCAATTATTTTCTCAAACCTGAAAGTATCTGAAATATAATTTGTCGAAAGGTAATTTATTATTTGGAATCTTTTTTATGTTAATTTATACTAAATATGCTTGATTCCCTTAATCAGTTCATGAAATTCTCTCGAAATATTCATTATTTAAAACTAAAAATGGAAATGTATAACTGGGGGAAAAGCATATCCATATGAACTCTTTGGTATTGATCATAAAACCTACCAGTGGATTCTACCCAAATTTTGTTTTAAGAGTCTTACATCAAAAGCCAAATTAATTAAATTAAAACTCCATTGAATCAATAAGACAAAAAGACACTAAAAACTCAAAGATCTTTTATAAAAAAACGCAGTAAACATTGAGTAACTATTTTAATTTTTTCTTTAATTTTTCTACATAAAACTGGGGTCCACTGGAACCATTCATATGTTTTTAAAATATTTCAATATGACGCAATCAAGCAGAATTAAAATAAATGGAAATATAATCTGTTTTAAATTCCAAGAGCTACTTTAATAGTTTTTTTATAAATAAATTTACTTAAAATATATTTTTTCTAAACAAATACGAGCTGCGAATGCTCTGCATAGCAAATTTCCCTTTACAAAAAATTAAAAAATTTCAAAAAGTTTTAAAGAAATACTATGCACAAATACTTATTTGTGTTTATATAAATATTGTGAAAAAAGTCAATTGAAATTTTGCTGTCATTATTTTTCTTCCATTTCAATTTGATTTATTTTAAACTATTTATTTTAATTTAATTTAAAATTTAACAGTTTGTTTAAAAATTTACATATTTTTTTAATACTATTTGCGTTGATGTGTTATAAAATTTTGTTAAACGAATTCTACGATTTTTTTTTTGTTGACTTATTTTCGGCGTTTTAGTTCTTTTTAACTTAGTTTCTAAACATTTATAGAAAGAAAAATAATTTACAAATGTATGCGGACGTTTTCCAAAGAAAACAAGAAAAATTAGATGCTAGCAGATTGAAGTGCAGCATTTTCGGCACCGCCACATCCTTCATCAGCATTCTTTGCATCTAAAATAATAATTTATGAATCGGATATTTCTCAATACATCAGTTTTATGATAGCGATGAATACTGTCTGTCATAGTGGCCAGAAACTAGCATTAAGAAGAATTTCTGTGTTAGCAGTTAAGTAAAAACCTTTGCTTATTTTTGAAGAAATTTTTGTAATAATTCTTCTACTGAGAACTTGAGAGAACCGAGCGAGTTGCATCCTAGAATTTTAAAGTGTTGGAAAGTAAGTCTAATTTATTAGGGAGAAATGTTAGTAGAAATGACAAATGTGCTCTATTGCAAGGATTGGTTAAGGAATTAATTTTTGTTTAATCGTTAAATTTATTTAAAGGCTAAGTTGCGTAATAGAACTATATTTTGTTTACAATAACCATATATTGTTGCAGAGAACATAAAAAAGATGTTGCAATTTACTACAATTATGTATTTCCTCTTCTCGCAGATACGCCTAAGTTGTAGCGAAACTTTCATAAAATTTTTCTTTCAAATAAATTTAGAAATTATTTTGTCTGACCCTAAACCGGATAAGAAAGTATTCAGTTGTTGCAAACGTTTTATATTTCAAAAACTAAATAGTTAAAAAAATTAAAAATAATAAATATAAAAATTAACCATAGACTAAGGAATGATTTTTTACTAGAAAGGCCATCAAGTTGAAAATATTTACAACACAGTAGTCGTTCAAATATCCAGAGAACCTGATAAATAAGAAATAATCTAGTGAAAAATTTAACGGATCAAATATTTAAATGCAGTTCAGTGTATTAATAAGTATTGTTATTGTTATTGTTTAATTTATTGTTTTAGGTCAATAAAATAATTTAATTTATTTACAATGAATTAACATTAAATTTTCTTGAATAAAATATATAATAAAAAAATAGACCAATAACATAAATATTTTTTCCCACTTTGCACTATAAAGTCTAACCTTTTAATTTTTCATTGTTTCTTGCTTTAATAAATTCAAAAATATTTTTGTGATTACTAAACTTTTTCAAATGCATTATTTTTATTATCTATTTATTTTACACATTCACAAATGCAAGCTTAACTTTAATAAATCTTCTAATTTCTAGCTGGTATCAAGTAAATTAGACCTGCAAGGGTAGCAAAGTTAAAAATATGACCGTGTTTTGAAGAATATCATGTCACCTTCGAAACACCCTTTAAATTTTAAATTTTTTATATCGGCTTAGTAATATAAGTTCTGCGGAAAAAATAAAGAGAACCTGTTACGATTCAAACGATAAAAGCCTTTGAAAGACAGACAGATATTTTAGCCAAACCATGGGGTTACGTTATTACAGCTTGTATAAGGAACCCTAATAAATTCTTTTTATTTTTTACAATATATATACACACAAATATACTTAAAAATTAGTTCTGAACATGTTTTAGATATTGAAGCCAAAATACATCGATATCACCTACGTAATGGTCTCAAAAGAAGTGGAAATCAGCATGATTGGTCCCTGTCCTTTAAAGCAGCAGGCAAAACACCACGCCTGCCTATAAATTTTTCATGTCATTTGAAGAATAAAGTAACTCCAATCAAAAGTATAAGTATATGATGCAATAGAGAATAGAAAAATAAGAAAAGAAAAACATCAAGTGAAAAAATTGGCGCTCACCCATATTTTCCGAGTTATGGGGCTCTGAAATTTTAAAATTTTTTAAAACATCAATATGAGTATCATTTTAAGGCTTTTGTAGGAGTCTTTAAGGAAATACTAAAATGTTTGAAATTGAGAAAACCATTAAATGCTGATGGCATTTTAATGTAAAATTATATATATATGCATATATTTTTGATTCTCTATATATAAGATTCGGCATAGCCGAATGTAGCGCTCTTACCTGTTTCTTAATTAATTCATTTTTTAATTAGAAAACTTTGTACTTAGTTTTCCATTATTCATGTTGTGTTATACAATTTTTAATCTGTTTATAAATAGAAGCAAAACTCCAAGCCTCATCTTATCCTTGTTTTGTAATAAACTTACGGCTAAAAATTTACACAAAAATTGTCTCATTATTTAAATCACTGTTTTGTAATTTCTTTCGAAAAGCAAAAAAGAATAGGAAGTCTTAATATATACAAATAATGTTTTTAAAAACTCATTATAGATTCATTTATCTTGCCTAAAAGGAGTAAAAAATACGCCAGTATAAAAAGAAAACTAAAATAAAATAAAAAATATAATTTTAAAAATACTTTGCATAATTTGAGATAATAATTTACATAAAATTACAAATATTATTCGTTACAACTCGATTCTGAAGAGAGAGACATAGGCAGCAGGAAAAATTGCCTGACTTTTTAGAACTGGCAAGTCAAGTTAACAATAAAAAAAACATTGATCGCACCACCTTTTAACAAAAAAGTCTTTGTGGATGAACTGAAACTACGTAGTTTACAACAATAATATGACTGCCTTAAATTATGTGTTATAGAAATAAACAGAAATTATTTCTGAAAAATATTTTAATATAGTTCGTAATATTTTGTAATAAAAATTAGTTTTTTTTATTACAGTAGAGCGAACCAAAAAAAAAAAAAAAAAAATAAAAAATGGGATGCTTATGAAGTTTCTACTATACTCAATTACTTTTAATTTATTTCTAACAGGGCCTGATTCTTTTAAAAGGTAGTAATAATATGAAACCCTCTTAACTAAAAGTTAATTGGTTTTTAAAAGTTTATACAAAATTTTAGGTGGGAAAACTTTGAGGTTAATTTCGAGAGAATCTATTAATTTTTTGTTAATTAAAAAAATTTTTGTAAATGTATGCGGACGTTTTCCAAAGAAAATAAGAAAAACTAGATGCCAACGGCATTTTCTGGATCGCTACATCCCACATTAGTATTCTTCACAACTGTCTACCTTGGATTGTATACATTGTAATACGAGCAATATTTATAATCAATCAATATTGATTTTGTTAGACGCATCAATTATTCACAAAAGCGCATTAAATAAAATCCATGCGAATATCTGGATTTTATTTAATAAAAAATGCAAACACAATGCTAGGGTATTGGTTTAAAGTTATTTTAATTTAATTTTTTAATTTAATATTATTTATTTATTTAAGTTTTCATTCTCTGTATAAAAAGACTGAGTCTTAATTTTATAGCATAGAAGCTTTGTACGTAACATACAGACCAAAAAAAAATCCTTTTAGTGCGAGTTAATTTTAAAGAAAATTCAAAGCCTCGTCTTATCCTAGCTTTGTAAGAAGCTTAAGGCTAAATATTAACAGAAAATACACATATTTGCCTCCTTATTTAAATCACTATTTTGTAATTTCTTTCGAAAAGCAAAAGGAATAGGAAGTCTAAATATAAATATATGCAAATAATGTTTTTAAAAACTCATAATAAATTCATTTATCTAGCCTAAAAGGAGTAAAAAATACGCCATTATAAAAGGAAAACTAAAATAAAATAATGAAATATGATTCTAAAAATACTTTGCATAATTTGAGAATAATTTACATAAAATTACAAATACTATAGTATAAGTTCGCAGTATTTTGTAATAAAAATTCATTTTTTTATTACAGTACAGCCGAACTAAAAAAAAAAAAAATAAATAAAAAATGAGATGCATATGAAGGGTTTACTGAACTCAATTAAAATTACTTTAAATTTTTTCTAACAGGGCCTGATTTTTTCAAAACGTTTTAACAATATGAAAACCTTTTAACTAAAAGTTTTATGGTTTTTAAAAATTTATACAAAATTTTAGATGGCAAAAATTTAAGATTAATTTCGACTTTATTTATTAATGTTATGTTAATTTAAAAATAAAATTTGTAAGAAAGAAAAATTATTTTTAAGTGTATGCAAATGTTTTCCAAAGAAAATAAGAAAAACTAAATGCCAACAGCATTTTCTGGATCGCCACTTTCCACATTAGTATTCTTCATAACTATCTACTTTGGGTTGTATACATTGTAATACGAGCAATATTTATAATCAATCAATATTGATTTTGTTAGACGCATCAATTATTCACAAAAGCGCATGAAATAAAATCGATGCGAATATCTGGATTTTATTTAATAATAAATGCAAACACAATGCTTGTGTATTGGTTTAAAGTTATTTTAATTAAATTTTTTAATTTAATATTATTTATTTATTTAAATTTTCATTCTCTGTATAAAAAGACTGAGTCTTAGGTTTATAGCATAGAAGCTTTGTACGTAGCATACAGACCAAAAAAGATATCCCTTTATTGCGAGTTGAAACCGCACACGAAAGCTTCGGTAGCATGCATGGGCCACCCTTTAATTTTTTATTTTTCTTTAAAGATTTTACAGCGGACATACATGATTTAGAAAAAAAAAATCAGACCCTATGAAGAAAGTTACTATTGAGACACCCTTTATTTTTTAATTTTAAACTTGTTTTTGCATTAATTTTAAGTACGAAAAATAAGGTTAAAATAATGTGTCAATTTTTGTAAAAATAACGTTACTATCGGGCCACCCTCCAATTTATTTTATTTTAAAGTTTATATTATTGCCTTCTAATCATATATAGCAGTACATACTTTGTGGATGTTATAGTTGTCGGAAAGATATGGAGCTGTTGGTCAAAATCACGGCCTCCAAGGAAACACCTTTTAAGTTTTAATTTATTGCTCACACTTTTATATACGTATATAGTTTAAACTCTCAATGGCTACTACAGTTAAAAGTTTAAAGCCATATACCTTATAATTTCATCAATATGGGAACTCCCTGTCTTTTTTAGTTTTTATGCCTCAGAATCAGGATCTCGAGAAGCAGCCTGTAAAATGTGAAGGCTGTAAACGATTTTAGTCAAGGTGCGTGCTTTCAATTACCTTGGTCACTGTGTTAAGAGCGGAAGCTAATAATTACCTGTCTACAAAAAATAATTCATAGTCTACCTGTTGGCTGATTTGGAACCTGGAAAAGGGAAGGATGTTCAATGTGGTCGGTCGAAATTTTAGCTAAGCAATGAAAGGAAGTTGAAATATGACCAAAAATGTAGCGATTGGCTTTTAATTCTACCCTAAAGGGCATTTTATTTCCTGTGGCATTGACATCCGTATAGAGGCTTGTAATTTATGTGTTTTGAACAAGAAAAAAATTTTTCCATTCTATAAAATTTTATCTAAAAAACTTTATTCAAAAGTTGTACTGGTGTGATACACATATGTGTGTATGTATGTATGTATGTATGTATGTATGTATGTATGTATGTATGTATGTATGTATGTATGTATGTATGTATGTATGTATGTATGTATGTATGTATGTATGTATGTATGTTTGTATGTATGTATGTATGTATGTATGTATGTATGTATGTATGTATGTATATATATTAGAGTTCGTTTGGCGACCAGGTCACCTGATTTGTTCTTCGGTTATCATCATTTTTTTTAAGGGGTTTACCTAAATAAAAATAATGGCGGTCTTTTTTTGGGAAAATTTTCACTCCTTGGGGTGGTTCAATCCACTTTAAAACGCGGATTTTAAGCTCATTTTCCCGCAGAGCAAAAACGGTTAAATATAAGTCAAATCTAATTTCACCAGCCGAATCTGCAGCAAAAATTGTAACAATGAACGTTTTTTGAATCCTAAAAAAAATTCCAAAAACCCACAACAGAGGGCGCAAACGTCATTTAACAAAATAGGTTTTCTTACGCATGCATGATGGAAAGGCATTTAAAACTTAGCAAAACGGTACCAATATTTTATTTTTATCACAACCCGTTAAAAAGTTATATGCCTTTTAACATTTTTTGTTAAGGCTAAATAATAAGTTGTTAGAAAAATGTTAAAAAAATAAACTTTTTTTTATCAATTATTTGTTTTTTGTTATGAAATAATTTTGAAGTCTCATAACTTTTTAACGGGTTGTGATAAAAATATTATATTGGTACCGTTTTGCTAGTTTAAAATGCCTCTTCTTCGTGCATGTTTACAAAAACCTAAAAAAAAATTTGTTAATGACATTTACGCCCTCTGTTGAGGGTTTTTGGAACTGTTTTGAGGATTCAAAAAACATTTATTGTAATAATTTTTGCTTCAGAATCAGTTGCTGAAATCAGATTTGACATATATTAAACCGTTTTTGCTCTGCGGAAAAACGAGCTCAAAAAAATTTACTCTAATATATATATATATATATATATATATATATATATGTATGTATGTATGTATGTATGTATGTATTTATGTATGCATGTATGTATGTATGTATTTATGTATGTATGTATTTATGTAAGTGATTTTAAAAATTCATAATTAAAATGTAATATACGAACACTTTATCTATATACCTGTGTTTGAAATTTTTTTTTTATTTTCTCGTTTATTTATTTGCAATCTATTGTACAATATTAAGCAAATGTGATTAATTTAAAAATTAACAGGAGTTATTGTTTTTTTAAGTGAAACAATAACTATATATTATACACAAAAGTAAAGATCATGCAGATAATTAAATAATGTTCATATATGTACATATATTAATGTAAAATACTTTTATTTTATGTTATTTAAATTTATATTAAGCACAAGATTGTAAGGTTTCAACATAAAATTTTCGCTTATAAATTATTGTCTAAATGGGAGATCTAAGATATAATATCTTTTTAGCCTTCTGACTTCATCTGTTTCGTCTAACAAACTTATTGCTAAGATATTTACATGATTGCTAAGTCTTTGTACATATCTACTACTAAATTTCCTTATTTCATCTATAATATATGAGACATTTAAATCGTTATGAAGGGTTTTATTTGTTACAAACCAGGGAGCATTGGCAATCATTCTAAGTGTTTTAGACTGAAACCGTTGAAGGATTTCAACATTTGATTCACTCGTTGTTCCCCATAATTGGATTCCGTATGCCCATACGGGTTTTATCATAGTTTTGTATATGAGAACTTTATTTTCTATACTTAATTCAAATTTAGGTCTTAGTAGCCAGTATAATCTTTTCAGTTTTTTTTCTAGTTGTTTTCTTTTGTTTTTCACATGCTTTTTCCATGTAAGTCTTCTATCTAGCTGCAGCCCTAAGTAAGTGACGGCTTCTTTGCTTGGTATCACGGAATTATTTAAATACAGCGCAGGACATTGTTCTCGCCTTAGGCTAAAGGTCATATGAGAAGACTTTTGTGCGTTTACTTTAATATTCCACTTATTTAGAAAGGTACTTAAGTTATTAAGTTGTTGCTGAAGTAGGCTAGTAGCTTCGGATTTGGATTCGCTAGATGCTTAAAACACTGTATCATCCGCATAGGTTTCAGTTGTTACTTCATTGCAAATTGGCATATCAGACGTAAATATCGTGTACAACGTTGGTCCCAGAACACTTCCTTGAGGAACACCGGCATTAATTTCTTCGATTTCAGAGAATTCTGAATTCACTCTAACATAGAAGCTTCGTTCATCGAGGTATGATTTCAAAAGTACATAATATGGAGCAGGTAGTAAAACTTTAAGTTTATATAATAAGCCATTGTGCCAGACGCGATCAAAGCTTGCTGAATGTCTAAAAATACTGCAGAGCAATATCGTTTACGTTCGAAGGTGTCTGTTATTACTTTAACTATGCGATGGCATTGCTCAGGTGTGCCATGGTTGTGTTTGAATCCAAATTGGTATTCTGGTATAATATTATTTTTTTCTAAAAACGGAAGCATTCTCTGAAGTAGTAATTTTTCAAACAGTTTTGAAAATAAAGGTAGGAGACTAATGGGCCTATAAGACGTGACAATGTTTTCTGGTTTATTTGGTTTAGGTATCATTATTATTTCTGCACATTTCCACTGCAGAGGATTGTGCTGCAATCTAAGCATGGAGTTATAAATCATTGCAAGAAATGCTAGACCTTTTTGAGGTAAATATTTTAAAACCCTTGCATCTATTTTATCGACACCGGTTGACTTATAATCATTAAGCTTTTTGATTTCAGATTTCACTTCGTTCGGACAAATAGGTTTTATCGGAAAATCCATCTGGCACGCTGTATCTAAAAATTTTATAATATCATACTCATCTGTATTTATCACATTTGGTTTGAAGGTTTCTTCTAAGTGTTTAGCAAAAGTATTAGCTTTTTCCTTATCATTTTTATACCAGGTACCATTTAGGTTTTTAATCGGAATATTTCTTTTTGTCGGTCTTTTTAAATAACGTGTTGCTTTCCAGATGCTATGTTCTCTTGTGGAATCATGTCCGCTTAAACTTCTTAAATAATTAGTCAGTCCTTTATTTTTATAATCCGAAATACGTTCCTTCAAGATTCTTGCAGCTGAATTAAAATTAGTTTTATCATTAGGGTTTCTGCTTTGATGCCAAATTCGTCGAAGTCTCCTTTTGTTTCTGATCAGCTCTCTTATCTCTGCTGATATACGCACATGAGATCCAGGAAATGATGTTGAAGAATTATTTTTTGGTGTTGATAAAACTGCAGATTCGTGTATAAGATTAGTGAACATTTTTACTGCATTTTCAAGATCCTCTGTCCTGTTAATTGCCATTCTTAGGTTTACATTTTTATCTATAAAGTTACTAAACGATTTAATATCAGTCTTATTTGTGATAAGCTTGTCATTTTTTGGAAAAAACTCTAAGCTGGTGTTGTAGTTAATTATTATTGGTGAATGATCTGAACTTAAATCTTCTATGTTTAATATGTCTAAGTTATTAGGTGAAAGAAACTCCGCACTACACGGCAAAATCTAAGAGATCGGGTATCTTACACGGGTCGGTAGGCCAATAAGTGGGGCTTCCACCAGATAATGTTTTATAGCTATTTTTAGAAATGCATTTAAACAATTCACGCCCTTTAGGATTAATGAGTCGGGAACCCCACCATGGATGTTTAGCGTTGAAATCTCCACCTACCAAAAATCTAGAACCAAGAGCAGAGAAAAAATTTTCATAATCCTCACTAATGATACGATGCCTAGGAGGGCAGTATATGGAACATATGGTAAATACGTTGTTGTTACATCTTATTTTAATGCCAGCAGATTGTATACTGGGACTTCTAACTGGATTTACTATTTCGTAAGCAATTGTTGATTTTATTAAAATTGCTGAGCCGGCATGAGCTCTTTCATCAGGATGGTTTGCAGTGATCAGATTATAACCACTGATTTTAAAAAATGATCTACTATTGAAATGAGTTTCAGATATTAAAAATATGTCTATATATTCAGTTCTAATAAAGATTTCAATTTCGTTTTTCTTTCTTGCCATTCCGTTGGCATTCCAAACTGAAATTCTGAGGTTTATTTGCATAATTTGTCGATGAGTAAGGACATCATATTCATCAAAGTTGTAGTCAATTTCTTCATATGTTTATCTAACATATTTTCTAAATACTTAAAAATGTTTTCTGTATCTGAAGGAGGGGGAGGATTTCGCTTGACAACGTCGGAATAGGACACATTTGGTGGAGGATTATTTCTGGTATTGTTACTTGTTCTATTATTGTTAGATATTATTTGAGGAAAATCATGTATATCGTTAGAAAAACTTTGAGGTTGCTGTCGAAATGAAGATCTATATGCATTTGCGTTTGTGTTTCTCTTTTGTAGGAGTTTTTGATAAATAATACACCCTTTGTAATTGGCTGTGTGGTTTTGAAGACAATGGATGCACCGTGGGGGGAGATCAAAGTTTTTCGTGCATTCAGCTGTGGGATGATCTAACCCACATTTGACGCAGACGAACGGCTTTTTGCAATACGCCGTATTGTTGACAACGATGGCATTGTACGATATCGTTGAATTTTCGTGGGGGTTCTATTTTAATTACCGCATTATTTAAATATCGTAGCTCATAGATTTTCTTATTTTCTGGATTAGGATCCAAATCGACGTAAAACATTGATGACGGCTGTTTTGTGATTCTACTTATAATATTTGTTACTGACCTGACTGGATACCCTAACGAAATGAGTTCAGATTTAATGTCTACTGTGGGTGTAGTACGATGCATGCCTTTCAGAACTACTCTATATGCACGCTCACTTTTTATTTGATACGTGTGAAAACTTATCTTTTTTGTCTCTAGATATCTTACAATTTTTCTATAACAATCTATAGATTTCATAAACAGTTTAATTTGTCCCTCTCTTAAAGACTTGTAATGAAAATCTGAGCTTGAAACAACACTTGATAAACTTATAACCATTTCACTTATTTCAGTTACACACGGTATAAAAATATTTGGTGGTTATTAGATTAAATGAAAGGAAGAACAAGCAAAAACGTTTGCCAAAATGAATGCCGTAGAAACCTGAGTGTAGCAACAACGCAATAATAATCATTTTATCATACAAGAACAATTACAACTAATAAAAAATGAAAAGGAGGAAAACCACAGCAATATAATTTAATGCAACCTTAAATAGTTGCAACATAAAGACTAGCATTCAAGTGTTATTCACTAGCTGTTAAAATACTCTCTATTGCACTCTCTATTCACTCTACTTGAAGTAAATTTCAGTATTAATGGCCACAGATATAAGTCAATCACGGTTAAAGTGGAATTATTTTTTACTTGCTTTGAGTATAACTGCCACTTTGTTTAGAAATACATTTTTTTGCCTGGATTATCATCATCATCATTTGCTTAACAGAAATAAAAATAATATTATGGCTTTAAAGCAATAAAAATAAATATACCACAATATCAAATAAAAGTCACTATCAATATAAACTTTGCTTTGCTATGAATTTTGCTGGATGATTAAAGGGTAAGTTAATCAGAAATATGTATCATTTACTGCAGTTCTTATCATAAGTTTTGTTTAATATTTATTTGTCGGCTTACTTGGTTATAAATGCACTAAACCAATAAAATTTTACTAAATGGGGTGTTAAATTGAATAAAAGTTGTTTCTATGTTTCTTAATTGCTTGTGGCAATTTTAATGTGCAAGGAATTTTTTAAGATTAGTATTTGGATAATACTTTAAAGAATTGCATGCATTGATGCTTTTATACCCGCTGTTTCATAAAATTTTTTTGACCCTGACATCTCATGCTCAGGCACACGTTGCACATGACTATTATATTTTTCGCTAATTAAAATTTTATTATACAATTCTCATTGCGTAATTTGAGCTGCTGTTAAAAAACTTTAAGTAATTAAATATTTCGTAATAATAATTTCATTCTCATTCCAGCCTCTTACATTATCTCTACTATTGTGGTCATCAACAAAGTAATATAGCAATCATATACTCTCAAACGTTAATTATTTTTTTTTGCACTAAATGTCTATAACATTGCGCAACATTATCAGTATCATAAAAAATAATTAACGTTTGAGAGTATATGATTGCTTGTAACATTTCTATCGTGAAAGTTTATGTTAATGTATTTGTATTAAGTTTTTTTAAATTTTTAAATAATTTAAATGTTTTCTGTTTTTTAAATTTTTATAAGAATGTAAATGTTTAAAATTTTTGAGTTATTTTACTTGAATGTTTTTTGAGTTGTAAATTTATAAGAATGTAAATTTTAAATATTTGAGTTTTTTGTCGTTTGGTTTTTGATTTTTCTGTTTTTGTTTGAAAAAATAATTTCATTTTAATTTTGTTATTTTAAAAAAAGAAAATCTAATTTTTTGTTTCCTGTTTCCTGATGATGCCACCCAAAGGTGTGGCGAAATATTGAAAATATAAATAAAAATTTTTATTATTTATAAAACTGACCTAGTGCTTAATAAATTAGAAAAGAAAAACTATTTAAAAAGGTCAAAAAAACATTTATATATAAGGATAAAAAATTTTAAACAAGGGGATGTTTAAAGATTGATCGCTTTAGAAAAAAAGTTCACAATAGCATATTACAATATATATGTTTTTAAGTATATTATAAACCATAAAGGGGGACCACTTTAAAATTTAATAAACTTTTTATAATGATATCTCCCAATGGGAACAATTATATCAAAAATTAATCTAAAAATTAAAGAGCATTCTCACAGGCTACGTAAACTCACTTGACTTGGCCTCTCTTTTGAAGCGTTATAGAAAAATGCTTGCAAATTGGGCAGAATATCGATTGCCGTAACCTTTATAGTAACAAGTATTGATGCTCAAAATTATAAATTCAAGAATGCCTCAATCACTCTATAGTTTATAATTTTATTTTTTAAACTTGTTGCATACTTTGGGTAAATTTAAAAAAAGGTCAAATAAACTTCATGTTACCATCAGGACACCTTTTAATTTGAATTTTTGTACTTGTTATTAAGACAGACCTTGAAGTACATAAACTGTACTTAGTTTAAGCGATCTAAAAAGTCTCATGCCTTGTATAAATCATTAGGTTGCTTATCTAGTTGTTCCGCCAAAAACGATAAATTCCACACTCGATTACCTTTGCTAAAAAATTTTTTTGGGATAAATCACGTTAAATAAAGAAATAAAATATCCTGAAAATAGTGATTAATTTATTGTTGAAAATGGATCTAAAACAAATATAAAGTATTGACACCTATAATGAGACCAAATAAGCTATTTAAATTAAAAACTATAATTTGGGATCACTGACGTGAGTCTCGTAAGCCACATGTAATCCTGATAAATTTTTTATTTACACTTCAAATAATAGTAGGAAATTCACCATAACCAGCTTTTGAAAATTTGGGCCAGCAAAACAGTTTAAAAAGGAAATAGTCTTCATCCGAACCTTGGTTTTTTTGATTTTTTTTTTTAGTTTGATTGAAATTCTTTCAATTGATTTTTGTGTTCAAAAAAAAAAAAAAAATACTAAATATTGATATTAAAAAATTAAAAAAAAAAAACAATATTCTCATTTTATAAAACTCACCTTGTGTTTAATAAATTAGAAAAGAAGTAAAAGAAAATTAAAAAATTAAACACATTAGTATTGTTCACAGCTCAGGAAATTTTTGATCCGATATAACTTTTCAAAATATGCCACAAAGGGAGAAACCAAAAAGCATGCAATACATTTGAGACACTCTAAATAATTACACTAATGTACATTTTTCAAATTTTTTAATTTTTGAATTATTTTTGAACTGTGAATATTATAAATGAGCAGCATTTCATTCTAATTTTTCTTGTTTTCTTTGGAAAACGTCCGCATACATTTTTTTCTAAAAAAGATTTTTAGAAATTAAAAAGAAATGAACTTAAGCCAAAATAATTTCTATTCATTTTTAAAATTTTTTTATTTATTTGTTCGATTAAAATTAAGATTTTATTCTGTTGGTTGAAAGAAAAAAAATTTTATTTTGGTTTCAATATTTTCACACTCGAATAATTTGACAAAACTAGGTACTTGCAAGGTTGGAGAGACCATGAAGTTTTTGTTCAGTAACTTAGTAAAATTTTATAAGGTTTAAATTTGAGTTAAAATAAATCAATGCAATTATGTTTAAATTTTATTATTCTTTACAAGTATATACATTTTATTTCAAATTATTCTATTTCTAAAATGCATTTGATATGTTTTTACATTTTTCTTTAAATCCCGTTTCGCTTGGTAATTGAATAATTTTCTTTTCTTCACAAGGTTATAAATCAAGTGATTTTCGTCGCCTAGTCCTTTTTTTTTATAATTTTTCATTTTTTTTTCTTTTTGCTTTTTCTCTTTCTTTAGAATTTTTTTATTTTCCAGTTTCTTCTCGACGTAAGCGCCCCAGCAATTTTTTTTACAGTGTTTAATTTCCTTAATATATTCTATGGGGAAACGCTCAACTATTAGATATTTTTAAAAGTGTATTAACATTTTAAGTGGGTTTGATGCGGCTGTTAAGTGCAGTGATATTAAGTAATATTTCAGTAAAGTGAAAGGGTTTTATTCTGCGTAGTTTATCCTATTATCCATTTTATGTTTTAAAGTTAAGATTAAAGGATAGTTATACATTGTAGGGGAATTGCATTTTTTAGTTTTGTGCATATTCCTTTTGTTATTATACTAACAAGATAAACGACACCTGATTTTAAGAAGACAAACACTTGCTGCTGTCCAAATATTTGGAGAATTTCTCTTTTTTTTTTCTTTTTTTTGTTAATTTTACAATTTCTATTTAAAAAGGAATAATGAAAATTTCACATTTTCTTTTAACTATTGCGAGTTCAAATTGTTAAATTTTCCTCAATACAAATTATGCAATGTTCACCCTGTTCATAAACTCATCAGCAAAACTTCAGACATAAAACTTTTTACTAAAGAAAAATTATATACATAAATATACACAAAATAACGGACTCTTAGCTTTTTAATTTAAGTTTTCTTTAATGAAATAAATATTTTCTTTTAACAGTTAAGTGTTGTATAGCCAAAGCTGCTAAATTTTGTTATTTAAGTGCATTACTTTCTACTTAATACATTATTTTTATAGTTGTAGTTTGTAGCAAGAAATACAACAGTCGTTCTAAACTTTATTAAACATTATATCTTGTATTCATGCAATACCTAAAACCTGAAGTAAAATTATGTCTTGAACTATTATTTAGATAGATGGCAATAAATTGTATGACAAACTAAATTTTTAATTAAATTAAGTTGATATGCGGAGTTGCTGAAAAAGTTCCCTTATAAATGAGCTAATATGAAAGAACCTACTAGTACAAACATCATAGTCAAAAATCTTTGACGAAGAAAAAATACCTTTCATGAACATGCTGTGATACTATTTTTGAACATGCAAATCCAATATTAATTAAAAGTTTCATTTAAGCAGCTGTGGTCACAGATTTGATGGATTGGACATGATAGGTGCCGCCTATTTTAAGATATATAATTTTTATATCCGAGATATATAATATAACAAAACATTGTTTCTTATAGGTTCGGACCGGAGACGCATAGTAAACAAAGCTATAATAAGTTATACCGAACCAAAAAATACTTAGGGTAAGATCCAGGCAATGACGAGTACAATATGGTAAATAAATAAAATGAGAAAAGTAGTTTTGATCCGCTAGCAGAAAAAAGCAGGAAAAAGGTAGGACCAAAAAAATTTACACACTACACTTTGGACGAGTGAAGTTTCAACATATTCGGACTAGGTGTTTAGAAATTACAGAATTTTTTTTAGTTTCATTTCAAACTCCCGACTGTGCAACTATTTGTTGGTAAAGAAATGTAATTCCTGACAACTTCGAATAATTTGCAAGTCAAATACTAAATCAGTTGAACAATCTAGAGCCTATCGGTTGCCTGTCATTTCTTTTTATTTTATATTAAAATTATTGATTCCTCTTTAAAGTACAGAGTTTAATTTTTAAAAGTTTTTTATGTTGAGAAATTTATTTTTTTTTTTTTAGCAAAATTAGAAAAAATCGAATGAAAACTTAAAGAAATTTATCATCATTCTTCTATAACTTCAATCCACATGAGCTCTTGAAATTATTTGTTAAATGTCAAATAACTTCGTTTTTTTTTTCTCAAAAACCTTTCTACAAATTTTATTTTTATTTTTTATGTTCTTCATCTTTTTTTGTCTTTATTTTATTGTAGAATTAACTTTTTTTATTTACAATAAAATTTTATCACTTCGTTTTTATTTGCGGAGCAAACAATTGTTTACGTTTTATTTTAAAATTCCTTTGAAAATTTCAAAGGATATTTGTTAAATAGATTATTTTTATGAAGTATTGCTTTATTTCAGGGATTTTCTTTTCGTACTGTCATAAAATTGTTGTTGTGGTATGGTTTTCTGCTTGTTGGCTTTTATTCTTAGCATTTTTGTATATTTTGAAATGTATGTTCTATTGATATTTATTTCCTATAAAGGTTTTGATCCTACAAATATACCTGTTACACTTTATTGTTGTTTATGTAGTTGTAATTTGGTTGGTTGTTTGTAGAAGTGGTTCTGTGGAAAATCAGTTGTAGAAATTGCTGTTGTTCAGGAAGGAGAAATAAGAAGAACAAAATTGTAAGACAAGAGTTAAGTGTCTTAATATAAATCAATATTTTAAAAGTATTTTCTTTGACATCTGCAGAAGAATGTAAAGTTATTTAGCAAAATTTATATATATATATATATAAAACTTGAAATTCTTCTACTTGAACAATTGAATTCTTTACAATAGAGCCGTTACCGCTCATCGGATAAAGTCACAGGATCAAAATTTAGTTAAATTAGCGACTTTTCTTATTTTGTAGGGACTTTTGTCTCGTTGTTTTCAACGAAATGAAAATTTCCTTTTCTTATATTTTTTACATTAAATGGTTAAGGGGACGAATAATAAATGATCTTTACTGTCGTCGTTGTTATAATAAATAATTCTGCCAAAAAAAACGACTTCTATACAGACTTCTTCTGTCTGTCTATAACGGCTCAAATGTATGGCCACATATATCAAATTACATTAACTAATGGAATACCTTTATACTCCATCTTGAAACTATACACTTGTTACAGCAGACTAACCACTACAGCTGCTTTATAATTTCATCCTTCTGTCTACAACTGTCAATAGTTTGGCAATAAACATCAAATTACAGCTACTGTAGGGACACCCTTTTATACCTTAATTCTAATTTTATACTTGCTGTTGTTGTATACCTAACAATTAGGTTTTTTCTAAAAATTAGACTGTCTATAAAGGTTAATGCTTTGGCTATATATATCAAATTATATCAACTATTGTAAGACCCTTTAATTTATAATCTAAAATATTTATACTTTTACTATAATATTTATACTTTTTCATATTTTAAAGTTGTTGTTATAGTAGACTTAGGAATACAGATTATTTGTAAACTACAGCTGTTCAAAAGTATGGCAATATACATCAAATTAAATGAACTATTGAATATTAATACTTGTTACTATAACAGTCAAAGGATTCGACATTCTGTCCGATTTGCAAAAAAAAAAAAAAAAAATTAATAAATAAATAAAATCAATCCAGAAATGGCTGAGTCATAGAGATAAATATATAAAAAGCAGCTTCAGTCGAATTGATAACCTCCTTCTCTTTTTTATGTCCGGCAGTCAAGATTTATTTTGCATTTTGGAATTCCTTTATACGTTTTTTGCAACATTGTCATGAAAAAATACTAGACAGCTTTTACAAATTTTAACAATGGTCTTTAAATGCGGCAATGTTTTCTTAATAATTCAACAATAAAATAAAGGCTAAATATGAAAAATAATACTATTAGCATAAGTCAGAAAAAAAAACACTTAGTCCGTATCGAAAAATTTCAGCAATTGCGGTATTATTCCTCATAATGGGATCTAGAGCAAAAATTACTTAATTAAGGTGAAACGGTCGTTGCATTACGTGATTTTTTTTCTAAAATGATTTATATTGAGTGACGTTTTATTTAAAAAAACAATGGGCGGTCTGAATAAAAATATAGTTCTAGCTAAAACTAGCAAATTTTAAGTTTAAACTAGTTTTGAGATGAATAAAATTTTCAGATAAGGTGAGTGCTTTTTGTTGCCTAGCTCGGGCTAGTTTCTCCAGTGTTTGCTTAATATTTGTGTGAATAAAATCTAGTAAGTACTTGAAATTACTAGTTTCAACTTTAATTTTTGTAAGCATGTTATTGAGGTGCTGGGAATGCATTTATGCGTCAAGAAGTGCATTGTCGTTTGTTATACCCTTCACGACAGGTGAAAAAAGGGTATATCTGAGTTTGTCATTCTGTCTGTAATTTCTACAATATCCATTTCCGACCTCATAAAGTGTATACATTCTGAGTTCTTATGCTTAGCGAATTCTATTGTGCAATGTCCGTCTGTCCGTCCGTGTTAGTGTTGAAATCAAATTAGCCAAGGCACTAAATGAGCTAAAGAAAATTTAAATACGACAATCGATCAGACATAGTTTCGAAAATTTTGCTATTGAAAATCAGCATAATCCATTTCTTTCGAGACAGCGGGCAAAACACCAGGCCTTTTTTTGCCATATCATTTGGAACAAATCTAGTTAAGTGAAATAATTCTAATTAAAAAAATATATGGGGCTATAGAGAATTTAAATATAAGAAAACCACATCAAGTAAAGAAATTGGCGCTCGCCCATATTTTCCGAGTTAAATATAATTTTATGCTTTTGGAGCACATCAAAAATATTTGCACTATTTTTGTCACCCATCGTGGGAATAAATAATCAAAACAAACTCATAGTGTTACCAAAATATTTAACTACAAGTTTTGCTTAGAATTTATAAGAAAAAAAATTTTTTTTAAACAGCGGCAACATTCAAATGTTTTTATTTTCTAGTATAAGCTATCTATTTTCAGTACTAGCTACCTAGTAGTAGCAAAGATTTATTCACACTTTGTGTAGGTTATACCTTTCAGCCTTGCTAGTACTGAAAAGTTTAAGCTACTAGGTACTGCGTAGTATAAACTGCCTTTTTATTCACTCTACCCAATATTTTGTGAAACTTTTGAAAATACACACCAGTAACTCTGAATAAACAGGTTCGGAACTTACTCATGCATTCAAAACTTGTTTCAACTAAATCATCTGCCATTTGTGTTAGAAGTTCATAGAAATAATTACAAAATATTTTAAATACTCACAAATTTTATTTGATATTTTTTATGCAGATTAAATTTTTTCTGACATTTTTACATTGTGACAAATAAAAAAAAACTTTGAAGGATGTTATATTTAACTTATTTTCTAACAAACAGATATCACTTTAATTGAAATTTTAGATGACTTTTGCAAAGGTGTTTGTTCAAATTGCAAATATGTGTGTTATATGGGAGTGTAGTGTTTGTTTTTTGTTCAGTTGAACGGTTGGTTGAAAGCACAAATACAAATATCCGTATGGTGCTAAAAATCACGACAACCTTAATAATAACAACAGCAACAGCAAAAGGTGATAAAGACAAAAAGTAACCCTTGGTTGAATTAATTATTGATGTTGCCACCATCAGTTTATTATACGGTTGCTATAGTTGTTTATATTTGATTAGATGTTTCAGAGGAAATTAAATCCAAAAAACAGGTTGCTACATTTTCAATTAATCGGTTAAACAGACGCTTAAAGCGGTTAAAATATGTTATTTCTGAACCGTGTGGAAAATTTCCATAAACAAATTGGCTTTGAAATATAAAACCACACAGTTTTTAGAAAATTGCAAGAATTGTTTAAAGACAGAAGAAAGCAACTATTTTTGAAGAATAACATTAAAATCAAAATATAAAGCTAGTGTTGTCAGTTGTAACACTAGTCTCCTACAAATAAATCTTTGTTTTTGTGAAATCTTTCTTTTCAATATATAACAATAAATCTGCAATAAAGGCCATTTTGTTTACTTCAAATAAATTTAAATAAAATTTTATCAATAATGAGACCATGACGAACGGGAACAGACGAACGGATTACTAACACCCATATGAAACTAAGCTCTTATAATTGTTAATACAGAATTTAGAAAAAAAAGTATAAATCGAACACCGTTCAGGTTTTTATTTTCAGTTCTATTTTTTTTAAAGAGAGAGAACAAAATTGGTTTTAAATGACGCGTTCATATTTTGAGAAAACAGAACAATTTTTTATTTTAAAAATTATTTTGGGAATTTTTATAATATTATGCTAATATCCCATAACATTTTTAAATAAAAATGCAATTTATTTGTTGGTTCGAAAAGCAAGTATCTATACGTATTTCGCCGGTTGCTTAAGCCAGCTCATCAGGAAACCTTTATCCAATTTTTAGAAAAACCAAAAACATTTCCTTTAAGTATAAAAACTTCAAAAACAACATGAGAGTTATTTAAGACTCTCGCAGAAGGGAATGTAAGCAAAAATAAAAACGTGGTTTGTTTGTTGGTAATTTTTGTTAAAGCCTTAACATTTCTGTATTGGCTTCTTAAATAACTCTCATGTTGTTTTTGAAGTTTTTATACTTAAAGGAAATGTTTTTGGTTTTTCTAAAAATTTGGATAAAGGTTTCCTGATGAGCTGGCTTAAGCAACCGGCGAAATACGTATAGATACCTGCTTTTCAAACCAACAAATAGAACAATTTTTTATTTCGAAAATAGAAATAAAATTTAAAATACAACTCTCATGTATGGGCCCGTCCTTCATAGACTATTTTGAAGTTACCCGAACCCGTGCAGGAGAGAGCGAAGAAGTTCAATAGTGACAGTAATACCCTATTCAAACATACGCTTTAATTGCGCAATTACGGAATTTACGCAATTAAGTCCTTAATTGAGCTCAGTTTACCATATAAGAAGTCAATTAATAAATTGAGCAATTAGCACTTAATTGCATCACTAATTGAATAAGATACGAAATGCAACCCTTGCTAACAGTATGTTTACTCTAGGAACTCTGTTCAGTGAAAAGAAAAAAATCATAAAATTGACAAGCCTCAAGTAAAAAATATAAACGAACAATTAAAAAAAAAAAAAAATAGCGGATCATACGAAAATGGCTTTTGACACTTCCAACTTCAAAGCAACAACAAAAATACATGTTGCTTTTGTAATAAAAAGAGAAATCAGCTTGGCGGACGACACTACCTTGTAAAATAAATATGCTTTGCGCTAATTGATAAGCTAATTTGACCATGTGTAAACACCAAATTAATTTGCGCAATTAAAACTAACTTACCTCAATTAAGAAAACATGTCTGAACAGGGTATATGGTACGAAGCTCTATCAATTTCCTTTGTGGCTGATTGGCCAGTGAATCGCACTACGCATTACGGAGAATATTCGTTTGTTAGTCAAACAGCTCGTACTTAGAAAAAACTGCCTGCGAAGGTCTTTCCTGTCATTTTCTCTATGCAAAGATTCTAATCAAATGTGGATATCTACTTCTTTCCTCTTTCCAAAAAAAATAGAGGAGTTGAGCGCCTGTAATACAGAAACAGCACGCTAATATGAATAATAGATATCTTTAATTTTAAATGTAGTCTGACAAAACAATATTGAGTTTTAATTTCTTTTTAATTTTAATTTCAACTTTTCTATTTAAATCTCCAAAATTAATCTTACAGTTCGCCCACGTTCTAACATAAGTTACTTAGCAACTGGTCACTCAATTGACAATTAAATTGACAATAAATAAAGTATTGTACCTGGCTCTATAATTGAAGTTGTTACATTTTTCATAAATAAAATAGTAACTCCGTTTGAAAAAATATTTGACAAATTGCGTTAACAAGACACATTTTTTATGCTGCCTGTCACACGTACTCCACTTAATAACAGCTCAACATAGAAGTAAGTGTGTTGCTGTAATTTATACGTACATTTACATTGTTTTAGGTGAGATGTGTGTATATTTGTCTAGTTTTTGTGTATTTTACGATATCAGAATTGCTTCCCTGCTGCTTGCTAAGGCATCAGTATGGATGGAAAAATAAAATGAAATCTGTCAATATAATGAACTCAATGTGTAACGTAGTTTTTGAATTCATTGCATTTTTAAAGTTTTCTTTTCATTTTCTAAACAGACTGTAGTTCAGAAACGTATGTGGTAACGTAAATAAATGATACATTTTTTTCATTTGCATTTTATTACAAAGTACTTTTGATTTCAATGAGTTGTTATGCACCATACACTTCCGGGATTAAGCAAATTAACCCAATTCTGTTCATGAGCGTATACAATTTTAAGTGGTGCTTAGGAGAAAACTAGAATTTTGTAACTGTATATATCAGAAAAAATATGCCTAAATTGTCTAATTTCATATCAGTCATACCAAAATTTACGCAAGATGTGAATTAAAATAAAAGATAGGTATCATGCATTGTTACTTGTTACGTTATCGCGCACCTTAAATGGCACCTCCTTGCAATTAATTTTATAAATTATATTTAACCAAAAACTCATCACTTAAAAAAGAAACAGTGAACAACTTTATTATACAAATAAATTTTAGTGACACAAAAATTCTTACACTCTATTGAGAATTACCTATTAATTTTTTTTAAATAGTTAGAATACACTAAATATTACAACAAATTTGCAATAATCGAATATAAAAAAATATCAGTACACTGTGTTCAAAAACCGAAATCTCAGCTAAAATTATTTCCAAGTGTGGTGGCTTCACAAACTCCC
This sequence comes from Gymnosoma rotundatum, assembly GCA_916610165.2. Classification (NCBI taxonomy): domain Eukaryota; kingdom Metazoa; phylum Arthropoda; class Insecta; order Diptera; family Tachinidae; genus Gymnosoma; species Gymnosoma rotundatum. The sequence goes on from OU744337.1 coordinate 109,432,275, forward strand.
GTTGCAAAAATAAACATTCTAAGAAATTTTTTAATACTTCCTCCTCTCAATATACATCCAATTATAATTTCCATGTCGGTTTTCATAAATAGCTATTGATATGGAATACATAAATATACAATAGTCCAATGAATCTGGCATCAAATTCCCTCATCATTGAGTGTTCTTAAACTCAAGGAGCATTCGGATAATGTGTCTATATTTGTATGTCAAACCTCGTTATCGTTACTAAAAAAGTAATTTTCTGTTAAATTTTTGTCAAAAAAAAAGTGTAAAGTTTTTTGAGAGCGATATTCATCGCGATCCTAAAATAAAAAATAAAAAAACAGTGCGATAGTTTATTTGTATACACAGGCACTTTGTAAAATATTAATAAAAGACACGGGAATATATATTTTTTTTAATTATTTAATTTTTATAAAAAACTTTGTGCTATTTTTTAAATTATCCCGATATTGATTATTAAGGGTATTGACCCACAAATATCTTTAGTTTATTTAAAATGTTTGTCAGAAGTTTCCTGTAGAGTTAATTAAGCGGTAACAAAATAGCCATCAAGACGTGCTTTGACCCTCAATAATCAATATCGGTAATTAATTTAATCGGAATAATAGCACAAAGTTTTTTATGCAAATTAAATAATTAAAAAAATATATTCCCGTGTCTTTAATTAAAAAATTAATGTTTTTAGGAAATTGAGATATTTTGGAGGTGAATTGAAGGGACACCACCTCCTGCTCACAAAAATTAATTTTTATGGTTTTAAGGCGTATGTAATCCATTTCTTTTCTTTAAATAATTACTTTTTTTTTCTTTTGCTGATGAAGGATATGGCGGTCTAGAAAACGCTGCATTTCATTCCGCTACCGTCTAATTTTTGTTGTTTTCTTTGGAAAACGTCTGCATACATTTGTAAATAATTTTTCTAAAAATGTTTAGAAATTAAATTAAAAATGAACCAAAAAGCCGAAAATAAGTCAATTTCATTCAATTATATTATTTTTCCAATAATATTTTATTTCACAGCCCATAAAAGAAAGCGGGGATAAAAATGGCTTTTTAGTATCTCTTGAGCCAAACTTCAAGTTTTTAAATATTCTTTGACCTTAAAAGTTGTATTTGCTAAACAAACTGATCGGAAAATAAAAAAACTTCCAATTTCCAGAGGTGAGATTAGAAGAACTTTCTAAGGGGAATTTTTTTTCTCTTTGGTACCCCTTTTCTTATGTAGTTGCTAAGTTTCATTAATTTAGGCTCACGCATATGTGCGACGTTTGGAATTCTGGTTTTAACATATGCGCAATATTTTTTAACATTAATATTAACACATACACTTATCCATCCCTTATTGGAAAATCACTTTTAATATTTAAACATTTGAATTTTATTGATTAGGACATGGAGGACGAGGTTTAAATATGTTTTCTGAGGTTCGTTTGATATTTACAATTTAATACTATAAATTTTACAGTGACAAACAATCATGAGTAACATTTGTTTTTAATTGCTTACAAATTACCTAATAACGGACGTTTACCAATGTTTTAAACAAAACATGAATAGCTTGATAAAGTTGAATATTGTAATATACATTATTTCTTTTGGATTTCTTGTTTGTTTTATCCTGTACAACAATAACACATTAAGCGAATAGCAAATATTTTATCTTATCAAATGCTCTCGTTTTATTCTCCAAACGTTTATGCAAACACTAAAATGGTGTCACGCTCACACTTATACACATTGATGAAAATGCTGTTAAAGCAGATTTATTGGCATATCGCATTGTCATCAAGATACTTAATTTGATTTTATTTTTTGTCTTACATGCTGTGAGTGAACACTCGAAATTGCTTAAAAAGGAAGTCTATGTATGTTGGGACGGAAGGCAGGAGGGTTATATTTATCAGCACTTTCGGTATTTAAGTTAAAACTTTATGTGTTTATGTCACCAATTTGTGAGGACTCAACGTTGTATTAGTTAATTAATGTCAAAATATTAAAAAGGAAAGCAATATCTTCCTCAAAAGTAATAAAGCGGATTTACTAAATTTTTACGAAATTAACAACAAAAAAAAAACACCGGTGGCATTTCGTAACGTGTAGGAACGTAAAGTATATTAACTAAGAGTCATAACGTCCATGAATATAATAAGTATATTTTATGCTGCCCATTGACATTATGATGTTGTTCAAAGCAACAAAATATATCTTTTTGGTGGGACATAAAATCCATAGTTCATTATATCCTTTGACACTATGTCATGCCACTTTCAAAACCCGATGTGATTTCTTATTAAGGATATTGTATTTATGGGAAATTTTTAAGCTTTTTTATAAATAAAATATATCAAAATGAAAAATTTATTATTCGGAATCTTTTAAAATTTAAATAATTTACTTTATTCGTGCTTGATTCCTTGATATTCTCATAAAATATTTATTATTTTAAACTAAACTACAAAATGAAATGTATTACTGCGGGGAAAGCATATCCATATGGCCATTTCACTACTGCTCAAATAGCTCATCAGTATATTTTTCCCAAATTTTGTATGGAAAAACAGAAAGTTTTATATTAAAAGCCAAATTGATAAAATAATAACTCCATTGAATCAATAAGACAAAAGACTATAACAACTCAAAAATGTTCTACACAAAAACACAGCAAACATTTAGTAACTATTTTTATTTTTTCTTTCTTTGTTTCTACATAAGGGATCCCATTGGGAACCATTCATATGTATTTGAAAGATTCAATGAAAAAATAAAAATAAAAATTAAAAAAAAACAATTTTTATTAATAAGCAATGTGCACATGCATTACATAGCGCGTATTTTAAATTCTTATAGCTTTGTAGTCGTACTACACTACAGACTCTGTAAGTAAATAATGCTTGCATTCAACTGATTAAAGAAAATAATTCAACTAATATTTGGACTTTTTATTCTATTTATATTTTTATATGGTGTAAAACCTTTATACGTCTAAAAAATTCATTATACACTTTGCTAAATGCTTACAATATTTATCATAAAAATTTTTAAATAAAATCTATTATGCCAACCAGCATCTTGCAGCCACAAGAAGAATTAAATATTAAAGATTTGATTTCGAAACTAATCTAATCACAATATATTCCATGCTTTCTTTTTACGAAAAGCAAATTGAAATATTAATTTGTTTGTTTATTAATAATATATGAGCTCTTATTTTTGTGAACAAGACACTTACTGCTATGAAGAACTAGTGAAAAAATAAATATTGTTTCTAGGAGTTTTAAAGGCAAAGATGGAATTCAGGCAACATATTTGAAAAAGCAAATTGCTTGTATGAAACCACCAGAATAAATTAAAGCAGCTGCAGGAAAAGTAGAACATAGTGCAAAATTTGTAATTAAAAGTTATTCTGTTTGTTACTAGGGCATGTTTAATGTATAATATAAATAAAATTTTAGTACTTTTAATAATTTAATATACTGTGACATGTATCCTGTAAGCAAATTGAAAACTAGTATTTTGCAAAACAAGCACTAAAATAAATAAAAAATAAGAATTTACTTGAAATTTATCAAGTCAGCTAATTTAGATTCATTAGTTGCTTCATACATTAATCTCTTTCTATTGTATATAGAAAAAATGACAGAGGGATAAGAAGTGCTTGATCGAAAAGCCAAAATTACAAAATCCTGCAGCTTGCAGTTGCGTTTGCCTATAATCTCATCTGTATTAAAAAGTCTCCCGTTGGTCAGTTTCCTCCTATGTCTGCCTAGTTTCATACTTTGACCACCAGGTTCCAATAGTTTCCAGCTCTGCCCGCAAGTTTTCGGCTGTGATCACCAGTGTGTACCAGTTTTTTTCTATGTCTCTCAGTCTGAAAATGTGTCTTAATTTCCGGATATTTGCTAGTTTTCGTCTGTAGTTTTCAGTGTTCCCCAGCCTCCAAAAATTTACTTATGAGTACATAGATATTGCGAAAGATAATTGGGCATTAAGTTCGGCCTTAAATAAATTCAAAGATGTTACTAAATATTCACTTTACAAGGGATTTGCTAGGCATATTGTTTTATTTAAACAATTGTTTCTTCGACTCTGTACATTAATAAAAGAATGGGTAACAAACAACACACCTCTATTTCAATACACTTTTCTTTTTGAATTAATTAGCATTATTTTTGTTTTTAATTAGGATAATTATCCTTTTTGCTTATTTGCACATTGAAATCTAAGTCTCTTCATTGTTTTCATTATTGTTGTTTCCATCTTGAGTATTTCTTTCTTGTTTGCGAAACCCCGTAATGCACAAATACATATAAATCAATCCATTACAATTTTTGAAGATGCAGTTTTTTGCTGCTAAAGTCACTTAAAGAAAAATATTTTTTTAATTGTCCTTCCTTTCTTTTAATCAGCCCAAAGGATAGTGCGCCTATTTTTTTGTCTGCATCATAAGAAGTTGAATAAGTTTAACAAAGTAACGATTACAATAAATTATATGTGTTGTACTTGAAAAACTTTATGCTTCCTGCTAAAACAATTTCTTTTATTTTGTAACTAAAACAGTTCATTAAATCGAAGAAAAAAACAGCAACATAAATTTTAATAAAATGTTTTGAATTAAAAAAAAAAATAAATAAAAGAATTTTTACAACATACAACATTAAACACTGTATTTCGTCATGTTAATGTGTGAGAGCATATTTTTGTTTTCTTTTTTATTTTTTAAGAATGTTAGTAAATATAGAGCTGCTACGGATACAAAGATATGTACTTGATTTGCTTTGTCTAAAAAATCGAACAAAGACAGAAATATTGTTTGCTTGACTTTTTCTCTTCTTAATATAAGTACACTAAAATATATAGATAGTTGAATTAATGGATTACTACACACAGTCGTTTGAAATATAACTTATTTTCTCTCTTTAGCTCCATTGTTCGTTATAATAGAAGCTCAACAATTTGGAAAAATGAAATGAAATTCTTTACAGACGTATGAGCAATTTGTAATTCAAATATCAATCATAGATCCTCTTTGACTATAATAAAATAATTAAATAATAATAGACAAAATGAATAAGATTAAGCAAATCAATTTGAAATTTTCTGTATTAATGATTTGTTGATTATCTGATGTTTAAAAGGAAAAAAGAAAAACAAAATTTTTTGAGAAAAAACATGCCAACAAAACTCACTATGTCTTGCGTCGTGAGTGATTTCGAAGAAAGGGGGTCTGTCTGTGATAGTCCCAAGCATTACCCACAGCTGAAAACATTACTGCTCTTCCGAACAATTCATCAACCTCAATTCAGCACCATGCTGAGAAGCTTGGTCTTCAATTTGTCAATTTGTCTCTATTAAAGATTCACTTGACACAAGAGCCTCTTCCACAAGAACATTTAAGCCATCGTACGTATGACAAGAGGATGACAATCCCGATGTTGATGAGAAAATCATAATGAGTGACGATGCAGATTTTAATTTGGCTGGATACGTGAATAAACATAATATTCGGTTCTGGGCAAGAGAAGACCCTCAAATTGTTCATCAGTCACCTTTGCATCTGTTTAAAGTGACAGTTTGGTGTGCAATTTGTTCAGGAGTGCTGATTGGACCTTACTTCTTTAAAAATGAAAATAGCATAACGGTAATTGTGAATGGGGTGCGATATCATGATATATAAAGTCTGTGCGTCCACTATGTGAAAATTTTACTAAAAGAACCAAACAAAAATATAAGTCGTTCTTTCGTTTTTTTCCACACGTGCACATAGAAACTAACTCGATATTTTATCGCAAAATTGTTCAAAGCGATCTTGACTAAGGGGTTTGTTTGACCGGCTCCATTACATCTAGAAAAATGTGACGTTTGGTACAGTCAGCCTGTAGACTTGGTTTTTCTGGACTTTGTTTATTCACAAATGAAGCCGGAGACCACTTTGGAGACCGCACAATGATTTGGATCTTGGATGAGATTCACCCAGAGTATATGGAATTCAATAGGATTTCAGCGTCCAGCGACTTCACACGACTAGTTTATGTGTTTTTTTTTTTTTTGCTGTCTAACCAGCAACAATTTGCGCCTTCGATGTCAAGATTTTTCATGTTGATTTTGACATACGGATGGACGGTAATGTGCATAAATATAGCTCAAAATTTTACTTACGAAATAAGTTCCTTTAGGAACATTTGGGATAAATGTTCAAATACTTTACATTGATTTGATGATGATTTTTTGAATAAAAAAAATTTTCGATTTAAAATTAGATTTTTTCTGTTTTCCAATTTTAGGTTTATTGGACTTAAAAAATATACAATAGAAGTTTTTAGAAATGGTGAACCGTAAAAAGAAAATTTAAAAGCTCACCACAGACAACTTAAGCTGAATTTACAAAGATAGTGTCTATAAATCCAGGTAATTTGCTTAACAAGAGACGACTCAAAAGAAAAGGAGAATAATACATATTACTACTTCTTCTTGCTACTTCTTTACTTCTTTAACTGTTAATAATAATTCTTGTTCTTTTTTTTTTTGCTTTCTATAGATAAAAACGAAACTTTTTAACACCGCAACTGCATGTTTGGGCTTAAAAAACATGTCTAAAACGATACCTATCGCATACAAACAGGATTACAATGGAATTGCTGCGAGACCTCTTTTCCACAACAAGTTATTTCAATAAATGATGATGTTGATTAGCCCCCACGTGCGTCTGATTTGACTGCATCGGCCTCCTTTTTGTGGGAATATCTAAAAAGAAAAGTTTTTGAAAGCAAGAAAGAAGCGCTTGAGCAACTTAAACAAAATTTTCGTGATGAAATTAATACAATACCGCATAAATTTTATACAGGACACCCTGTATAAATTTTTACCATAAAAGAAGAAGAAAAAAGGGGTTTTACACTACAACACAAAATTCTTTTTCATTTTTTTATTTTTAATATTTCGTGATTTTTTCATATGTGTTTTATCTAAAGTTTTATGTTTCTATAAATTTCTTTTTAAATAATATTATTCTATGTTTCTGCATTACCTTAATAACTGCATTTAGCTAAACAACTAACTTTATTTTTTCAATGCCACCAGGCATTGTGTCTTCATTTTTTTTTTATTTACCTTAAAAACGTTATAACAGCAACATACATAAGCTTACGAAAACAATAGACCAGTAGATTAAAACATAATTAGCATCGTATGCTTAATGTCACAGTGTATTGTGGTTATGCAATGTGTATGTTAAATTACCGAGGGTGCCGATTATATAGTTATTGTATGGCATGTTATGTATTGTTGTTGTCTTAAATCTGATAAAGCCTTCTAGCATATTTTCTCATATCATATGACAGCAGCTGTATGGTAAAGTATACTTATTTTCAAAACTATGTGGGCGTGCATTTGTGTTAACCGCGTTACTATGAACAGCAACATCACCATAGCTTTATGTCCTTTATTTCAGAGTGGAGTGACTGAAGCTTTCTTGTGGCATCTGTGTTTAGTTTTTATCTATAAAAAGCTAAAAAAAGAAAAAAAATTATTATTACCAGTTATAGAAGTAAAGAAGTAGCAAGAAAAAGTAGTAGAAATAAATATATGAAAAACTTAGTATCAATATATTGAGGGAAGCAATTTAGAAGACGTTATATTTTTATACGAATTTGACATATAGAAGAAGCATTTAAGAGCCTGTAACAGATTATAAGGTCGGCGCTGTAAAATGTATACTTCATCTTTCTTTTTTTTTTTAGTCGTCCTGTTGGTAAATAAAACACCTTTAGAAATTTACAGCAAGCATTACATGGATTTCTAGATACTATCTTTTGTAAATTCAGCTTAAGTTGACTGAGGTGAACTTTTAAATCTTCTTTTCAGGGCTTACCATTGCATTATATTTTTAAGCCCAATACATTTTAAATGGCAAAACACAAAAATTCTTATTTTAAATAAAAGTTTTTTTTTTATTTTAAACATCATCAAATATGTAAAGTATTTTAACATTTATTACCAAAACTGTCGCCAATTGTTGCTTGTTATTCAGTACAAAAAAAAAACATACACAGAAAATATTCGTGTTAAGTCACTGGACGCTGAAATCTTATTGAATTCCATATACACGGGGTCACTCTCAGCCTGTAGACTGTACGAAACGTCACATTTTTCTAGATGTAATGGAAAATGATCGCTTGAAATAATTTGCGACAAAATATCGAGTCAGTTTCTGAGGGCTCGTTTATCCAAAAGACAAGAGAACGACCAATATAATGGCTTGGTACCTATGAGAAAAAATTTCACATAGTGGACGGACAAATCTTAGAATCCTGCTACTATTCGAATCGGTAAATTTAGTTTTTTTTCCACACTTTAATTTACGGGAGCGAAATTCCCTTTCGACTTTGTATTATTACAAGATTTAGACCTTGGCTTCCTCAGTTGAAAGTTAATTTACCCCACTTAAACCACAAAGTCTTCAGTTAGTTCTGTACTGTACAATTTAGTAACATTGTTCAAGTGTCAGTCTATTCTTAATGATTTGCGTGATTAAAGATGTCATACAGTGAGCGTAGTTTGATAGTTCTTTCAACAGTAAACAGTTTCGTAAGAGATTAAAAAAACGAACGATATAAATATTTCTTTAAAGCTTTTAGTAAAAAACATACTATAAACGTCTTGCAATTCTGCATGGCTTAGTGGCTTAAACGAATGATATCTTTTGGAACCCATTTTTAAACACCTGTTGTTTTTGTCGAAGTTGTCTTTAAAATTTTATTGTAAACAAATTGCAGAAGATGCCAAAATGGGGAGATGGTGTTCACGGAATCCACTGATCCGCTCAAATGCTTAAAAGTAGTTGTATATCCCTTAACTAAAGCTTGTACAGTTGCATGTTCTTCATAATAAATCCGTGAATTCAAAATTTATTTGCCATAAATTTTGTGCTGTCGAACTGTTTGTTTATTGTTGCCAAGACTAAAATAGATAATTGGCGGCAAAAGAAATCCTGACTGATTTTTGGAACTTTTTTTTGTGTTCATAGAATTCTCTCTTTTTTTTTTTTTTGCTTTATTTTCTTTAATTGCTGCCTTGGCTTAAAGTTTCTGCTAATAAATTCAATGTTCTGTTTCAGATTTTGATTATTTTTATTAACTCTTTCAATTTGTCTTATTTGTTTGTTTGACTTGTGGGAAATATATTTTTATTTCATTTTTGTATTTTATAACAGTTTAATTGTTATTTTTTCTTATTTTTATATTTGATTTGTCTGCAAGCTTTATGTGTCTTGTTGAAGATTGTGATTTTTTTTTCAATTTCAATGGTAGTGGCCATATGGCGGTTAAAAAAGCTTAAATGTTTAAATAAATCACATGAAAGTAATTATTTATTTTTTCACCTTTCAAAAAAATTAGATTTTTAAGAGAAAGATAAATGTTTTTTAGACACACTCAAGTTGTTTGAAGAAAGATTTATTGCTTGTTCTGATTTAAGGTTCATTAATATACGATTAATATTTTTCATATGTTATCCATTCATTGGCTACGTTAGGTTTATTTGTTTAGTAAACTCCACTAATCGTTGACTTACTAAACATCAATAATATTTTTTCTCTATACTTAGCAAATTAATAAAATAAAGTAATAAAAAAAGAAGCCCAGTTTACGTTTTTTAAATACAAATTAATTTTAATTGTTATAAATAAAATACTTTTCATTTTAAAAATATATGCAAGCTTGAGGTTTTATATTATTATTATTGATATTGAACTTGATAGCATTACCAGTATAGCATTTGGTAAAAGGCTAAATGCAACACCTGGATTGTTACTGTAGCTGTGTACGTCATACGTGTGAACTGATAAGAAATTAGAAAACGACGAATAATTTATATTGACTTTTTTTAAGTGTTTATTTTTTACTTAGTTAGTAAGGTTAAGTATCTTATTTAGCAGCCTTTAATACTACAAAGGCGAACAAAAATTATATAATACTACACGAATCGATTCCGATTTTTTTTTAACTTTTATTGAAAATCCACACCATTTTGAGGTATCAAATAATAATTTTCAAAATTCACGCAAAAATTTGAAACATTTTTTCGCTTTTTAATATCACAAATTATTTGCTTAACTCTATTTTATCTAGCAATTCCTATTATGTTCTTTAAAGTTCACTAGCACGTATGATTGATTTTTGTGTTACACATTTTAATTACAAATTGCTCATACGTGAAGTATGTAATAAAATTTGCCTTTATATTTTTTCATTTTATTAACTTCCATTATACCTGATCAATAAAGGTCCTTGTAATTTATTGTATATAATTGTTCAACTTTACCTATTTTATTGTCCTTGTTACGACAAAATAAAGTCAAATTAAAAATATTTCTGTTTGTGTTCGATTCTTTCAGACTAAGCAAAACATTGTTACATAATTATTTAGCTTGTTAACATCTTAGCCTTCATACCCTTTATAAGGAAACAAAAATTTGTAGAAACACGATTATATTATGAAAGACAGGATATTACAATACAAGAAAATATTAGTTATTAAATATACTCTTAATACGGCTTAAGGTCTTATTTTATAAAAACTTTTTGCATTTTTTTTTTAAGTAGTAGTTTTTATTACGATTAATTGAAAAATTTGTATTTTAAAAAGCTCCAATATATCGACTAACATCGTTAGTCATCATCAGGGATCTAATAAAAAAGTATACCTATTAACTGAGCTTTAAGAGCAACTGAAGACAAATGTAGTGAACTAGAACAACACACATCCATACAAAAGGCTTTATTTGTGGACCTAATAAAGCTCTGCGTAACAGATAGCCGGTACTTAATATACGACAATAAAAGCTCTGAACAAATTTGAGGTATGCCTATGGGATCCCCTGCTTCACCTGTTATTGCATATATTGTGATGGATAAATTACTTGACGAATCAATTAGTAAAATGAGCTCAAACCCAAAATCCTAACCGACGATATTTACGCTTTAGTTATAAAAGAATCTGTAAGCGAAATATTAAATAAATTAAATTTATTTAATAAGTATATAGAATTTAAAATGAAAGAGGAAAAAGACAATAGATTAACATATTTAGATCCTATAGTAATATGTAATGGGAACTTACTTAAATTTGATTGGTGCCAAAAGCCAACATCAAAAACAATAAATGACCTTATAAGATAAGCTGGAAGTTGTCAAAAGTTGACGTAAAATCACCAACAATATAGAAAACCCTGTCTTATATACCACATTTTTCTGAAAGGTTAAAATTCTCCGACATTTTTGACAAAGATAATTATAAACTGTTATTTTAAAAGCAACAATACAGCCAACAGATTATTTAGCAGAACAAAAGCGAATTTCAAAAATGAAGAAAAATCTACATCGTGTAAGAAATTCCAAGTAACGGAGATGGAACTAACATATGCAATAAAGTATCTGTTCCAACAACAAAGACCAAACTTAAGACAAGAATTAAATCCCACAGGTCTGACCTAAGAAATCTTGGAAAGTTAGGAGAACAAAATAAATATAAGAAATCAAAATAATTTTTGTTTTAAATAAATTAATTATAATTTTTCTTTTTTATAATTCATAAATTTTTCTATTAAGTATTTTCAAACCCACAAATTATATGAGAGAGTTCTTTTTAAAAGTAGATTATTCAATTTTCTTTTTTTTTTAGTTTAACAAATTAATTTTCTGGCCCCGTTATATTCTCCATGAGATTTCATTTCATTGTCGCTAAGTAAAAAATAATAATTAAAAACAAATAAAAATCAGATCTGTCCTCATGTAAAACGTGGAGCTTTACTTTTGGGGAGATATAACTTGCGCCGTTCTCTATCCACATGTCCATTGTCATGTTGAAATCCACAAGCTAATGGAGCAAATTATATTAACTTTTTAATGCTTTAAGATGCAATGACCAACAAGAGGTTTCTGGTGGACCAATGCTAGAATTTTTTTTTTTTAGATTTCGAAATGTGTGAAAGAAAAATTGTGAAAAGTGCAGACAGTGAATCATATGTCACCGATGACAATCCCCTTACCTTTTTTATTTATAACTATGAATATACTAATACACACTTTATTTAAATTTTAAGCCTTAGTCTAAAACCGTATAATTCAAAATGCCATTATTGGTATTAGCTTTTAATTTCAAATATTGATTTTAAAACTTGCTGTTATAAATGACTTAATAATACATATCCTGTGTAAATTTTATCACCTCTAGGGATATTAAATATTTATACTTATTTTTATATCGGACGCATATTGTAATTTTCAAATGTTCGACTATAACAATTCAAAAGCTAAAGCCATTTAAGTGAAATTATGGCACCTCTAGGGACATCCTTCTATATTTTTTTTTGTTACTTTCTGTAAATAGGAGCGATTGTAATACCAACTTTGTTGATATTTTATATGGTTGTTTGTTATGGTTCAGTAGACATGTAAAAATCATGTGTGTTGTATGGGACATCCTTCAATCTGTTAAATTTTAAACCCCTTCAAATTATACCAATCTCTCTATTAAAAAATTTTTAACTGTACAGAAATGTCTTTTTGCAGCGGACAAAAGCATGAAGAAGGGGAACGAATTGCTTACCTTCTCCTTTTTAAAAGACAGTTAGTACATGCAGAAAAAAATGGTTGTGATATGGTCACAACAAGCATATTATGTTCCTTGCAACAATGTATGTTTGAGGAGAACAAATTATAGTTGTTTTCACCAAAACTTTAGTCACGATAAACATTTTTTGTTAACTTTTAAAAATTATATGGTTATTGTGCACCAAAAATGCAAAATGGTTGGTTTTGTCTTAATAAAATTTCAACCACAAGCAAAGTTTTATAACTTATTAAAAATAATGTAAAATTCTTTACCATAATATATTATCATTAATCAAAGTATAGTTAAAAGCAACAGAATAATGTTTGCGCTAAAAAAAATTTGTTCTTGTACTTGACAGTTTTTGTTTTTTATTGTTAAAGAAATTGAAAAAAATTAAAATTGATGTACAAAATAAATAATCAAAAATAATATGCAAAATATAAAAACAAATTAAAAGGGAACCAAAACATTAAAAAAAAGTTGAAGTAAATATGCATGTATGTATGTATACTTACAGCATTTAATGCTTACATTTGAACATAATGATGTTTATACTTTGGACAACAATATAGTTGCAAATGTAACAATACTGTTTTTTTAGCAACCATATAATGCAACCATAGTATGTTGCTCTTAGATTATGGTTACCTCAACCATGTTTTTTCTTTGTGTGTAGGATCGTGTTCATTAATTACTGTGATAATAACTCTTCTGTTATTTTTTAATAAGCTCTCTGAATTGATTACTAATTTCAACGTCCACTTCACATTTAGTCAATTAAATTTTTAAACATAATATACAACTGTAGCCTAACTTAAATATATTTAAAGGTTGATTGAAAACTTTTCATTCGCCCGGGCTCTATTTTAATTTTTTGTAAAACCGCAAAAGGAGTTTTACACCATTAACCAAATTAATGAACGCGATTATTGCTGCAACACGCAGATAAACCATAAAGGCAATACTTGTTAGTGGTTGCCGGTTAGCAAGAAGGTATAAATATTTTTTTTCAATGTGTTATTGTTACTTTATCAAACAAACTCATGATCCTCTCGCATATTGAAAGGAAAAATAATCATTATGCAGTTAAACAAATTTGTGTGAATGGTTACAAAAAAATCAATGACAAACAAGCAACACAGAAAATCATATGAATATGGAAAAATAAAATAATTGAAACATCAAATAAGAACTTTTAATTCCGCTTTGGCCTTTTATTGATTACTTTTAAGACAATTAACAGAATATACCCTAGACAACATCTCAGCATTTTTCCCAGGTTAACCACATTATTTTCTTTAGCGGAGGCAAACTGAGAAATTTGTATCTCTATGTGTCGTTATTCTTGTAGTTTATAATAAATTTAATAATCGAGTTGACAGTTCAGCTTTTACAAACTGTGGCCTTCATATGCGATGAAGCAGTCATTCCGTGAATAAAAAAAACAATTTGAATAAATATGAAAAGTTTCACTTAAAACTCATGAAAGCAAAATATCAATTTGTTCATTGTTGAACTGTTCCCAAATTGCAAACATTACAAAATGCAAGTGGGTTAAAACTAAAGGCATTGGTATATGTAACCAGTAAGTGTATGTAAATGACATCAGCAAGTTTACACAAAAGTTCATATATTTCGATTGTTATGTTTTTTTTATTAAATAATATTAAACACATTAACACACAATCAGCCAAAATGGCTTTTGGGGCACATAAGAACACTTTTGTTTAAATTTTCCATGATCATCTTAACATTGTTTGTGTTAAACACTGTTTAAGTATTATTGAATTACTTTCTTCAATGTACATGTGGTTGTAGACTTTTTTACATAAATCCTTGACATGACCTTTATAATGTTTAAACATCTGCTTTATGGACAAATGCTGATGGCACTATTTTCAGTAATTGAATTGCTTCATCAAATGTCCAACTAAACATCATTAAAATAATGCAAAAAAACTCTGATGACGATAAAATTACGCTCTTATTAAGCCACAAATCAAGCAAATTTAATGAGTAATCAATCCAGTTCACAACTTACAGCTTGTTGATAGAAAAAGTTATTTAAAAAATAATACTGAAATCGAAAGTCATATGGACGATTACGTAACAATGAGAGTTTATATAACGCATTTCGGTTTTTGTTGTCATTGACTTAGACGTCTTTGCGCGTACTTCGAACATGTGTTAATAGTAATGCCAATACATTAACAAATATTTTTTGTTTCCATTTTTTGATTTTGATTTGGTGCGCAACTAAATAAAGAAAATAAATCATTATGTATTAATTGTACTTATTTTTGGTCACATAGTTGCTCTAGAGACACATAATAAAAACGAGAAAAACATTAAAGCCACACGAAAATATCACTGTTGCATTATTTATCTTTTATTGAATTAAATTACCAAATACTGCCAACGATCAAAATAGCACTATTCAGTATATATAACACAAAAAAGTAAAAGTATTTAAAGAAATTAAAGTTACTAAATCAATATTATATTTCCGAGCCTTAGTTGGCAATGACGTAGAAACAGTATGTAGTCAACCAGGTCTCCAACTCTTTTTCTTCGGAATTTTCTTCCATAGGCAACTACGCACACACACACTTGCATTGCAACTAAATAAGAATAACTACACAGCATGTATAATAAATTCGTATATTATTTCGCTTGTTCTATTACATAGCAGATGGATGGTAAAATTTTCATATATTCAAGAACCCCTTAACACTGGGTATATAAATACAATATACAGCTCATTCATTCTGGTTGTGAACGTCACTTAGCGAAGATCTTGTAGTACAACAGTTTTTTCGTTACAAAAGTAGTAAAGTTGCCATCGTGTGTTTTTGTGTATAGATCGCGAAATAGTAAATAATCGTCTAAATAAATCTTGTAATTAAATTAAAACTATAACAGTTGTGTATATTTATTTTGCAAGGAAAGAGTTCAATAAATTAAGCGTTTAAAAATTTAATAAACGTAACAATATTATATCCTATAAGACACTAAAGAGCTTTTTTTTTTGCTCATATATTTTGGGTCGTTGTATTGTTGGCAGAAAAATTGAAAAAAAAAATTCTTCTTTCTTTAAAAATATCAATATAAAATAAATTAGTCCCTGTTTGCAATACAAAAAGCATGCCCTCAACACTATGCTAAAGCCTCTATGCATAACGGCCTTTGACGAAACTCTTCAATCATATTCTTTATTCTGAGATTCTCTAATATTTGAACGAGAACATTTTGAATAGTACAAAACAATTATAAACTCATCCGTATGCAAAATATTGTCCACTTATTATAATAAATGATATAACTGCTATTTTTTGCCGGCACTGTAAATCTATATATAAAAAAAATGAATGTTTGTTTGAAGTGTCTAATCAGCTTAATGACTGGAAAGCTTTTCTTGAAATTTTTAGTGTATCTCCCTATGAGTCTGAAAGGAGCTGTGTTCTATAAAAATGTTAAAAATTCCAACTGTGCGGTGCCTCTCCTCTAAAAAGTAAATATTTATTTCTCTATATTTTAAAAACGATAACAGTAGAAGTCTCTAGATTTAGTCAAAACAGATTTATAGTCAACACAAATCATCAGTCAGAAAGTAAGCGAAATTGGTTAAGTGGGCATGATACTTCAAATGCAAAGAAAAGATCGAAGCGGTATATGTATAGACTTAAAATGTTGTATCAAATGGATTGTTATAATTTCCAATAGTTCGAGTAATTTTTTTCATTAATAATTAAATTACACGCATGGCATAGCACGCATCCATACTTCCTTCTTGACAATCAGTGTGATACCGACACAGCATCTACAATGTTACTCAGTCGACTTCGCTATGCATAAGAACTTAGAATATATACACTTTATTGTGTCGAAAATGAGTTGAAATTACAAACGGAATCACAAACTTATATATACTCTTTTTTACCTGTGGTAAATGGTATAAAAATTAAAATTAAAAGGTTTCCCGATAGTTATAATTTTAAAAAATAATATAAACTATTTAAGGTTTTCCCAACACATGGTGGAAGAAACTTTCATGTGTAAGTACAACTTGCACTTGGCAAATTTATTTTTATATATTTTTTTGTTTTTTTATTAACAAACGGGTTTTTTATTCCTTTTTAATGCTTAAATTACCTGGCAATGAAAATAATTGTCACTCTCAACAATACAGTATTGTCATATTTACGCAATCTAAAAAAAATAACTCAAGTTACGATTGTCATCCTTTTAAACTGACACAGTGAATAGACACAATCTTAAACTTATTTGTGCCAACCAAAAATACTTGGTTTAATTTTTTAAGTCTGCAGAGAATATTTTCAATCGTTTATAAGTTGTGCAGCACTAGAAAAAGTTTTATCTTATTCGGTTAGAAAAAATCAAAACGAAAAACACTTATTATAACATTTCTAGTATCATAATGGTTATAAAATACAGTTAAAGCCACCCCTTTAATAGAAACTATTGAAAAAGTTTCAAGGTTTTATATGTATTGATTTTTTTTCTACATTTTTCAAATTGTAAATCTTGTAACTTGTTTTTTTTATTTAATGCTCTGCTAATGTCTTTGACTTAAGTTCAGTCTATATATTTTTATGTCCGCAGACAAAGGCTTCTTTCAAGCAAAATAAATAAAAACTACTTTTTAATATCTTCCTTCTTTGAATGCAATTTAAGAAATTTATGCAAAATTTTTGCAATTTATTGCTTTTCTAACTTTTTCTTGAAGGGATATAAAACCAAGCAAAAGAATAATTTGCAAAAGTAAGCATAAAAAAGGGAATTAAATCAATACTAAACGAACAAAAAATACACTAAACGGGCGTCGTTTAAGCGAACTTTAAAACAGCGTTTTTATCGAATTAAAACTTGATTTTAAAAACCGGCTTGGCTTATTAGAATATATTAACGCTGTCAAGCTTTAACATTAAGTTAAACCCACAATTGACAGTACTGTAGTAAAGTTTTTTTTTCTTCAAATTGAATCTATACATGCAAAGAAAAAACATTGCTTAGATAACCCTAATCTAATATATTGTTGTATTATATGGTTGTAAAGCAAACATAGTATTGTTACATTAACAGTAATGTAGTGCAGGGAACATATTATCGTCTAGCAACAAAATAACATGTTAAAGTATAAACATAATTATATTTCAAATGAAAACATGTTATAATTAAATGAATTAATATTATGTTCAAATATAAACATTAAATGTTTAAATAAAAATATCATTACATGGTTAAAAATAACATATAATGTTATTTTATCATAAAATGGTTTCATACGTGCAAATGTTTCGTGAAATAAAAGAGTTATTTATTGTTTTATGTATTAATGAGTTGTTACGAAAATTTTAAATTGACAAAAAAATAAAAAATAATTTTTTTTCTTTGTTTAGATACTTTGGATATTATTTTTATTTAATTATTTTGTATATCAATTTTTATCATTTCTTTCATTTTCTTCAAAAACAAATATGCGTTTTATTTTAAACCACTTTTCCATGAACCGGTAGCTAACAAACAAATGAATAAACTGATAGAAAATCATTCTGTCAAGTCCTAGAGCTGTGAAATTTATTTGCAAGTTAAATATTTAAGTTTGAATTTTAATAAGTTATGAAACTTTGGTTCGATTTTTTATTCATCTTTTGTGTATAGTAATGATATAATGATTAAATGTGTACACAAAAATATGTTAAATTCTCTTAGAATTTGCCTTTTTTTAATATTGTTAATTTTATGTCCAAATATTTGTCCTATTTTTAACAAACGGTTCTATATTGCATTAAATATTATATTAATGTTTTAACTGCTAAATCGGTTAACTCCATTAAGAATGAATTAAGCATAACTGTGACAATAAATTTACTTTTAAAACAATCATTTTACGCTGATTGCCTTTTACGCTCTTAACGCGTCAATGTAAACGCCCTTGTAAATGTTTTAATAATCGAACAAGCAAAAATTTATTAAATTTCAAAGAACTTTAAGTTGTGAAAAATTACACAAATATATAATCTTTATTAAAAAATTGTTTTGTACATGATTTCGGGCATATGGCCATGTCGCCTGTTCTTAGCGATGCACCATTATGGACGACCAATTTTTGTTCTAAGCTGCACAAATAGTATGAATAATATTGGCCTCCAAGGTTTATTAGCATAAGCCAGTGGCTCACAGGTAATAATCGAAAGGACTCATATCGCACGATCTTAGCAGCCAGATCAACTTATCGTTATTTTATTGCAATAAGTCAATGGCAGAGATCGCCGAGCGGCAAATAGCGCCATTCTGTTAAAGCCACCTCAATCGACCGTAACGTGAGCTCCGGCTTCTTTTTGGCAAAAATTATTCTGATGTGCCCCCAGTACTTAAATCGCAAAAAAGAACAATTTTTCTGGAAGTAAAGGAGAATGTGGGGTCTATTGTGATTTAGTTTCAAACCATATGCGCCATTTTTGTTTACCGGATCTAAATCAATTTTGTGATAGATTGGAAAATTGAATTGATGTCACTTTACTACAGACCAAAAAAAAAACCCTTAAATCTTCTCTATGCAAAACGTGAAGTACCTTCCGATTTTTGGAAACTATCACAAAGATAGTTGTGTTTCATTTGCATATTGAGAGTAATAACTTTTTGCTCAGAGAATGTTCTTCTTATAGATAAGTGAGGGCAATTAGGATCGAAATAAGATTGTATATAATATTTCGCTGAACAGTTTTATAAGTTGGATCCTTTGCTACAAAGAAACGGCATAAATCGCCGAAGTTTCTTAGAGAAACAAGAGTTTATAGCAAACAAAGAAAATTAAGCAGCAAGTATGTCTTTTCTAATATTGCCAGAAAAAAATTTAAATAAGACATCTGAGGGCCAATTTATTTACCTTTCTTTTCTTTAAAAAAGTTTTAAATAGATACAGAAATAACAGTTTAGTCGAAGAGAGCGAAACCCATATCGTCATCAGATTCCTCAGGTTCTTCTTCTTTCTTCTTCTCCTCTTGTTAAAATAAATGTATAAAAATATGCTTTCTTTTTTGTTTTTAGTTTTCAGATTTCCTTGTAAAAAATGACTGTACAACAGAAAGATTGGTCACAAGTTTTATCACAAATAATAATGAGTAAAGAAAACCCTTCAAAAAAAGAAGAAAGTTATAATGTTGTATGAGATCGGCGAAAGGTCGACTTTGTAGCATCAATCAGAAAACAAGCCAATAACGCAATTTGGTGCTAATAATGCAAAAAAAAAACAAACTTGAAAGATTTTAAAAAAGTTTAATTTTGTTTAAATGAATGTAACATACTCTGTGTCTTCTTACAGCATTTTTATTACCCAACTTTTATTTAAAATGTAGGTCAAGGTAATACATACAAATAATTTCAAGTATGTTTAATAACTCGAGATTTACTTCTTAATTTATATGACTGAATTTGCGTTAATCACTAACTTGTTCAATCTAACTTGTTAACCATTTTAACTTGTTCCCTGTAAACTTTCATAACTTTAAATTCCCACATGCATTTTGAATTTTTCGTGAGTAACTACCGTGTAATTTGCAAGGTTAAGCATTAAATAAATTTAAATGAATTTTTATTTAACACTACTGTTCGCTTATTTTATACAAGAATGTTTCACTGAAAAGCGAAACATAATTAAAATGTCTGAGGAAAATAAATTTTGCATTTAAACCACAATTAAAATCAGTAAAATCCATAATAAAACATATGTATGCGCTTAGCTACATTTAAATACACATAGAAACAAACACATGAGGTTGAATTCGAGATTTCTATTTTGCATTTAAACAGCAATTTAATACGCTAAAAATACTCCCAAAGCAAAATATTAATTCAATACAAAAAGGTAGTTTTAGCTAAAATGTGACGACTTACTAACTTTGTACTTGAATTTCGCTTTCAATTAAAATTGTTAAAATAGTTGTGGCATTTTAGAGCGCTTTATTGGCTGTGCTGAATCTTATATTTGATTCACCAAAGTAATTACATTGTTGTTCTTAAAATATAGGATTTTTACCAGAACGAAGATATTTTTTGTAATGTTTTGGTACTTGGGTTAAACATCACTCTGTTTTCCGACAACAACAGATCGGCTGGATTCCTACGCCCCTAGTAATTGTTTTTTTTTTTTTTTTAATATAATAGCATTAAATGCAAAACAAACTAAGAGGACCCAGAGGTCCTCCTATCCTTCTATACTTATTTAAAGTTCTTTGCACATTCTTTTTTATTTCACTGACCCCACACCTAGGCCCAGTGTCCCGTAACTGTGGTCAATTAAGCGCCCATCCAAAATTCATTAAATCCTCTATAAATTTTTTTTTAAATATAAAAACATCCAGTTCAAATTGAATGCTCATTAAAGTACTTTGTCAACACTTATTTGCTTATTTCGTATATTTAAAAGAATTAATAGTCTCCACCAGTTCTACTTACAAAAGTTTGCCTTTAACTGTTTAAAAGGCCCATATAGGTCAATTTACATTACCTACGGAGACACCCTCAAATTTTTAGATTTATTTTTGTATTACTTTTTGCCGTTGGGAGCTAAAGTAATACGCATTTTTTTTAATTTTAAAGCGGTGCTTTTTATGGTCATAATACACGTAAAGAATTTAATTTTTAAAATTATGAATTGGTGTTGAAAAGGAACCAATCTTTAGTCAATACCTTTAAAATAAATAAAACATTTCAAAATCGAAAAATTTCGAATCGAAATACAGCCGGTTAAAATAAATAAATACATCATTAAACACTCTTCTTTTTTTTTTTTTTTTATTAAATGACAAACAAAGTGGTTTAATTATGGAAGGTAAAAATTAAATTGATTTATAATTATATATAGATTTCTTATAGTTGCATTATCACCATCTAAACTTGGCTGCCATAACAAGGTTCACAATCATCGAATGAACAAGAAATATATGTACGAGATTGTTTATTTACGTGTCTTCTACAGAATTTCATTTGTTAATGAAACTGTTATTTCACATCATTAAATAAGAAAACGTGATTGTTTTTTCCACTTGAGCTGCAGTTTCTATTTATTTTGGCTGTATAATTTGTCTTTTTCTTCTTGAATAAATATTAATTCGTTAAAAAAAATAAATTATTTTTACGTGCCTTCACAAATTTCTGATAGTCAATATATTTTTACAAACGAAAAAGAAAGCACAATAAAGGTTAAATAAAATTTAACAGCTTTCTACTTAATAGAAAGCATTAAAAGAATCGTCGCATGCATTATTACGAAATCTAAAAAGTTTAATTTTGCTTTAACATCACATTAAGTTTTAACCGAGAATACATGGTTTTCTTAATTTCTAAAGGTCATAAATACATTCTTTAATTTCGTTTTTTTTTCTTAAAGCAGGCAAATAATCGGCCTTTGCTTACGTCGAAGTGGACAAACCCATTAATTGCCTCTTACTAAATTTTATATGCAGGTGACTTTTTATTAGTGATTTATAGCTTAAAATATCGACAGTGGTTTCAAGGAGTTTCAGCAAGAAACTTCATTCTCAATCGTGTGGTATACCTGATTCTTTTTATAGCGACAGCACTTTTATATCAGATTTTTTTGTTTTTATATAATTTTCAACTAAATCCTATTATTATAACTACCTTAAGCTGAATTACTTTAATATATAAACATTGCATGTGGATTAGCAGTTTCCCTATCGTGCTGTTTTCTAAGAACCTTTTCTATATCTGTACAAACCACACCAAATATGAGTATAAAATAATACAAATTATTTCATATTAAGCTAAGAAACACTCATATTTTTATCTAGTTGGTTCGCCGCAAACCAGAGAGCTTACTTTCGTTCTCTTTTTCTGTGACAAATCCTTTTAATCATTTGTAGTGTTTAAACAAAATGTTTATTTTATTTTTAGCTTAGTGCTCCGCGATTAGAGCTACTTAGCGATGTTTATTTAATTCTTGTCTATTCTAACAAATTGTTCTTCTTATATACTATTTGATTGAGTATTTTTACAAATTACACTCACCCTCTTATTTCTATACTTAACCTAATTTATCCATATCTTAACTTCAGTAAAATACCAGGTAATCATGAATTTTGAGTAATTTACAAAATTCAGGTTTGAGTGGAATTATTAAATTCTTATTATTTCTATTTTACAAATTAACTTAAATAGAACAAATGCAATGAGAAAATGCTGATCGTTGCATTATTTTGCAAACCACTTGTCTTTTGGTTTACTCAACTGCATGTGTGACTGTTTATTACAGTACTTATGTGATAGTAACATTGACCGATCACTGGTTGCACTTTTTTGGTAAAAATTAAATTTTTTGGGAAAGTTTAGTGAAAATGTGACATTTTACTAGAATCTCGATTGTGTAGTAAATCTGTAATTTTTTAGTAATCGGGGATTTTATTATAAAAATTTGATTTTCGATACAATAAAAAAACAATAAAAACAATAACATATATTGTATATATTATATATATAATTCTTTAGAAATCATGCCTGACATGACAGATTGGTGGGCTTTAATTTTCTGTGTAATTATACTTTATATTTCTCAATACAAAAGCTAGTTTTTTAAAGTGATAAAATGTTGGTGAAGTTTGTTCGAAAACTCCCTTCTATATATTATATTACAAGCAGACTGTCTCAACGAGCGACAAAATTTATTTAATTTATTTCTTTACATTTCATATATTTTTATTGTTGATATTTTTCTTGTAAGAATATGAAAATAAAAATATTTGCTACAATTCTTTTTATTCTTTTCCATTCAATTCTATTTACAATCACTACTGTTTTGCTGACTACCCGCTTCCAAAGCTTGAATTGCTACACGATATCCTTTTCTTAAAAATTTATATATTTCATTATTCGTCCAAATATACAGTCTGTCAGTCAGTTATACTTCTCATGATTTCATTTCTTTAAGTCATTTGTTGCCATTGTCATTGTAATAAATATTTTGCTGTTACGTTGTTGATTTTAATTTATTTCTTCATTTATTTTTTGTTTTCCTTATACAAATATTTTTTAATAATTTGTGCAACAACTGTTGTATGAAATATTTCGCTGAAAAAAAAAAATCAATTGTATATTCCAATGACTATCAACCCTTGTAACAGTTGTATGAAATCAAAAGATTAAACGTTTATTCGCTCTTATAATAAAAAAATCAACAATAATTTTTAAATCGTATAATTATATGTAAATTACTGTTTACGGATCTGATATTAATATTTATTAAAAAAAAACAATGGTCAGCAAAGATTTTGTTCTAGAATCTGTGTTAAGATTCTTTATATTTCGTTCAAATTTCTTTGGAAAATCGAAGGACCTAAATTTCTGAGCGAAGAACGTAAATAGTATTAATTTCATAACAAAAGATATATATTGATAAAGGTGCGTTTATACGAAATATATGTCGTGTACACGATTAAAAACATTGCTCGTGTTATATACATGTGTAAAAAACACAACAAATTTTCATTTAAAATATGTTCTAGTTTTATGTGACAAAGCATCTGACTTTCCGTGGGTAGCCTTATCTACCCACTTTTTTATCGCATTGTATTATTTGTGCCAATATATGGATTTTTACCGTAAATAGTCGGTTTTGAAGAAGTAGCCACGGTGCCCCTTCATACATGCCAAATATTACGAGATATTAATGAAGGCCGCGAAATCGGACTGGGTTTATTCAAATAAAATCTTTGGTTTCTATTTTCTATTATATAGTGCGTCTGCTATTGAAATAAAATTTTTTTTTACTTTATTTGTTTAGTAGCTCTTTTATGAAACCGTAATAGTTCTGATGTATTTTCAATGTTGATTTTATTTATTACTTTTCGTAAATAAAAATTTTTCGATTAATAAAACAATCTTCATTTTTTATTTTCTCATTTTTCTCAAAATTTTTTTTCCTTTAAAAAATAATCAAAATTTATTTTTTAAAAACAAAAAATTTGGAGAAGTGCCGAACTAAAAGTTTAGCAATTTTTATACAGTTTGAAAATTTCTGCTTTTTGAAGTAGATTAGTAGATACAAGTATCCAGTCACTATTTTTAGTGTTTTTTTAATTTTTTTTCACTCATTGAATTAAAATTTTTTTGCTTAATTTTTAATGTTTACGCTAACATTATTTAAGTTTCCTATATTCCACAATTGTTGCTTTAAAATATTTTTGTAAATAATTTCTTAAGTACTTAAGTTGCTATTAAAGTCTAAATGCAACGTGCAATTAATCCTTCCCGCATTCATAGTTTAATGAGTAGTTTTTTCCTAATTTTGCTTTTTAACGCTTGACTGAATAATCTTATAGTGGCTTAATGAAGAATGAAGCGGAAACCAGGATGCTTGTTGTCGTTTAATGATGTCGACCATAAACTAAAGCAATTTTGATACTAAAGATAAAATAAGGGCGGAAGTTTACCTACAACATTAACTTTTTTATTTATAGTTTATTGCCGTGGTTGTAATTATTCTTGCTTTCTTATGACTTTGTTTTTATTTCCAGCATCTTGCTAAATTTTTTGTACAAGCAATAATGCCCGGCCATTAGCACATTTAATTTAGTTACCGGCATATTTACAATGACTGTTTATTTATTTTGATACTTGAACACGAATAGAGGAGAAGTTATATTGGAACTTATACACACACAAATATAGACACGCTTAACCAACATGGTTACCTTTTGTACACAAATAAACGCAACTACTTATAAATACCTTTAGTTTGTTAAAAATTTGTTGTTTTCTTGTTTTGTGAGCTATAAATAAATAAAAATGCATAATAAAAGTCATTTTTTGAACTGATTTCTAGCGATTTTGAAAGATCATTAAGGTAGTTCCAATATATTCTGAAAGAAAGTATTTATATAGATGTGTATGATAATTGGAAAAAATTTTAAGCCAAGTAATTTTTCTGTGTTTTCCCGAATTATTACAGTGCACAATGGGATTAGCAGTAACCAAAACTGTACAGCCATCCGAAATTGTGAATAGTGGAAGGCCTGTTTAAATGAAAAAGAAATTGTACGTCATATTTTATGCAATCTTCCGGTTCTACAACAAGCTAATTGAAAAATTAGAGCAATTTTACCTTTTAGTGAACGAATACAGGAGATATATTCTTCATGATACAAAGTGCTTGCCTGGCTGAGCAGAAGCACAAACGGGAAAATACTGTTTGAAATTGAGAGGTTTGCTATTATGGTTGTAAGTAAACTGGCATTTCTTTTGTCCTATTACATAAATATGGAACTTTAAGAGGTGTAAAACTCTGATAAAAACGTAACGTAGCCGTAAGGAGCTTTTGTGTAATCACGAAGTTTCAATTTAATTTCAGTTTTTTATTGCCAAAAACCATACTGTAAAAAAAAACTGGTGAGCAACCTTCAATATAAGACAAAACTTTTTTTTTTAATTATATTAAATAATTTTCATACTTGGCAGTTTGCTATTCTATACATGCTGTATATTCAGGTTTTATTTTTGTCAATATTTTTTTTTTGTTTGATATCTTTTATCGCAAGGACCAGAATTCAATTTTCTTTCAAGCAAATTCTAACAATTAATGAAGTTGGTCACTTAGCAATTTTATTTATTAATTTAGACCTTTTTTCTTATTCTTACCTCTTTTACAGAAAGCTAATTTTTAAAAAAAGTTCTACCAATGAATATAATTTTTTTTGTTTTCTAAAAAATAATGTTTAGAAAATACGTTATTTTGACAAAAAAAAAAGTTTAATTAAGAAATTCAGAAACATTCCGTTTAATTAACACATGAAGTAAAAGTCAAAATGTTTTTATTTAATTAAAGGCTTTTAGTCTTGAGGAGATTTTGTAAAACTTTACAAATAGATTTAAATTGACTGTGATTTTAAAACTGAGCAATAATTTTAAAATTATTGGAGGAATAAAAAAATTAAAAATTTTTCTTTAAATTATTTTTGCTTTTATTTTTTACGGGCTTGTCTAAAATACAAACTAATTCTAGCAAATTCCTTTAATTTAGCTAGAATTAAACTCAGCCACAGTCATTAATATTTATTCATTCTACACATTTTTGTCTGTTTATACAATCAAATAATTTAATCAAAAACAAATATATTAAACCCTCACATCGGCATACTTCTGCCATTTCGCTTAATTTGTTTTTTTAAATTTTGAAACCACACTTCTTTCTACATAAAAACATATGACTAGGGAAGACACACATTTTATTTATAACCAACTGAGAATCTTTCAGGCTTGCAAGCAAAACAAAAAAAGGATATAAATCAACTGAAATTAGTAAAATATAAAATGTAATAAATCTGATATAAAACGCTATAAAACGCTACAAAAGGACACACTCAAATTATTCTTTTTATTAAATAACGCTCGATGTTGCAGAAAGTTTTATCCTACATACAGTGTTAAAGGAATTCCAGAAATAAATTTCACTTTTTACTGCTTTTGATTAAAGAACAATAGAACAAAGTTCAAATAAAAAACATGGTCAAAATTGTAACTTTGTTTATTGAATTTCAAAGACAAATGCGATCGGGAGTTGACTTGACTAGATATAAAGAAAAATTAGAAAGAATGTATAAAGAAATATGCTATTTATTGCTACGAAAAGTTTATATATGAAATCAAATATATTTTCTTCAGTGTGCAATAAAATGAAAAAATTTTTGAAGAAAATTTAATATTAAGTCCTGCTCGGAATGGTTATAAAGTTTTTAGATGTGACAGAGGATGGCATGGTGGTGGTGTTGCCATATTTTTGAAAAATAATATTTCTTGCAAATTTTACTTGAAATCTCCCAATGCCAATGACTTAATTGAACAGGGTATTGAGTTTATTTTTATTGAAGTTTCTTCTTATGGCAAAAAGTTAATGGTGGGTTGCGTTTACAGGCCCAACAAGAGAATACCCTTTACAACTTTATTTACTGCACTCGAAGGTATTACCGCAGAGTATAATGATATAATCATTACAGGCGACTTCAACTCAAATTTATTAACAGAGGTTACTCTTTCGGAAAATATGTCAACTTTTGGTCTTTTTCCAGCTAACAAAACACATCCAATGCATCACACATCTACAACCAGCACGCTTATAGACCTTTTTTTCGTATCCAATATTAGTAGCATAATTTTGTATGATCAGGTATCGGCATCATGTTTTTCTAAACATGATTTAATTTTTTTAACCTACAACTTTCACTCTGAACAAGCCGAAAAATGTGTCACCTATCGTGATTTTAAGCAAATTGATACCAATCATCTCAGTCAATACTCTTCGCTTATTGCTTGGAGTGACATTTTCTTAATGGCTTCTGTTGATGAGCAAACTAAATTTTTAGAGCGTAACATTCAGTACTTATTTGATTTAACTGTTCCATTAAAACAGAAAAGGATCAAACCCAAACAAAAACCATGGTTTTCAAATATTATAAAGGATGCTATACTCCAAAGGGACTCAGCATATGCAAGGTGGAAGAGATACAAGACCCCTGAGCTCCACTTAGAATTTTCTATTGCAAGAAAGAATGTTACCAAGCTGATAAAAAATGCAAAAACTGAGTATTATTATAGCCGTTTTAATAATGCTATTAATTCTCAACAATCATGGCATACTATACGCGAAATAGGAATTGGCAATACGGAAAACAGTGTGGACTGCCAAGTGGATACAAACATGCTTAACAAAACATTCACTAACATTCCTGTAGTTAAAGCTAATTTAAATTACTTTGATTTTCCTTCTGATTCTTTAAATCTTAATGATGAATTAACAAATGGCTATTTTTCTTTTTCCTGTGTAACACAATATGACGTAATGTCAACATGTTTCTTGTTAAAATCAAATGCAGTTGGAAGTGACAACATGCACCCAAAATTCATACGTCTAATTTTGCCCATAATTCTCCCTTATGTCACACATTTGTTTAATTCAATTATAACGTCAGGTAAATATCCATCTAATTGGAAACATGCTAAAATTTTGCCATTACCCAAGGCGAATGGAGAATACAGACCCATTGCCATATTATGCTTTCTGTCAAAAGCTTTAGAAAAGCTTTTATGTCAGCAAATCATTACATACTTAAATACCCATAGTCTGCTTACTGACAACCAATCTGGTTTTCGTCAGAACCACAACTGCGTTACTGCTCTTATTGAAGTAAGTGAGAATATACGCCAAGGTTTAGAAAACAAGGATATCAACTTTTTAGTGCTTCTGGACCATTCCAAAGCATTCGATACAGTTGACCATGTTATACTCACAAATAAACTGAAACAATTTTTTAAATTTTCCAACATGTCAGTTAAACTCTTATCATCATATCTTTCAAATCGCACACAATCGGTAGTTGTTAACAATACTTGGTCTGACAGTTTAAATATTAATAGGGGGGTTCCTCAAGGCTCAATCTTAGGTCCACTCTTATTTTCACTTTATGTCAATGATCTGCCAAAACAACTATCATATTGCAAAATCCATCTATATGCAGATGACGTCCAACTTACTTTGAGCAGCCCAGCTGAAGATATTTCAGCAGGTATAGCTCATTTAAATGATGATTTGAAACAAGTCCACATTTGGGCTTGCGCCAACGGTCTCTGCTTAAATCCAGGTAAATCTAAATGCCTAAAAATATGTAAGAAAAGATTAATTTCATCAATAAGCGAGGGCATTTTCCTAAATGGCGAAAAAATTGAAGTTGTTAACTCAGCGAAAAACCTTGGTATAATTTTTAACAGCAACCTGACGTGGACAGATCATATAAATTCGTTGGTTGGTCAAACTTATGCTAAGTTAAGAGCTCTTTGGTCCACTCAGCATTTCACCCCTTTTAGAATAAGGTTACTACTTGCGAAGACATATCTGATTCCATCTCTTCTTTATGGATGTGAATTATTTGGAAACTGCGATACTGTTAGCAAAAAAACGCTAAATGTCTTATATAATAATATATTAAGATACGTATATAATTTAAAAAGATTTGACCATGTGTCATCCGTTGCCAACAATCTCTATGGAGTTTCTCTTGAAAGCTTATTAAAAATTCGTACTCTTATTTTTTTACGCAAAATGATTAATGCTCGAACCCCCAAGTACATATTTGAGAAAATACGCTTTTTCCAATCGCTGCGAAACCGAAACATAGTAATACCTCGACATCAGTGTCTTGTTTCTGAATGGCAGTTTTATGTGTTTGCCGCTCGTCTTTGGAACAATCTTCCATTAAGTCAACAACTTAATAGCAGTGCTAATAGTTTCAGAAAATTTCTATTTGAACACTTTGCCTAGTTTCTAGATTATTATTTTTGTTGTAAAGACTGCTATATTTTTTTGTTATTGGCATTTTCATATTTTTTTTATTTTCTTATTTTTTTATATATATATAATGTATTACTAATTATCAAAAAAAATTTTTGTAACACATAACGTTCCTGTACTCTAAATATAAGACTAAATCTTGTTGTACAGGAAATGAACAAATAAACAAATAAATAAATAAATAAATAAACGTGCACTAACTGGTTTATTTGTATTAAAACGATATTTTAATATTCTAATTTAAGTCCTAATTAAACGCATATAAATGTGGATAAAATATCATATATCTCCTCTCTTGCTGGCGGCCTGTATGCAAACTTTACATATTATGTACGTATGAATGGACATTGATTCGCAGCATACAATAAATACTTATGGTACAACCATCAATATCTGTTTATATCCGTTTGTGCGAAACATAGGAGAACAGACATGTTACTCTCATTCACTCTCTACTCATTCGCATCCATCCAATGTGAAAAAGTAACAATATCAACTTATATCAGAAACACAAAAATACTCATCTATACGCACTCATAAGAGTAGACACACAAAAACTGATATAAACAGATATATCTGTGCACGTCTTTAATGGCGATTTCAAATCTGTAGTCAGAATTTTCCTATCATCTCTAGTACAAAAAATATTGCACATAAGCTGTTCTACACAAAAACACCATATTTTTCGTTGTAAATATTAGTTATTTACGCTCTTCAGATAAAAATTATTCTTTTTTTAAGACCTTCGTATACAACGAGAATGTAGAGAGCTTTTCTGTATGTTCCAGAAAAAATCTGTTATCCTTTGCGCATTCCAGTGGACCTATTAGTTTATAAAAAAGGTCTATATAAAGGTCTTTACTAAAGTCCCTTAGATTGGCAAAAAAATATCTCTAAATAATTTTTTAAGGAAGTGCAGTTTGATGCTTATGTAGATTCATGTGGATAGAAGTTACCCATACGTTGCAAATAATGTTGCAAATCGAATGTTTTTTCATAATAAAGCACTATAATTTTAGAAACAATTTAAATTTATTTTATTCCTTTAATGAAAAAAACTTTCTTTAATAAGATTTTCTTGCAAAAGTTGAAGGCAGAGAGCTATTCTGAATGCTCCAACAATAGTCAGCCATCATATGTGCGTTCCAGTAGCTCTGATAGCGGAGGTCCTGATGGAATCTCTCGCCTTGTTCTGCACTTAAATCTACAAGATTTGGGGAAAAATAATAAAGGTGGTTGTGAACAAAGTGCAACTTGATACTCATGGTACATCCGAGCCTTTGTACGTGACTTATCAGTTGTTCAACGTGTTGAGGAAATTCAGAATTTTTCTTATTTCCCAGAAAATTTTCAACAAGCCAAACAAATTCATTCCACTCTGTAATAGTGTCAGTAATCCAATGTTGGCATTTAGCTCTACTATCACACAGGCAAATAAAACAGGGATATTTCGTGTAACCACGAATCGAATCGACACATATGAGCCAATTGTGTTCCACATATTTAATTTTGTCTAGTATTAGAGCAATACTTGTATATTCTTCTTTAAATTTTGTAAAATGTGCAATAGGCAACGAGCCTAATTTATTCCCATTGTGTAAGAGAATACATTTTGCACATATATTTTACATAAATGACGCGCAATTTCGACACTGTAAAGTTTATTGCTGCAAAATTGTAGGCCAGCCAGTAATCTAATATTTGCAGCAAACTTACTATAATCAATTTGTCGAATCTATATTAGCCAATTTCAGGATTATCATATGCCCATCTGCCTTGGAACACCTATCGAGTAAGAGTTCTTACACCCCCAGAAAAAGTTTCATAAAAAACACGTTTCTGTTCATATGGCATCGGTGTTTTTCAAGAAATTACTTTGTGTTTACAATTGTGCTGTTCCCCAAGGAACAGCATATGATAAAAATTCATTTTTCGTTTATATTTATAGCGTTCGTTTGCTTTTATTTTTGTTTTTTGAAACTTTGTTTTAATAGGAAAAATGTTTTATATGATACTTGGATGGTATTTTTTTTACCTCACCCTTGCAGTTTAAAATTGCTTTTGATTTATCGCGACCATTGAAACATTTTTGAATTGTAGGGTGTAATGGCAAGAACAGGAATAAATCATAAATAAAAAAAATGCTCGCTGTGCTCTATATAAACGCAATTTAATTATGTCCCTATTCTCTTTATAAGCAAAAGGAATTTAATGTAAATTAAAATAAAAAATACAATTATGTTGCTTTTATACATACATAAATAAAGAAAAACTTGTCGCTTACAAACATGATTGTAAGCATATTCTTGTCAAGATGGAAAATTGAAAAAAAAAATAAAAATTTTTGTCCCAATTTTTTATTTCTATTCTATTTAATAATTTTTTTATATTTCTGCCCATTATTAAAAAAT
The DNA here is from genome assembly GCA_916610165.2 of Gymnosoma rotundatum. Taxonomy (NCBI): domain Eukaryota; kingdom Metazoa; phylum Arthropoda; class Insecta; order Diptera; family Tachinidae; genus Gymnosoma; species Gymnosoma rotundatum. Next base: position 109,464,678 of record OU744337.1, read on the forward strand.
GGATTTTAACTTGTTTAGTGTTTAATGTTATTGTAAGGCTTTGTTTTACCAGATTGGATTTCTAAGATTGTTATGCATTCAGTTATAAAGTTGCCACACTTGAAAAATGATCTTCATTTGTTTCCATGTTTCTGCCTCCCATAACCAATTATTAACAATATTGTTAGTAGATCGATTTTAATTTCTACTTGATATTGGATAGTTAAAAGTTCATAGCTGGGTCTTGTCTCTACTAATCTGTGCATTTTGAACTCTTTGCGGAAGGTTAATATATCATTTCTATTACACGATAATTTATTAATTCTTGTTTTGAAGAAATAAAAGCAAAAGGAAGCAGCGCAACAGGTGACGAGATTAGTATCTTTAAAAAATGCGGCATTTCTAGCGCAATAAAAGGATCCGAAAGAGATGGAAAAGAATGGCCCTAATGCAGCAACCCTATTACAGCAAGTCCAGTAAATTGCTTGAGTATAATAATGATACCTTCAGCTAACAAAATTGCTTTAGCAATTGGCATTTGAAACCTTAAGTATCATCTGGCCAAGGTGCAAATAGAGAATATGATTCTTATTGACTGCGAAAAGAAAATTAGACGATAATCTGTAAAGAGGTTAAATAATTATAGTTGATAGCAAATTAACCAAGCATTGTCTTTGATAGGATATTTTTATAATTCTGTACTACAGAGCTATTATAAAGAACTTAAACTTTAAAATCCTTGTCGTGTGCGTAGTAACTTGTAAGCTATTCAACTTACTGCCAAAACTTCTAAAAAAACCTACGTATCAAAATTGTATTTAACTTGTTAGTTCGGCTTACTCGTATATTGATTTCAAATTCAAATAAAAAATTTTAAAGAAAATTATTTACTAATAACGACTTCATTTTTAAATAAATCAGGAAAAAATTAGAAACTGCAAGCATTTACTTGTTTTTTTTTAATTCATTTAATTGCTATTGTAGCGAGTATACAGTCTGAGTAAATTTGAAAGGTCTCCTTGTTGAGGTTCAGCAGATAAAAAAGATAAGATGAGAACAAGTTTAGATTAGATACGATAGGACTTCCTAAAACAGGTTTAAAGATAAGAGCAACTCTATGTCCACTTCCTTGAATTTATATCTATATTTTATTTTTTTCTATTATAGCGGCGATAATGGCACGCTTTTTGTGAAAATTGTACAGCTATTGCTCTAGAGATAGAGACCTGGGACAAAACTACAAGACAGAAGCACAGATATTGTTGCGATTTTAAAAGGATTACGAGATTAGGGTAAGGAGTTGACAGCTGCATGAACGATGGCTTTCGACAAAAACATTGTTATCTATTATAAATCTCAAGAGCTCCAAGAGCTGGAGTCTTTTTCCCTTGTGGAAGTATTTTTATAATGGAGACAACAAGAAGAATAAAGATAATACTATTAATGATATTTTAAACGATAACCGCATTACCCACAATGGTTTGCCTCGACCACTCCGTCCTTGTTTTCAGGCTGTATTTATGTTCAAAACTTTTTGCAATTTGCATTGCAGGCGCGAGACCACCAGTTTATTGCAAAACTTTAACAGTGGAAGTGGCAACCTTATTTTAAATAAATACCTTATATTATAGATTAAGGTTACAATATTCAAATAGGTCTTCAAACTATTCTCTTTGTAAAACCCAAATTTAATCAGTTTGGTGTGGTGCGCCTGGTTGAAAATGCAGTATGCGTGTTACCCACTCCACGTGCTTTTCTAACGAATATCTTGAGACTGGTAATTATGAATTGGAGAAACTAATCTCCAACTGTGTGTTACAAATTTAAAGATGTGGCACTAGAGCACGCAGCACCTCCCCAAACTATTACTCTTTTGCAGTCCAATTAAGTTGTAAGAAAAGTAAATTTATCTAAAAAGGTGAAAAAATTAAAAACTTCTGAAACTCCGATATTATTTCGTTAAATATCTTTCTTAATCACATTTAAGGCAGGCAAACTCATAAAGGTTAAAAAATTGCAATACTGTTTTTTTGCCCCTAGGAGTGAATAAATGTGTCAAATATAAAATTTAATTGACACAAGAATTTCTTTCTGCCTGATTTTATTATCTTATTATATTAAAAAAAAACAGAACAGAAAAAATACATGCCCAAGTTTAAGAAACTCATTTATTTCTCTTACGGCAAATGAGAAAAATTTATTTGTTTCTTTCCATGTAAAAACTTTCTTTTATTTCCTTTACTTTAATTTTAAACTTTTGTTTTTAACTTTTGCTTTTCTAAGAAATTCAATTCATTGTAATAACTCGGAATGCAGCATCACTTAATGTTGCCAACAACAGGCATAGAGCTCTTTAGTTGCCTTAACTTAATAAAAATAAAATGTTAAAAAGAAGGCTTTTTTACAGCAAAAATCAGTTCTGAGAAGTTGTACGAGGGCTGCTATATATATTTCTGGCCTGGCAACACTGAGTGCTGCCAAGTGCAATCTGACATTTCCATTGGAAAGTTTGTAATTTTTAAGCATAATCGTACTCAAAGCGTTTTGACGTACGACCATTATTTGTGTTGTTTACAGTGACTTGAAAAAATTAATATAGAAAAAAATGTAATTAACTCGTGAGCATTTTCCTGCCATCATTTTTCACAACTTTCGACGTGGATTATCACGACAAGAGTGCATTGATGAAATTAAATCTTTGTATGGCGATGAAGCACCATCCTATAGCACTGTGAAAAATTGGTATAATGAATTTAATCGTGGCCGAAGCTAGCTCAAAGACGAATTCCGTGAAGGTCGTCCAAAAACGGCTGTTGTGCCAGAGAACATTGATGCCGTGCGTGAACTCATAATGCAAGATCGACATGCGACATACCGAGAGATAGAGACATCCTTGGACATTTCTTTCACCAGCATACATTCGATACTGCATGAACACCGGGCCGTAAAAAAGGTTTGTTCTCGTTGGATCCCGCACAATTTGAAAGTCGCTCAAAAAAAGGCTCGTGTCGATTGGTGCAAAGAAATGTTGCAAAAATACGATTGCGGTGCTTCAAAAGACGTTTATAAGATCGTCACAGGTGACAAATCATGGATCTATGCGTATGACCCCGAAATGAAACAACAATCGACCGTGTGGGTCTTCAAAGACGAGCAAAATCCAACGAAAGTTGTTCGTGGAAGAAGCACTTCGAAGCAAATGGTCGCCCGTTTCTTCGGCAAAACTGGTCATGTGGCGACTGTTCCGCTTCAGCAACGTAGGACGGTCACTTCTGAGTGGTACAATACAATTTGTTTGCCTGAAGTCATCAGAGAAATTCGAAAAACCAACAAGAGAAGACGAATCATTGTTCACCATGACAATGCGAGCTCTCACACATCGGCTCAAGCCAGAGCGTTTTTGACCAGCCAAAACGTCGAATTAATGGGTCATCCGCCGTACAGCCCTGACTTGGCACCTAATGACTTCTTCTTGTTTCCGCACATCAAGAAAAAAACGCGTGGTCAACGATTTTCGTCGCCAGAAGAAGCTGTTGAAGTGTTCAAGAACCATGTTTAAGAGGTGTCTCAATCGGAGTGGAAAAAGTGCTTCGACAACTGGTTTGAACGCATGCAAAAGTGCATAAATCATGCTGGAGAATACTTTGAAAAACAATAAAACTATTTTTCATCATAAATATTCGCATTTTCACTATTAGGCCAGAAATATATAGAGCAGCCCTCGTACAAATAGTAAAATAAAAACAATTAAAATAATTTCATTTCTTTAGAAAATAATAAAGTTTAAGTTAAACGATAGTTAATAAGTTTAATAAATGACTTCGTACAGTCTGTAACTTTAAAGCTAAGAGTTACTGGAGATACAAATATTTAAAATGAAATTTTTTTTGCCAAAATATATGTTGAAGTGAGACACTAAAGAGAAAACTCTTTTTTTCAATCGTTTAAATATAAATATTTCATGATATTCTTATGAAACATTTTTTATTTAAAACTACAAATTGAAATGTATTACTGCAGAGAAATCATATCTATATGGCCATTTCACTACTGCTCATATATAGCTCATCAGTGGATTCTACCCAAATTTTGTAAAAAAAAACCTCAGAGTCTTATACCAAAAGCCAAATTGGTATACATATTTTGGTTACTGAAATTGAAGTTTTATTGATTCAATTAATTATTCACTTTGAAAAAAGCGTGTTTATATTTTAAATAACTATACAACTAAGTCAGTTTGATATTAATTAATTTTAATCTGACAATAAATAAAACCATTAATAGGAAAAAAATTGTTTTGCTCTGATCTAGCTGTATTCACGAAAGATTAAATGGGATTTTTATTTGTGCGAAAAAAAAATTATGAAAGAATGATTTAAGGAAAAAATAAAAATAATAATAATAAAAAAAAAAAACCAAAAAAAGGACAAAAACCAATTATGATTACGTAGATGCTGTAACTCTTTAAAGGTAAATTGCACGTGTAGCACATGAAAGTGTCTATCTGTGCATGTTATTATATTTTTGTCACACAAATTTCTTAGAGGTAAGACACATGCATGAAAATAGTAATAGTAAAAAATTAAAACTTGTGTATTGTTTATAATAAAAATTGAAAAGTGGATGTTTTTTTTATTACCTCTGAGCGACCAAATGATCATTAATACTGGCACATGTATACAAACAACACTTTGTAGCATCGTTTAAACAGTGTGTTTTAACAGTGTTCTTTTAGGCATGTATTAACACACAAAATCACTTTTTTTTTACAACAACGCAATCAAACATCGATACATATTAAAATAAATTAAAAAATTTGTTTTCACAGCAGTAACGTTAGGAACCCTTTCTGTATTTTCAAAAGTTCTTTAAAATTGTGAACAATATAAGCGTTAGTTTTTATACCTCACGGTCGTTACAGTAACAGCTTACTGAATGAAGCATATCAGAATATTTGCACCGCAAATACATGTGGAGCATTTCATAGTGCCATTAATTGTATAAGATACTTGTTTTTCAATAAATTTTTGTTTTTGCTTTAAATTTTTGTTTTTGTTTTAAATTTTTGTTTACGTAAGTTTAAAAACTATAGCCGAATATAGCACTCTTTCTTGTTTTATTAACAACAGTTTTCAATGTATCAGTTGCTTGTACTCGTACGATGACATGTTTATTATTATCAGGAAACACAGGGTGTTTAAATAGATTTGCGGTATGCGTCTCAACTACAGTTAATATATTATTTTAATAATAAACAAGTAAGAGTTCTACATTCGGCTATTTCGATATGGTAAAGTGTATGTACTTTACCACATATGTATAATCATATGTGTATATAAATTGCCATCAGAAATTCTTTCCTAACATTAAATTACTCTATTCGAAAGAAGAGTTCGAAAATCTTTACACGTCTTTAATGGCGATTTCAAATCTGTAGTCAGAATTTTCCTATCATCTCTAGTACAAAAAATATTGCACATAAGCTGTTCTACACAAAAACACCATATTTTTCGTTGTAAATATTAGTTATTTACGCTCTTCAGATAAAAATTATTCTTTTTTTAAGACCTTCGTATACAACGAGAATGTAGAGAGCTTTTCTGTATGTTCCAGAAAAAATCTGTTATCCTTTGCGCATTCCAGTGGACCTATTAGTTTATAAAAAAGGTCTATATAAAGGTCTTTACTAAAGTCCCTTAGATTGGCAAAAAAATATCTCTAAATAATTTTTTAAGGAAGTGCAGTTTGATGCTTATGTAGATTCATGTGGATAGAAGTTACCCATACGTTGCAAATAATGTTGCAAATCGAATGTTTTTTCATAATAAAGCACTATAATTTTAGAAACAATTTAAATTTATTTTATTCCTTTAATGAAAAAAACTTTCTTTAATAAGATTTTCTTGCAAAAGTTGAAGGCAGAGAGCTATTCTGAATGCTCCAACAATAGTCAGCCATCATATGTGCGTTCCAGTAGCTCTGATAGCGGAGGTCCTGATGGAATCTCTCGCCTTGTTCTGCACTTAAATCTACAAGATTTGGGGAAAAATAATAAAGGTGGTTGTGAACAAAGTGCAACTTGATACTCATGGTACATCCGAGCCTTTGTACGTGACTTATCAGTTGTTCAACGTGTTGAGGAAATTCAGAATTTTTCTTATTTCCCAGAAAATTTTCAACAAGCCAAACAAATTCATTCCACTCTGTAATAGTGTCAGTAATCCAATGTTGGCATTTAGCTCTACTATCACACAGGCAAATAAAACAGGGATATTTCGTGTAACCACGAATCGAATCGACACATATGAGCCAATTGTGTTCCACATATTTAATTTTGTCTAGTATTAGAGCAATACTTGTATATTCTTCTTTAAATTTTGTAAAATGTGCAATAGGCAACGAGCCTAATTTATTCCCATTGTGTAAGAGAATACATTTTGCACATATATTTTACATAAATGACGCGCAATTTCGACACTGTAAAGTTTATTGCTGCAAAATTGTAGGCCAGCCAGTAATCTAATATTTGCAGCAAACTTACTATAATCAATTTGTCGAATCTATATTAGCCAATTTCAGGATTATCATATGCCCATCTGCCTTGGAACACCTATCGAGTAAGAGTTCTTACACCCCCAGAAAAAGTTTCATAAAAAACACGTTTCTGTTCATATGGCATCGGTGTTTTTCAAGAAATTACTTTGTGTTTACAATTGTGCTGTTCCCCAAGGAACAGCATATGATAAAAATTCATTTTTCGTTTATATTTATAGCGTTCGTTTGCTTTTATTTTTGTTTTTTGAAACTTTGTTTTAATAGGAAAAATGTTTTATATGATACTTGGATGGTATTTTTTTTACCTCACCCTTGCAGTTTAAAATTGCTTTTGATTTATCGCGACCATTAAAACATTTTTGAATTGTAGGGTGTAATGGCAAGAACAGGAATAAATCATAAATAAAAAAAATGCTCGCTGTGCTCTATATAAACGCAATTTAATTATGTCCCTATTCTCTTTATAAGCAAAAGGAATTTAATGTAAATTAAAATAAAAAATACAATTATGTTGCTTTTATACATACATAAATAAAGAAAAACTTGTCGCTTACAAACATGATTGTAAGCATATTCTTGTCAAGATGGAAAATTGAAAAAAAAAATAAAAATTTTTGTCCCAATTTTTTATTTCTATTCTATTTAATAATTTTTTTATATTTCTGCCCATTATTAAAAAATGGATTTTAACTTGTTTAGTGTTTAATGTTATTGTAAGGCTTTGTTTTACCAGATTGGATTTCTAAGATTGTTATGCATTCAGTTATAAAGTTGCCACACTTGAAAAATGATCTTCATTTGTTTCCATGTTTCTGCCTCCCATAACCAATTATTAACAATATTGTTAGTAGATCGATTTTAATTTCTACTTGATATTGGATAGTTAAAAGTTCATAGCTGGGTCTTGTCTCTACTAATCTGTGCATTTTGAACTCTTTGCGGAAGGTTAATATATCATTTCTATTACACGATAATTTATTAATTCTTGTTTTGAAGAAATAAAAGCAAAAGGAAGCAGCGCAACAGGTGACGAGATTAGTATCTTTAAAAAATGCGGCATTTCTAGCGCAATAAAAGGATCCGAAAGAGATGGAAAAGAATGGCCCTAATGCAGCAACCCTATTACAGCAAGTCCAGTAAATTGCTTGAGTATAATAATGATACCTTCAGCTAACAAAATTGCTTTAGCAATTGGCATTTGAAACCTTAAGTATCATCTGGCCAAGGTGCAAATAGAGAATATGATTCTTATTGACTGCGAAAAGAAAATTAGACGATAATCTGTAAAGAGGTTAAATAATTATAGTTGATAGCAAATTAACCAAGCATTGTCTTTGATAGGATATTTTTATAATTCTGTACTACAGAGCTATTATAAAGAACTTAAACTTTAAAATCCTTGTCGTGTGCGTAGTAACTTGTAAGCTATTCAACTTACTGCCAAAACTTCTAAAAAAACCTACGTATCAAAATTGTATTTAACTTGTTAGTTCGGCTTATATTGATTTCAAATTCAAATAAAAAATTTTAAAGAAAATTTTTTACTAATAACGACTTCATTTTTAAATAAATCAGGAAAAAATTAGAAACTGCAAGCATTTACTTGTTTTTTTTTAATTCATTTAATTGCTATTGTAGCGAGTATACAGTCTGAGTAAATTTGAAAGGTCTCCTTGTTGAGGTTCAGCAGATAAAAAAGATAAGATGAGAACAAGTTTAGATTAGATACGATAGGACTTCCTAAAACAGGTTTAAAGATAAGAGCAACTCTATGTCCACTTCCTTGAATTTATATCTATATTTTATTTTTTTCTATTATAGCGGCGATAATGGCACGCTTTTTGTGAAAATTGTACAGCTATTGCTCTAGAGATAGAGACCTGGGACAAAACTACAAGACAGAAGCACAGATATTGTTGCGATTTTAAAAGGATTACGAGATTAGGGTAAGGAGTTGACAGCTGCATGAACGATGGCTTTCGACAAAAACATTGTTATCTATTATAAATCTCAAGAGCTCCAAGAGCTGGAGTCTTTTTCCCTTGTGGAAGTATTTTTATAATGGAGACAACAAGAAGAATAAAGATAATACTATTAATGATATTTTAAACGATAACCGCATTACCCACAATGGTTTGCCTCGACCACTCCGTCCTTGTTTTCAGGCTGTATTTATGTTCAAAACTTTTTGCAATTTGCATTGCAGGCGCGAGACCACCAGTTTATTGCAAAACTTTAACAGTGGAAGTGGCAACCTTATTTTAAATAAATACCTTATATTATAGATTAAGGTTACAATATTCAAATAGGTCTTCAAACTATTCTCTTTGTAAAACCCAAATTTAATCAGTTTGGTGTGGTGCGCCTAGTTGAAAATGCAGTATGCGTGTTACCCACTCCACGTGCTTTTCTAACGAATATCTTGAGACTGGTAATTATGAATTGGAGAAACTAATCTCCAACTGTGTGTTACAAATTTAAAGATGTGGCACTAGAGCACGCAGCACCTCCCCAAACTATTACTCTTTTGCAGTCCAATTAAGTTGTAAGAAAAGTAAATTTATCTAAAAAGGTGAAAAAATTAAAAACTTCTGAAACTCCGATATTATTTCGTTAAATATCTTTCTTAATCACATTTAAGGCAGGCAAACTCATAAAGGTTAAAAAATTGCAATACTGTTTTTTTGCCCCTAGGAGTGAATAAATGTGTCAAATATAAAATTTAATTGACACAAGAATTTCTTTCTGCCTGATTTTATTATCTTATTATATTAAAAAAAAAACAGAACAGAAAAAATACATGCCCAAGTTTAAGAAACTCATTTATTTCTCTTACGGCAAATGAGAAAAATTTATTTGTTTCTTTCCATGTAAAAACTTTCTTTTATTTCCTTTACTTTAATTTTAAACTTTTGTTTTTAACTTTTGCTTTTCTAAGAAATTCAATTCATTGTAATAACTCGGAATGCAGCATCACTTAATGTTGCCAACAACAGGCATAGAGCTCTTTAGTTGCCTTAACTTAATAAAAATAAAATGTTAAAAAGAAGGCTTTTTTACAGCAAAAATCAGTTCTGAGAAGTTGTACGAGGGCTGCTATATATATTTCTGGCCTGGCAACACTGAGTGCTGCCAAGTGCAATCTGACATTTCCATTGGAAAGTTTGTAATTTTTAAGCATAATCGTACTCAAAGCGTTTTGACGTACGACCATTATTTGTGTTGTTTACAGTGACTTGAAAAAATTAATATAGAAAAAAATGTAATTAACTCGTGAGCATTTTCCTGCCATCATTTTTCACAACTTTCGACGTGGATTATCACGACAAGAGTGCATTGATGAAATTAAATCTTTGTATGGCGATGAAGCACCATCCTATAGCACTGTGAAAAATTGGTATAATGAATTTAATCGTGGCCGAAGCTAGCTCAAAGACGAATTCCGTGAAGGTCGTCCAAAAACGGCTGTTGTGCCAGAGAACATTGATGCCGTGCGTGAACTCATAATGCAAGATCGACATGCGACATACCGAGAGATAGAGACATCCTTGGACATTTCTTTCACCAGCATACATTCGATACTGCATGAACACCGGGCCGTAAAAAAGGTTTGTTCTCGTTGGATCCCGCACAATTTGAAAGTCGCTCAAAAAAAGGCTCGTGTCGATTGGTGCAAAGAAATGTTGCAAAAATACGATTGCGGTGCTTCAAAAGACGTTTATAAGATCGTCACAGGTGACAAATCATGGATCTATGCGTATGACCCCGAAATGAAACAACAATCGACCGTGTGGGTCTTCAAAGACGAGCAAAATCCAACGAAAGTTGTTCGTGGAAGAAGCACTTCGAAGCAAATGGTCGCCCGTTTCTTCGGCAAAACTGGTCATGTGGCGACTGTTCCGCTTCAGCAACGTAGGACGGTCACTTCTGAGTGGTACAATACAATTTGTTTGCCTGAAGTCATCAGAGAAATTCGAAAAACCAACAAGAGAAGACGAATCATTGTTCACCATGACAATGCGAGCTCTCACACATCGGCTCAAGCCAGAGCGTTTTTGACCAGCCAAAACGTCGAATTAATGGGTCATCCGCCGTACAGCCCTGACTTGGCACCTAATGACTTCTTCTTGTTTCCGCACATCAAGAAAAAAACGCGTGGTCAACGATTTTCATCGCCACAAGAAGCTGTTGAAGTGTTCAAGAACCATGTTTAAGAGGTGTCTCAATCGGAGTGGAAAAAGTGCTTCGACAACTGGTTTGAACGCATGCAAAAGTGCATAAATCATGCTGGAGAATACTTTGAAAAACAATAAAACTATTTTTCATCATAAATATTCGCATTTTCACTATTAGGCCAGAAATATATAGAGCAGCCCTCGTACAAATAGTAAAATAAAAACAATTAAAATAATTTCATTTCTTTAGAAAATAATAAAGTTTAAGTTAAACGATAGTTAATAAGTTAAATAAATAACTTCTTATAGTCTGTGACTTTAAAGCTACGAGTTACTGGAGATACAAATATTTAAAATGAAATTTTTTTTGCCAAAATATATGTTGAAGTGAGACACTAAAGAGAAAACTCTTTTTTTCAATCGTTTAAATATAAATATTTCATGATATTCTTATGAAACATTTTTTATTTAAAACTACAAATTGAAATGTATTACTGCAGAGAAATCATATCTATATGGCCATTTCACTACTGCTCATATATAGCTCATCAGTGGATTCTACCCAAATTTTGTAAAAAAAAACCTCAGAGTCTTATACCAAAAGCCAAATTGGTATACATATTTTGGTTACTGAAATTGAAGTTTTATTGATTCAATTAATTATTCACTTTGAAAAAAGCGTGTTTATATTTTAAATAACTATACAACTAAGTCAGTTTGATATTAATTAATTTTAATCTGACAATAAATAAAACCATTAATAGGAAAAAAATTGTTTTGCTCTGATCTAGCTGTATTCACGAAAGATTAAATGGGATTTTTATTTGTGCGAAAAAAAAATTATGAAAGAATGATTTAAGGAAAAAATAATAATAATAAAAAAAACCAAAAAAAGGACAAAAACCAATTATGATTACGTAGATGCTGTAACTCTTTAAAGGTAAATTGCACGTGTAGCACATGAAAGTGTCTATCTGTGCATGTTATTATATTTTTGTCACACAAATTTCTTAGAGGTAAGACACATGCATGAAAATAGTAATAGTAAAAAATTAAAACTTGTGTATTGTTTATAATAAAAATTGAAAAGTGGATGTTTTTTTTATTACCTCTGAGCGACCAAATGATCATTAATACTGGCACATGTATACAAACAACACTTTGTAGCATCGTTTAAACAGTGTGTTTTAACAGTGTTCTTTTAGGCATGTATTAACACACAAAATCACTTTTTTTTTACAAAAACGCAATCAAACATCGATACATATTAAAATAAATTAAAAAATTTGTTTTCACAGCAGTAACGTTAGGAACCCTTTCTGTATTTTCAAAAGTTCTTTAAAATTGTGAACAATATAAGCGTTAGTTTTTATACCTCACGGTCGTTACAGTAACAGCTTACTGAATGAAGCATATCAGAATATTTGCACCGCAAATACATGTGGAGCATTTCATAGTGCCATTAATTGTATAAGATACTTGTTTTTCAATAAATTTTTGTTTTTGCTTTAAATTTTTGTTTTTGTTTTAAATTTTTGTTTACGTAAGTTTAAAAACTATAGCCGAATATAGCACTCTTTCTTGTTTTATTAACAACAGTTTTCAATGTATCAGTTGCTTGTACTCGTACGATGACATGTTTATTATTATCAGGAAACACAGGGTGTTTAAATAGATTTGCGGTATGCGTCTCAACTACAGTTAATATATTATTTTAATAATAAACAAGTAAGAGTTCTACATTCGGCTATTTCGATATGGTAAAGTGTATGTACTTTACCATATATGTATAATCATATGTGTATATAAATTGCCATCAGAAATTCTTTCCTAACATTAAATTACTCTATTCGAAAGAAGAGTTCGAAAATCTAAGTTTTTATTTTTTTTTTTTTTGGGTTGCCGTCCCACCGAGTTTCTTTAGTATTCTTACTACAAAGTAGTAACGACAAACGCTCACAGGAATATAAACGAAATAACGAAAAACGTATATCAAACTACATTAAACATTGGGACAACCTTAATTTTCAAAATTCGATTTTTATACTTGATTGGCCATTTACATTAAATTACATTAACTAGTGTTAGGCACTTTAATTTATATTTTTAAAGATTTATACTTCTTATTATACAAGTCAGTGAACGGTTCAAACGATAGAGCCAAATAGATCAAAATACATGAACTACAGAAACATCCTTTAATTTATAAATTAAAATTTTATGCTTCTTATAGCGGGCCTATCAAAACAAGGAATCTGTAAATTTTAGCCGGCTGTCTATAGCGATATAAACATTTGACACATACGTCAACTCATATTAACTATCGGGATAGCTTTTAATTTCCAAATCCAAATTTTATACTTTTTGTATATAGCAATATTTATGTAATCCATATCATATTACGAGATCTATTCTTTGGGTGGAGCTTCGACTTTGTCTTATCAAATGAATAAAGATTGATTATCAATTTTCCCTTAAAGTATAATTTGTTTAATTAGTTGGTTAAATAGATGATGTTTAGAAAGTAAAAGGTCTAAGAAGGATGGATGCAATGAACGCTGATAACGGATGTAGCGATCCAAGAAAAACGGCATTACATTCTATTAGTATTTGGTTTTTACACTATTCTTTTTAAATTAAGAAAAAAGAATTCTACATAAAATTCTTTCTCTATTAATGTGGAAATCAAAAAATATATAAACTTAAGCCGGTTAAATAATTATTCTGTACAATAAACCCATCAGGTAAAACGTCAATTTAATTTTTAATTGATACTCTTATATGCTTTTAAATTAAATATTTAATAAAAATCTGGTCTTACACCTCATTTCGTTTTATTTCAAATTTTTTCTCTTTGTGTTTATTGTTTATTTTTCCTTTTTATTAATTAATTAATAAAATTAGCTTAACAAGATTATACTTTTTATTATCCTGATTTCTTGTATATTTTGTTTTCATACATTTTTCTGTTGCTGCTGTCTATCTGTATTACAACATTGAAATAGCTTTCAGTTTTAATGCTTTCAAGTGAATGAAAAATGAAACAGGAAAAAGTGAGACTTAAAACAACACTGCAAGGATAAAAAAGGAGTACAACTAATTTTAAGAACTAAGTGCAATATTTTGTTAATAGTTACAAGAAGGAGAAATAAAATAAAATCCCATACAAATGAAACCATGATTATACCTTTTAATACTGCAGTTATATGTAGCTTAAAAATGGTTTAGTAGCATCATAAACATAAACAGCTGTTTCCTTTAGCTGTCTGCAGATTTTTTTACAGCAGTAATCTGTCCAACAACTACTGCAATCGTCTGTTGTCTGCATACTGGGAAGCAAAATACAGTTAAAAAACTTGAAAGTTACGTGTTGTTTGTTTATAGTTCAAGAACATATTTGCAATATTAAAAATAAAACAAATGGCAAACAAGAACTTCAGATTTTCGAAAGGCTCCCAATTACAAAACGTTATTAAAACGTTTACTCCCAAATCAAAGCGTGTCCACATAAGTTTTATCTCTATATGACCGTATGTGTTGAATGGTTTTTATGTATAGCACTTGCAATTCATACAAAGTATAAGTTTCTATATTCCGCGAAGTAAAAAAATTAAAATGATATTTCGTCCCCATAACTTTCGTCTTCTGTTAAGGTTCGTAATGTGATCGTAAGCTCCTCCGCTTTTTTTTCTCATTCTGCACATATCTGCCTGTTTTTTTTTTTTTAATTTAAGCTGCGGGAAAATCTACTTTTGCCAGTCACCCAGTGTCCGTCATGTGTCCAAAGTTTTATGTAGAATACCCAGTACCGAATGTTAAAAAAGCCGTAACAAAGTCTGTAGTAAATCGACGAGTTTCTAAGTTTTATGTCATCCAGGTTACCGTCTCAGCCTCATCCAGGCACATTCTACAGGTATCTTCTTCTTCGATTTTCTCTACGTACTACCGGTAATGCAAGCTGCAGCACAAGTTTAGATGGACGGAGTATACTCATTCTGAGTATGCTCCTCCTCTATCGTCTAAAAAAGCCATTATTAAAAATGCTGACGTCGTTCTTCATATTCATGTTATATTAAACGTCATTCGCAATTAGTGAAAAAAATTCGTCTCTTATTTTTTCTTTTTGCTTTAGAAAACAATCAGAATGAACTTTAAAGGGTCAACAGGTTGAAAAAATGCAAAAATGTATAAAATTCATTAAAAAAGAGGAATATGAAAGAGACACCCACCTTCTTCGTAAAAGTACTTTTTTAAAAGCACTTCTTCAAAATGCTGCACTTGAGTAAAGGACTGTTGTTAGAAGAAAGGATTTAATTACTAAAATGCTGTGCTCAAAGAAAAGCTCTTGTGGTACAAAACCTCTTATAGCCGTAGCTACTTTAAACTTGGACGTTATTTTACTAACAGAAGACTGCGGCTCATGCTTAGCTGAATTCAAGAAAAGAAGGAGGTGTTATTTCGACTAACTGTTGCTTTTTTATATTTGTGCCTTTAAAACTTAGCCATTTCTGGATCAATTTTGAAAATTAAGTTTTTATTTTGTTACAGATTGGTCCCGTATTCATAATCTTAAAAATTAATGGGTGTCAGCATACAATGCATACATGCTTTTAACGTGTATAATAAACCGTAAGGGGCGCTACTTTAAAATTAAAAAAACTAATGGCAAAGTAAATCAAAAAATTAAAAGGTGTCCCCATAGGTGATGAAAATATACCTTTATGTGCCTAACTTTTAAACCGTTATGCACAAAGTCTTGCAAATTGGACAGTATTATATTTAAAATTAGAAATTAAAGGGTGCGCCATTAGTTGATTAAATGAATAAATGAATATCTACATACTTTTGAATAGTTTTAGACAAACGCTTAAGATTTACAACGAACATAAATTGCTTACTCCATTATAACAACAAGTAGGAAATTTGGATATGGAAAGTAAAGGTTGTCCAATATTTGATGTAATTTGATGTATGTGGCTAAACTTTTGAAAGGTTATAGACACACAACGAAAACGTACAAGGGAAATGTATTGCTAAGTCCGGCAAAACAAGCTTATAATTTGAATGCAGAAATTTAAGGGTGTATCCAAATCAATGTTATTTGACCTACTTGCCGTATCCTTTGAAATATTATATGAAAAAAACATTTGAAAATTAGACAGAATTCCCAATAATTTTGTATATGAAAAATTATTAATATTTTAAATTATAAATTAAAGAGTATTTCAATACAAAAAACAGGTTGCTTAATCTACGATAACAGCAAGTATAAAATTTGAACTTGCTAATTAAAGGGTACCTCTAAAGTTGATGTAATTTGATGTATATTGCCAAACTTTAAAAAAAAATTGTAGACAGACGGTTGAAGTTACTAAGGAGCTGTAGTGCGAAGTCTGCTTCAACAAGTATAAAGTTTGGAGATGGAATATCCCAATAGTTAAATTTTTTCACATATGTGGCCATACTTTTGAACCGTTGTAGAAAGACAGATAAAATCTGTTTTGAAGTCGGGTTTTTGCAAGAATTATACATACATATAAGATCTGCCTAATTAAATTGTGCTTTATATAAATACGATTAAGTAACATATTCACAAACAAAAGAAAAACTAGTGTACTTTTCTTAATTTAAAAATTGCGTAATTTTTAGAGTTGAGGTTGCTAAACGAAGTTAAAAATGTGTTTTTGAAGCAACTTTTTCTTTAGTATCCTTCTAATATTTAAGTATCATTTATATACATTATATATATATACATTTTAGTTTCTTTGCAAACAAAAATCTAAGTACCTAAAAACATATTCAAAAGCCTTAACCTGCTGTGATACTTTTACTTAGTTATTTTATGCAGAAATCGTTCAATTAAATAAAAAAAAAAATTGTCACACATTTACCAGACATTAAAAGAATCTATTTACTTGTAAATGTATATCACTTTTATCTAGCATTTAAATAAAATAACGAAATAAAGTTACCACTTGTAGACAAGTATATAATTAAATAAATCGAGAAAATATTGTCGAGATCGCAGGTGGAAAAAAATATGTATTTTCTTATGGAGCCCTTCAGTTTCAACAGCAGGTAAAAAACAATTTTATATTTAAGTCAAGAAATATAATGCAAAGTACTGTGGTGTAATATGAGTTCATAATTTTTGAGGTTTGCTTTTGGTTACGGCGAAACTTTTTCTTTTTAAAAGCTAACAGTAACTAGAACACAAGCGTTAGTAATTAGAGCCAGCCTTCATTTTACTAGGTGGTTAATAGCAGAGCCAACTATCGAATGAATTTTTTTTAGACAAAGAAAAAGAGAGACAAAGAAAAAGAGATGATATCTTATTTGAAGTCGTTTTTTTCGCAAGAATTATTATTTATTAATTTTTTACTAAAGTTAGATTTTCTAGACTCTACGATTTGTAATTCTCTAGTTACACTATAATACTTTTACACTTTCTATGGGAGTTACAATGCCCACTGTTCTAATCTTATATATTTACTTTTTTTGGAAGGTGCCATGCACACATAAAATATTACATAAATTAGTAAACCTTTATACCAACTGCGTATGTGATAACACAGTGTGAAAATTGCATAAATATCGGAGCACTGGTGTAGTCAGCTTCAGTTTTTCTACAAACAAACAAGTACACTTAATGCTTTATATATATAGAAATGAAAAATAGTATTTTTGCAACCACTGTGCATTTTTATATCTTAAGTAAACGAGTCTCATAGCAATTGTTAATGAATGTTTGTCAAGAACATTGGTAGTATGTGACGTCTCAATGTTGCTTATTCAGATGCTACACAATTTTACTTATTGCAGATAAAATACATATTTTTATAAGTTTGCTGATATACATTAAATAATATGTACATATATTTAAAAATATGCACTCGACATGATATACATCTACGTAAATTTAATTAAAAATATATATGATTATACATATATCTATGACATCAAATGCAGGTCACGTATAGTTTGACGCCGCAAATTAAACTTTTTGTAAACAAGAACCCTATTGAAAATCTTAACTATTATTTCGAGTGAATAAACTTGCAAAGACACGTAGAAAATATAAGTATTAAATGTATAAAATATTATAAACACGCACATCTGAAGAAAGCTATTAGAATTTTTAAACGTTTTTTAACTCCTGTAGATATTTTTTAAAAATCTAACACACATTAACAAAGAAATCAGTAGACTAAACTTTTTGCTAATGCATTAAATGTACTTCAATTGTTCTTTTATTCACATCAATTGAGTTTGAAAATATGATATCAACTACTAATATTGACGCGGGTGCAGCAATTATATAATACCGAATAAAAAAATGAACATTTATGCTATTTATTAATTTTTTTCTTCAACTGCTAAATTAAATACAAATGCAAATTTGTGCTCCTTTAACTGGAATCTGTAATCGCATTAACATTTGTACATAAATTTAATGACAGTTGTTTTATTCCAGCCATTATTTATGTAAACGCAAATTCGTAAGACTTTTGTAAAAAAAAGAAAAGGAAAAAGTGTACATAAAATATGCAAATATTTAGATAAATGTGTAAAGAACTATTAACACAATCCTGATAAGTCATTATGCGTATTAAGTTTACAATTGAAAGTAATGAACTTGATTTGCATAATAGAATAATAAGAGACATAGAACCAGATAATAACATATTTCAGTATAATTTTATACACAAACAGGGTATCCACCGGGAACGTATACTACTTTTTTTTGCCACCATTTCGGTAAACATAAGTCTTGACAGTTGAAATTTGGAAGTCGTGAAGTAGACGCTTAGAAAATTTATTATGGAAAAATTATTCTATAAGCGAACGTGTTTTGATCACTAAAACATTTTATCAAAATCAATGATCGATTACTGTAACGATGAGAAAATAACTTTAAATTTTTAGGAGAAACAACATGCCAACGAATTAGTGTATAATTTTGAAGCAAGAGGGCCTGTAGATAATAGGTCAAAGCAAGATCGGCTGAAAACATGACTGGTTCTCAAGAAACTGTTCAAAACAATCCATCAACCTCAATTCGATGCCGTGCTAAGGAGGTTGATATGCAAAGAACAACATTGTTTAAATTTAAGATTCAGTTGATACAAAAGCTTCTTCCACAAGACCATCAATGCTGCCGTACATATGCTAAAATGATGTGTCAGCTCGCCATAACAACCCCGATTTTCATGAAAAAAGCATAGTGAGAGACATAGCACATAGCAATTGAGTGCGTATGTTAATAAATAGTAAAGTCGATTCTGGGCCTTAAAAAATCATCAAATTAGACATATGGTAAAGGTGACAGTGGTTTACAATTTGGTCAGGAGTAATTATTGGACCTTGCTTCTTTGAAAATGAAAATGACATAACGGTAACTGTGAATGGGACCGATATCGTGATATGATTAAAAATTGTTTAACGCCACAACCGGATAGTTTGGAATTGATTGATTTGGTATCAACAACACGGTGCCGCATCGTGAACAGCCAGGACTATAATAGAAACAAATAAAGTAGCATACTTTTACGGCGGATACTCTTTACATAATCAAAAAAAAATTTTGTTTTCATATCTGCTTTTTTTCCTTGGTAGCTTTTTGCATCTTTTAGAAAACTAAACGGAGGTATCAATAATTTTGAGATTTTGGACCCTACTAATTTTTTTGTAATTTTTTTTAAAGAGGTTTTCTGTTCCCAGTAATTAATGTATGGACTGCGGTCCATATAAAACTATTACATAAAAGAGCTCTTAATTGTTAAATAAACTCCAAAATGGTGCTCTTGAGTGGCTTAATGTATTTGCAGTTCTATGTGCTGCACATTAACAAAACAGAATCTAATTTCCTACAGGAAAACATATAAATATTTTCTACTTAAAATTCTGGAAAACAACAGGCATTTTTAAATTAAAATCTTTAAACAATGAAATATTTATAGGTTTTATTTTTGCATTTAATGTTAGATAATATAAGTCAAGGAAGAAAGTTTTCAGCGAAATATACTTTCGTTATTCGATAAGTAGAAATAGATTAAATTAATTAATTTTCAAAATAAAAACTTGTGCTATTTTCTACCATCCCGATTAATTATTTAAATCACCGATATTGATTCGTTACCGATTACTTAACTCTTCAGAAAACTTCTGGCAAACATTTTAAATAAACTAAAATATTTTGTCCAAACAATAAAGCAAAGACAAAAATCAAAGTTTAAGCAAAAAGAGAAATAGACTAAAGCTCTTTCCGTTGCCACCAATATTTTGTGTGCTATGATCGCACGTTAAAAATAGGGAGTATATAGGTATTTAAACTTTTTTACTGTATTTTGTAGAATTTTGTAGAATTTTGTAGAATTGGTGGTAAAATTAAACACAAGTACATTAATTTTACAGATGTTTTTCGTAAAAACTTTTTAAAAGAAATCTCCTGCCTATGACTTTTCTCACTTCATCACTGTGCAGTCTGTAAATATGATGAACATAATAATAAATTGTGACTCTGGCGCGATTTGAACTTCCGGTATTTTATTAAGCTAAAATATACAAAGATAAAAATCAACATATTTAAAAGATGTTTCCACCTCATTCTGTTATAGTCGCCATATTTAGACAATTTTTACAATTTTTTGTAATTGATTCATATATATATATATATATATATATATACTATATACTATATATACTATATATTTTTTATATTATTTTATATTATGTATATATATATATATATAAAAAAGTAAATACTAATTTTTCTAATTAAATTAATTAATTGAATAAATCATATACATATTTATTTAAAAGCAATTAAAATTATATCTGAAAACAAATAAAAACTATAAAAGGGGCAAAATCATATTTTTGGTTAGAGGTATAAATTTTGTAAACACATCTTAAAAATTTTATATTTTTGGATTTTCAAAAACAAATAAGTCTTGCTATTATCTATTGATTTTTTTTTTATAAATTGCAAACTGCAAAAAGTGGAAAAAGCGTATATATAAGTTTGTCATTCCCTGTGTAATATCTACAAAATCCATTTCCGACTTCATGAAGCATATATATTCTGACCTCTTATGCATAGCGAAGTCAATTGAGCGATGTCCGTCTGTCCTTCTATCCGTCCGTGTTAGTATTTTTGTTGCTTCGACAAACTTGATTTCTTGATAGGGTCGAAAGACGTGCTATTGGAAATCAGCATGATTGGTCCATGACCATCGAGGCAACACGCCTACCTCTAATTTTTTCATGTCATTTGAAACAAAAAAATAACTCCAATCAAAAAAATAAATACACAAGCGCCGACGAAAATTAAAAAATAAGAAAAAAACATCACATGAAAAAAATGGATGCTAAGCCATATTTTTCGAGTTACAGGGCTCTGAAATTTTCAATTTTTTTGAAATATGGGTATCACTTGAAAGCTTCTGAAGAGATCTTTAAGGAAATACTACAATTTAAAAAAAAAAATCAATATAAATGCGCCGATATCATTTAAAAGCTTCTGAAGAGTTCTTTTAGGAAATACTAAAATTTTTTTAAAATGCTTAACCCATTAAGAGCCGAAAGCACACAAAAAGGAAAAACGGTGTAACTAATTTTTTATTCCGTTTTAATTTCTACAATACCCGTTTCCGACCCAATATTTTCCGAGTAATGGGTCTCTGAAATTTTAAAATTTTTTAAAATATTAATATGGATGTAATTTAAAATATTTTGAATAGATCTTTAAGGAAATACTAAAAATTTTTAAAAATGCTGAACCCATTAAGAGCCAATGAAAGTTTTATGTAAAATTATATATATGCAGTACCAAATTTTTTAATTCTTTATTTCTCTTTCACCCCAAAATTTGCCTTTTTGATTGGAGTTACTTCTCTAAACTAGATTTACGTAAATGATGATAAAAGATTCGGCATAGCCGAATTTAGCAATCTTACTTGTTTAAATATATTGTTCACACTAACTTTTAAGCGGACATATTTGCGCATTCTTTATGTAAATTCGAAATGTCTACTTCCTACGCTTAAACATTAATAATAGAAAAAGGTTAATAACTCTGTAACTTAGCGTTTTGTAGTAATATGTAATGACAGGTATAATACAAATCGTCGTGGGTTTTTATATAATACAATTAAACAATACATAATTAATATTTTAGTACCAAATCAAGCTAAAAGTGTAATTATAATAATTAGCGGAATATTTTTTATTCGAACTAATTATAATTAAATGAGTCTATGTAATACCGCTTTAACTTGTAGGCCTGGATTTGATTAATGTTAAAATAGTTCATTTTTATTGAAGGGCGTAAAGCAAAATAACATCAGAATATTAATTAAATTGTTAAAAAAAAATATTTTATACAAATTTTTTAATATGGTAAACCCTTCTTAAATTCGTATTTGTTAATACAACCGCATGGATACAAATACCTCTACATAAAATTATCACTACATAAAGTTGATTATGTTCGGTAGGCAGCTGTGACCACCCAGCCTACTTACTTCCAAGTTAAAAATGTAAGAATTCTCCGAATTTAATTTTATTATACAAAACTTAACTTTATTTTGTTCACAAGATATAATACAATTTAAAATATTTTTTAAATCCATTTTAGATCTGCATCGGTATCCTTTAAAATACATTGAAAATTGAAGCGCATTTTTTAAACGGTGAAATAATTTATTAAATCAAAAAAAAATTTTACTAAATTTAAAACAATGTTAACAAGTTGCAAAATCAAACAAATAATTAAACTGCTTTATGAATAGAACTGTCATTGCTATGACAACGTTGCATTTTAATATGTAGTCATTGTCATCCCTTCCACTTCATTAAATCTTGTCTGTCTGTGAGAGACATTTTTATGTTCGATTTAATATTACCTAGCGCAACTGAATTTTATGACTTGTATTTTACACATATTTTGTACAATTTAGATAAAGAAAGTTAATGACTCATAACTTTTTTATATTTAATATAAGCTGAAAAAAAGTACATTAAAAAATATTTGTGTCTCATAACGCAATTCTAAACCAAACAACTCTTCTTTTTTATATTATATAGAGCAATTTAATATGTTTTAATCATTTCTAATTAAATTATTAAATCAGTTATATATTTAACTGAAAAACCAGAAAATAATTTTCGTTCTTTTGTGAGTGCCGTGATAGAAATTTATGAGGATATTTTTGCGATCATATTATAAATGTAGGCATAGATATGTGCTCAATCTAGTAGAAGAAAGTTTAGTTAATTAAAATAAATAGAGATACTGTCGATTGCGCCGGAGATCAAATATTTTTGGATCTACAGCCTCAAAGTGAATTATATAACAAATAATAATATCAAATAAGAAGGCTTTTTACGTCTAAATATATCAAATTTCAAAGAATTTCCCGCACATATATATTTTTTTTTTGTAGCTGAGTGTTACGTGTGATATTTTGTAATATGGAAAAAAATTTAATTTCTTGATGCCTCCAAACCGCATTGATTGAGTGGGAGAGCACAATAGGAAACCAACCAACTACACTTTTGCCAATTGCGTGGTAAAGGATGTAAAAAAATAAAATTTAAAGTGTGGACTATTCATGGCACAGAACCTCTTATGTAGGTGTCAAACTCGTACTGGGGCGATTTATTATTTTTAATGCTGATAATGTATTATCTCTTTTGCATTTTTCATTCTTCAAAATTCACTTTTTCAAAATTTTAGTAGTTTAACAGCCTTCTAGGCATTCTCGTGATGGATAAAACCCGTTTCGTTGATTATTTATTCATTTACTGTTTCTTAAAAGTGAATATATGATGCATCAGCAATTATCTGTCGTCTAAGAAGTACATCAGGAACAAGTAGGAATACTTAAAGTCTGCTGCTTAGTTATAGGATTACAAAAATTCTTTTTATTCTTGCAAGATCGGTCAATGTACTTCGGTGCAACGGACAAAAAACCACGCTTTTCTCTAACTTTTCCATGTCGTTTAAAACAGTGAAGTAACTTCAATCAAAAGAACAAATATATAGGGCGATAGAGAATTAAAAAATAAGAAGAAAAAAATATCAAGTAAAAAAACTGGCGGCGGCCATATTTTCCGAGTTATGGGCCAACATGAATATTATTTAAAAGCTTTTGAAGAGATCTTTCGTAAAATGCTATACCTAGGTATAGGGTTTATAAGATTTGGCATAGCCGAATATAGCACTCTTACGCGTTATTTTTAAACCAGCTACAGCAAAGGTAGAATATACTCTCTGAATAAATTTAAAACAACGTCCTGTGATATTAATACAACAATTGGGACAAATTTTTATTTTCCTTTTTGTAATTGATTTTAAAGAGCGTAAGTTTAAAGTTTCAGCCTCTTAGAGCACAAAAAACAAAAAGTGAAAATAATGTAACTATCCATTACTATAGGAACTCCCTTTATATTTTGGTTTTATTTTAAAGCTTTGTACTTACTGTTATAGTGGACATAAAAATACTTAAGTTTAAAGTGCCTGCGGTTCACCCTCAATAACATATACTTTAAAATCCCGTCACTATTTAAAACTTTCTTATTGAATTCGTTGTCATAGCGGACAAAATTTGCATGTGCAAATTTGACGTGTCTGTCTATTACAGATGAAAAAAATATTTTTATGAATACACTTTTATTTTTTTTTTCTTTTAACGGAACATTTATAACAAGCAAGTTTTGTTTTGTAAAAAATAAACAACCTCAAGCCATCGCAATAATGCTTATTAAGTTAAAAGTTTCTTAAACTTTTACCACAGAAAAAAAACTTTCCATTCATAAGAACTTGTTAAACTTTAACACAATTTAACCACACTAGCTTCTTACTGCAAACATTTTGCAGTCTGCTGGTCGATTGCGTTAATTTAAGTCATTCGAAATAAAGTGGAAATCTCTTATATTTTATAGTCATAATGTTGTTGAAATTTATCCGATGCTTGTGGTTTGTTATATTCTTCGCAGCGTATCTTTTTTTGCAGGCACCCAAATCACCAGAGCAAAAAATTCTTCGCCCATTCAGAATTTATTTACGACTGTTTACCAACATTTTTCTTATTAAATTCTATTTTGTTTGCTGGTTTTAGTGATAAGATTCTTTTATCACTTAACAAAATGAATTTCGGTAAACTAATTAGAATTTTTTGAGGCATTTGTTGCTTAAGGTTGGAAGTGAATTGGTTGTTTCATTTATTTAAAGCAATAAAAAGATATTGACCAGCGCAAGTAATTTCATTCTTTAAGAGAAAAAAGGGATTAGAAGCACTAGGAATATTATTTTAAGCACAAAAAAAATATGTTAATAATTATGCATTTAAATTGTAAATTTTCTTTATTACTTTAACTGTTTGTAAACAGATAATAAATATCAACGGTTTGGATTAAAATAAATTAATGCTGGTTGTTAAAATTTATTTTTTTTCTCCTACAAGTGCAAAAATTTCATATAATCTATTTGTAAAATATATTTCATTAATTTTAAATTTTTTCTCGACTTTCATTTTGCTTGTCAGTACAATGATTTTTATTTTTCTACAAGGTTAGAACTCAATTGGTTTTCTGCGGCTTTTGTCTTAAAGAAAAAGATAACAAAATATTTTAAGTATTTTTCTTATTTTTTTTATTTTATTTTTATTTTTTTTTTCTTTGTATTTCGTATACTTTTTATAAGTTTCTTCTTGACTTAAATCCCTTGGCAATTTCCGTTTTACTTTTATTTTTTTAAATTGTTTCATTTTCGTAATGTATTTTATGTGAAATATCAACTATCAGATATCTGGGTAAGTATATTAACATTTTTAAACAGGTTTGTTGCAGCGCAGTGACATTTAGTAATTTTTCTCTAGAGTAGAAGGAATATATTTTAATGGCATTGGTTTTTATTTTGCATTGTTTATCTTAATCTGTATTTTCTTGTTGAAAGAATAATATTTTCTCGTTGGGTAAGCTTTATGATACAATGACAAATGAAGTCCAATTTAGGAGTAGATAAAATACCTGTTACAGTGAATACCGTAAGGCATTTGACTTTAATATTTTTTGGTTATTTAATTAATCTTATATTATTAAATATATTTTAGGTTTCCTTAAGTAATTGGAATTTTGTGCAGAAAGATAATAATTATAATGTACTTTGTAATGGAGAAAAGAAGATTTTATATGATACATGATTCTTCATTCCGTGTAACTATTTCTTTTGCAGTTTTATATGTTTTGCGCTAAATCGATTATTTTTAAAGTGAACAAGTTCATTCAAAAACCTTTTGGCAATCCAAAAAATACGACAAGAATATATTATAAAATTTAACTAAAATTTGATCAACATAAATATATTGATCCCTGAACAACTCCTCCAAATTATGGTTCTTCTCGAAAAAGGAATCGCACACTACGTTTATTTTAACTCATTATAATCATCTATCAGAGCAATTATTTCAATTATTTATGAAATGTTGTCGCACCATGTTTATTCTGATTGAGCGTAGCGTAGAGGAAGACCCGAATCAGTATATCCGTTATAGCGCACAGGAATTGAATATCTTCCCATCCATAAGAGTTTCACGGACAGAATTTGGTTTGCTTACTTAGAAAGTCCATGTTTAGTAACATCTGAAGCCACACGATTACCTAGCAAGACGTAGATTACCGTTGATCCTAATTTTCATAAGCGAATATTATTAAGTAATGAAGCTCAGTTTTGGTTAGATGGATACGTCTATAAACAAAACTGCCGTATTTGGAGCGATGATAATTCTCAAGTGTATGTTGAAGCAGTGATAGCTTTATGGACTGGTGGAATCATTGGTCCGTACTTCTTTAAAAATGTTGCTAGTCAGAACTTGATTACTTATTTTTTGTTCATCAATCGAACAACCATGATGTGCAGGAGCTGTGGTTTCAACAAGATGGCGCAATTTATTATACAGCTCGTGCTGAAATTGATTTATTTAAGAAAACTTTTGGTATCTGCATAGTTTTACGTCTCTGACCCGTAAGTTCGCCTCTAACATCGTGCGATTTACCACCGCCAGACTATTTGCTGTGGGGAAAAGTGAAGTCGCTTGTCAACGCACCACCGTAGCACGAAACGATTGACTAGTAAGAGGTAAAAGTTCACTATATTCGAGCCAGTCGTAGCGGTCATACCATAATGTCAGAAGATTATCTTTCGAATAAAGTTAATTATATGACAATTTAAAAAATTCATCTCTGTTTTGTTCCACTTAAGAGTTCTATACGTCAATCAAAAACACCATGTATAACATAAAGGTAAATAGTAGAATATAAAATCGTTTTGGCTACTAATTATATAGGTTTTTAAAACCGTTTAATGGTCTTTGGATTGGAAAATAATTTGCAGCAATTGAATGCAAGAAGATGTTATTTTACTATTATAAATTTTATAAAGATAATTAGGCTCATGCTATGAAGATTTTAAATAGCGTAACAGCATAAAAAAGAAACTGCCAAAATTAAAACAAAGTCGGTGATGCCAACGTTTTAGGAGAAAAAATCACGTCGGAAATCAGAAACTAAAAACATATTTTTAGCTAAAATTCAAATAAACAAAGAAATAGGAACATTCCGCTATGAAGAATCTTATATACCCTTTATCATATATATAAATCGAGTTTTGTGAAGCAGCTCCAATAAAAAAAAGAGAGAAGAAAAAATAAAATAAGACTACATATATATAATTTTATATGTCATCGGCTCTTAATTGGTTTAGCATTTTTTAAAATGTTAGTATTTCCTTAAAGATCTCTTCAAAAAGTTTTAAATGCTACCCATATTGATATCTTAAAAAATATGGTGCACAATCGTACTTTTCCATGAAAAATATAGAGGGCAATAACTCGGAAAATACCACTTGATATTTTTTGCTTTTTTTTAATGCTCTATCGCACCATATATTTCTTTTTTGATTGGAGTTACTTCCTAAAGCTAGATTTGTTCCAAATGATATGGAAAAGATAGAGGCAGGCGTGAAGTTTAGCCCGCTGCCTCAAACGACATGGACCGATATTGCTGATTTTCAATAGCAAAATTGTTGAAACTATATGTAATCATAAACGTATTTAAATTTTCTCTAGATTATCTAGTGCCTTGGCAAAGTTGATTTTTACCCGAACACGGAACTCAAAATATACATACTTTATGGGGTCGGTTATGGATATAAAAGAAATTACAAACGAAATGACAAACTTAAATATACCCTTTTTCCACTTTTTCTGGTGAAGAGTATAAAAAACAAACAAAAATTATTGAATTAATGTTTACCTGAGTTAAATTATTAAAAATAAATTAAATTATTAAAAATAAAATCCTAAAATTATTGGAGAAAACGAAAATATTACAAATTTTATTCAAAGATTTAAAGAAATAAATTAGACACTGCTGAACGGTAACTACACTTTTATTTTCACTTATTTAAGAAAATAACCTTAAATTTTAATATTTACTAATTTGTTGGTGCTTTGCTTTATCTTAAGTAATTGACGTTATATTCTGCTAATAATAACATTCAAACTTACCTCCCCTTGTGTTGCAAATCTAAAATCTAATTTTGTTGATTAACACATGTTGGCTTCAATATGTTTCCTTCAATTCATTTGACATTTAAAAGAAAATACCATAAACATAATGCCGACAATAATCTTGAAACACATTTGTTTTGAAACAAACACAAATTCCTTGATTAGAGCACAGATTGCTAAAGTTTTAAATGAAACAATAATAGTTTAGTTCAAGATATTATGATTAGTATCGTAATATACGTTGAAACTAATTTTATTGCTTTTATTGTTGTCGTGATATAATATCACCTTAAGGAAAACTATATTTCAAAAGATGATGATGTTATTATCTAAAGTAGAAAAGAAACCATCTTATTTGGCAGGTTTTAACATTAATGCTTATAATTTATATTTCAGACATTTATGCAAACACAACACAACACAATGGTGCAGTCACACTAATACATATTCATTCCAATGCGAATTTATTGGATTTATTTTTACGTATTTTGTTTCTGTTGGCTTATCGCATTGTCATTAATTTGTTTAATTTGATTTTATTTTTTTATCTTTACAAGAACAAAAAAGCGTTAATATACAAATTGTTTTCTTTTTTACATGCTGCAAGCTAACAGTTAAAATTAATCTTTATGTTACCAGCAAGTGGAAGTCTTTATATGTGTATTTTTGAAAGTACGGCGGGTACTTCCACGTTGATATAATTCTTTTAGTTAGAATTATTTTCGCATGAAAATTGTCATCAATTTGGGAGGACTCAACATTAGTTTAGTTAATAAATACGTAAATGTGAGGATTTAAAAAAATGGAACAATTCTGGCTATGGAGCGTTTTAGTTTTAAATAAGAACATTGTACTGTTTACAGAGCCGAAGCCACGATGGTTTAAAGGAACATACGGCGGGTGTATGAAAACTTAAAAGCGTTGCTAAATTCTTATGTTTCCTGGAATTTAGGAGAAATTTCGGTGAAAGCTTTTGTCAAGCTCTAAAAGAATTGATAAACGTGTGCATTACCGTTTACTTTTTAAACTTAGAAAAAGACGAAATTTTGTTGTCAATATTAATTTGGTACGATGAAGTCTAATCATAACCCAAAGTTTTTTTCGTTGTTTTCTTTATTATTCCTTAATTATTTTTTTTTTCTAAATTTACTTCCATTATATACTAAAATATTTCTCTTCATTTTTTCCTTATCGCGTGTTTAATTTTAATGGAATGTTTATTTTTTTGTGGCATGTCCTAGTGTTCAAGAACATAATGCCCATGGATTTAATGTCGCACTCAAAAGTAACAATATGTTTATAGACATTATGTCACTTTGAAAAACGTCATTACGTCCGTGGCTATTCTGTCGTTTACAGCATGGACATAGTGACACTTATGAAAGTGTCATAATGTCCGCAATTAAAACAACAACGGCTTCGCTTACCAGAGATTTTTCTTATAAAACTTATAAACTACGATGCGACGCAATGTCCATGGACCTAAAGTCAGGTTCTGGTGCTTCATAATATTCATGGACATCATGTCCTTGGACATTATGACATGCCACATTTTTTTATTCATTATCCGAAATGAAAATAGGTCGAAACAGTACAATGTGCAAAGATTCAAATTAAATGTCCACAAGCACTAACCTAATTTCCTAGCTCTGGCACAATGCATTGCATAAGTAGGGGTCATCCCCTTAGTGCTGGTCCTAATAAAAAATAAAAATAAAAAAACACATATACACATTCAAGATACATACTAGAGAAGCATTGGAAACATAAGTATCATCAACAGATGTAATACTGAATTCTTCTTGACCATTAGTATTAAAAAATCTTAACGTAACCCGATATTTTTAATTATTCTTGGCCTTATTTTTGCTTGTACAAATTTTCATAAAATTTCCTTTTTTAAATACGCTTCTTTTGTGTGCTCGTTTGCATAAAGGTTTTATTTTTACTTTATTTTGCTTTATCTTCGCTGCTGGATGTATGAAAAATTAACTCATTCTTTAACATGAACGTACTTTCGTACTTTAGTTTTCTGAAATATCAACTCCTTGTATTTCTTATTTAGTTTAGTTTTCGTGGTTACTTTTGAACTTTAACGCAACTGTTGGTTACTTGACTGTGTAAGAGTTATTTACAGTTATGATGGAATGGCATAAAATTATTTTTTTTCCTGTTTTAGTTACTTGACTCAGATTAAAGTATAATTGCATTTTTGGGCAAGTAATAATGAACGATGTCAGATATTTCTGTTTGCGTATATTCTTTAAATTTGAGTTGTAAGTTGTTAACGCAAGTAGGGCTCTCCTTTATGAGTCTATGGAATAAAATTTCATTATTGCAGTAGATATATGGGTATTTGAGGTATTTTTGAGGATATTTTGAAACAGCATGCAGATGTAACACCTACTTTTGGAGATAGTCACTCGTATCACATTTTGTAATAATTTAGGGTTTCTGTGAACAAATCAGAATTGTTTTAACAATAACTTAATCGCAATAATCAAATATAATATAAAACCAAATTTTAAATAATTTTTAAAAAAATATTGTGCTAGTTTCTATCTATAACTAAGTCATCGATATTTATTATTGACGGTGAAAGCACGTTTTATTAACAAGTTTTATGCAAATGAACAAGCTTTTTTGTGAAAAAATATTGTTTTATTTAATAAAATTTGTAAATTTATTTATTGTAAAATTAAAAAAATTTTAGTTAAAAGAGTAACTGCTCATCGTAAGAAAACAGCATAAAATGAATTAAACTTACATTTAATAAGAAAGTTTAAGTAAATAATTTATCATTTGATTTGACTAAATTTCTTTTATTTTATTAAATATTAATTAAGCTAATTTGTTTGAAAGGAGTATTTCTTTAAAAAAAAATCTTTTTTTCGTGCTATTTTCTATTATTTCTAGTAATTATTTAAATTGCCAGTATTGATTTTTGAGGGTCAAAGCACGTCTCGAAGGCCACTTCGTTACCGCTTACTTAATTCTTCAGGAAACTTCTGACAAACATTTTAAATAAACTAAAAATTTTTGTCCAAACAATAAATCAAAGTTTAAGCAAAAACAACAATAACCAACTGTAATTCTATTTTGCTTTCTGCACTGTATACGGCCGACTTTTTTCGGCTCTTTTATACAGTTGAAAAAGGATGAAAAACAAAATATCACAAAACACTACGATAATTTATTTTCACGGGCATTTGCAACTATTAAATTATATTAAACAACGGGAATTTTTTATTACATTAATTAATTTTTAAAATAAACAATTTAAATAATTAATCGGGATAATCGAAAATAGCACAAAAATAAGATTTTATTTTAAAAATTAATTAATATAATAATAAATTCCTGTTGTTTATTTAGTTTTTTGTTAACTACAAAAAGATAAAATTTGTCTTTTTTATAACGTCCAACACTTTAATAAATAATTTTAAAAAATTGTCTACGTAAGTATTTTGTAGCGCCCTCTGTATTTTGTAACATTAAGAAAAAATGCAATAAAAAGAAAAACAACCTTTTTGCTGACAATGTATTCTAATTTTAATATACAATACTTGTCATTAAAAATTTTTTATATACAAACAACTGCAAAAAAATTACAATGAATAATAAAAAAGCTATGAAAGAGGAATACATAAAAAATGAAAAAAAAGTTTTATATGAAAAGAGAAAGAAATTAAATAAAATTGATTTATGTGCAGACACTCGTAAATCATTAACGAAAATTCCTGTATTTGTAAAGTAAATCACAGACATGAAGACTCATACACAAACGCAAAGGGGCATTTTCAAATTAAATACGTTCAGTTAAGTAGAGGAATTTTGCACAATAATACACACACATTTATATAAAACAAATGGACATGTATATATAAGCACATCGAAGGAC
This sequence comes from Gymnosoma rotundatum, assembly GCA_916610165.2. Taxonomy (NCBI): domain Eukaryota; kingdom Metazoa; phylum Arthropoda; class Insecta; order Diptera; family Tachinidae; genus Gymnosoma; species Gymnosoma rotundatum. Next base: position 109,496,861 of record OU744337.1, read on the forward strand.
ACATATGCATGTATACTTATTCTGCTTTTATACAAAAAGTATACGAAAGAATATTTCTAAAAATATGGAACTAAATATAAAACTTTATATTTATTCGGTGATTGTCAGTGAATACCATTACATTTTTAAGTCAAAGAAAATATCACAAATTTGTCCAGAAATTGGTTCCTATTTTATTTTACTATTCTGATGGTTCTATTTTACTATATTAAACTTAACGGACGCTATGGTTTAATTTTTATTAAAGTAACCTTTATCTAGAGCTACCTTAACCGAAAGTTGACTTTATATTTTGTCCGCACTATTATCGTAGTAATGCTAAAATATTTAAAGACATATTCTATTGTATTCGACGTTGATACCTTTTCCTTTTATTTATTTTCTTTTAATATTTTTAATGTAACATTTTCGTCATTTAAAATTTAATAGGTCATAAAAACTACTGTGTTCCAAGTGTCAGATTTATTTATAACTCTTGTTTCGAGTATATTGTTCTACTTATGTGTACTGCTTTCTTTGTGGTGCTTTCTCTTAATTTTTTCGTTGTTAAAATTTTTTTCTGATTAAAGCTGTTAGTTTTATTTTGCAACAACCTTGAAAAAGAACGAAAACAAATGACGTTATGGTCTTACTGTAGTAAAGGTATTTGCATTTACGGAATTAAAAAAAAAATTTATTTTCTCATTTGTCATGTTGTCCTTGTTCGCCAGTAATTGGATTTGTTTATTAGCAAATAAATAATTGTGTTTGTTATTGTTGCTGCGGTTGCCAGGGTAAGTTTTTGATTTAGTTGTTCACAGTAATTGGGATCTACATTGGGAAACACTTATCATTATGTGGTCAAACAAACCAAGACATTAATTTGGCTACAGTAAATCTGAGCGTAGGTATTGCCAAACTAAAACAGAATACTCCAGTTTCAAATATAAAATTTACGTTGCATTAAGCTTAGGAATTTTTAAAATTATTTTTTTTAAATTTAAGTTTTTGAAGATATTAAGAATTTTTGAATTTCGTTTCTTTAAACTTATTAAACAACGAAATTACTTCTGAGAAATTCTGTTTTTAGCAAATTTAAAGTTTTTATTATTTGTAGATATTTGTAGTTTTTGTAAAACGTAGAATTTTTTATATTTTATTTAATTTTTAAAATTTTTAATTACAAAAAAAATTTCTTTTTTATGGCCCTTGGATTCTTAAGATTTATATCTATTTATATCTTTTAGTAGTAAGCTTTTAGGTTTTTTTGTGAATTCTCGATTGCAAATAATTCTGATTTTTTAATTTGGATTCAATTTTATTTAAAAACTAAATTTTTGTTGTGGTGCATCTAACATATTTAACAAGTTTATATTTTATTTTATTTTCTTTATTATGGTCCATCTTTAAGCATATTTTTTTTTTTTTTTGTGAAATATTAAACTTTAGTTAAATTAGGTGCTTGTATGTGAAATATTTGTCTTTTTTGAGAAATGTGCACTTGTCAGAAATTTAACTCTTTTCTGAACATCTTTTTGGAATGGATAGTATCTGACAGATTTGCTTATCTTGAGCTTATCAAGCAATTTTTGACAAACAAGTTTGTATTAAAAGTTACTGACGATTAACTACGCGTGACTTGAAGAAAAAGTAGAGGTAAATCTGCTATTTTTATGCGGCTAGCATGATTGTACTAAAAGTCACATGGCTTTAGTAGACGTCTAGTTGATCGTGCCTGTGAAATAAAGACATTCCAACTAAAAGGCATGAAAAATTAAAATTCTTATTTTTCTTAAGAATTTGTTAAAAAAAAAAATTCTAGCAACAGCCCCTGCTATGCTCTAAAAAAATGTTGGAAAGAACATGCCCTACCTGTTCAGTGATATTCGGCCTTTAAAAATAAAATCTATATATTTTTTCTTGGTATAGATTTTGCTTCTAAGGGACCCTCATATTAAGGAAGAAAATTGATAAAGACCTTTTTTTATTAAAAAAAAATTAATTAAAATATTTTTCAATTATCGACCCACAGTCTTTCAAAATAGAAAAATTTTTTGTGAAAAATAAATTTGAACCCAGACTTTTTATCACAGATTACACCGAGTCAAAAGGGTAAAACTGATTTAAATTATCCAATATGTTGCTTTAACCGTGTAAGTGGAATTTCTCCCTAAGCCCGTTTTATGGTAAATACTACTGAATAGTCCCATTTTTGGAAATTTTTAAAACATTTCAAATAAAAAAACAAACAAATATATTGTGCAATAGATAATTAACAGATAAGAAACAAACATCCAGTATGAGCTTGGCTCTCGCCTATACTTTTCGAGTTATGGGCTTTCGAACTTTACATACCATTTATTTTAAGATACCTTAACGACCATCCATATTTTGTTTGTCTATCACTGTAAAACTCCATCATCCAAAATTTTTTTATATTTGTGTTCGATTGATTTAATAACTGTTGATGAAGGTAAACAAAAATCGTTAAAATTTTATGGTGATACTTTTTGCTAGGACATTTTTTGTTGTCGTTAATAAAGTTTTGTGTAAAAAACTGAAAAGGATTAAAAATTAAAAGTTGTACGAGTAGGTCGAGTTAAAATGTATGTTAATATGATTGGTTGCTAGTTTTAGGTTTTCGCCTTAATGAGAAACTTTCTATTTTTAAATGAAAACAAAAATTTAAATAAAAAACATCATTTGTAATTATAAAAATAGAAAATAAAAAGAAAGCAGAGAAATTTAATTAAAATGTAACGTTTATAAAATAATGTTGTTAATTTAAGATTTTAGCTTAAATATAAATTAGAGTGTATAAAGAAGATTATATACCAGTTCTCCTTCTGCATATTTAGTTCAAGAAAAAGTTTAGTTTAATAAATTAGGAAGTCAGTTTAATATTTTGGATAATTCCAAGGAAAGCTGATATTATTTACGGCTCCATATAAGAAACTTAATATTTAAGCATTATTAAAAATTCTGTAAAAAATACTCAAAATAGAGTCTAGTATTAAAAATGTACTTAAGCGTCCACGAACCTTAGCTTAAAATTATGTCAGTGATCACAGTGATTCAATACATATGAAACAAAAGAATGCGAGGTCTGATGATAGCGGTGATTAAGTTTATACAATATTAAAGTTTAATCATTTATATCTTTTAATTATTTTTACCTTAAAAATTAAATAACCGTCTTTTGTTTATACTAAAATCTTCTTTTATTATTCCGTGTCCAGTCATGCAATTTTTGTTTCTACAATTTTTTGAAATTCTCTTATAAAATTGCATTCACATTCAAATTTTGTTTCTGCAATTTCCGTCTTAATTATTTAGACAAATGACAAAACAAAAGAGAATTGCAAGTACATGATACAGTGCATTTGTTTCTACACGTCTTTTCTCTCTCACCAACAAAATCAAGAATTGCGCAACAAAAGTTGCGGAATGTTGATAAAGAATTATTGTTTTCGTTTCCTAGACTTATGACCCCAGAGATAGTTTACAATAGCTAAAAACTAAGAAGTGAATTTTTATTACTACACCCAAAACATGATGGTTGTGGTATACTCCCAATAACCATATAATATTCTTTGTTAGAATTTATAGTTGCGAACAAACATTAATACTTCAGTTACGTTCAACACTTTTGTGGGTAAACTTTAAGCATTATATGATTACTATGCACACAAAGTTTAGTATTTTTTGTTTTGACTTAAAAAATTTGAACCACAACAAGGGTTTTGTAATTTAATCAAAATAATAAAATATATTTAACTATAATCTATTATTATTAATCAAAGTGTGAAACGAAAGATATTTTGTTCCAGAAATGCACAGAATGCCCTTTTATCAGTTAAGAGATTTGTTTGTTCACTACCGGTTTATGTAAAACTGAAGCAGCTTTTTATTTTTGGAGAAAATGAAATCTTTAAATTCTTGTTTTCAGTGTTTGCAGTTACGAGAGAGTATAAATATTAAATAATTTACATGACATGATCATACTATAATATTTTAATTTAATGTTTGTATTTATAAATTTAATATTATTAAATTAATTTATTACACATTTATATTTTTAACACAATTAAGTTTATAATTTACCATGTAATTGTTATGCAATAAAAATATATCTTAGAACAAGTTGTTATTAAAAGTAATCATATTAAGTTGCTAACAACCATATAATATGTTGCCCTTAAATTGTAGTTATCTCAACCAGGTTTTTCTGTGCGTGTAAACTATGCATTAATATTCATATGTTTTTAACTTCATGAGAAATAAAAATTATACTACAAGACAAAAATATTGTTAGATTTGTTTGTACTATGGTCTGGAAAAAATCATGGCATTTATTTTCTACATATCACTTTCTTTATATGTAAGTAAATACGACTTTTATGGTCCATTTGATCTCTCCAGCATTTGACTGCTTTTTTCAATAAATGTGGTAGTATGGTGTCAGTCTTTCTCCTTGAGCATTGGCTTCAAATGTTTTAAGGGTTTCTGATTTGTCGGCATAAACTAATGACAATATCACCCCATAAAAATAATCCGGTGGTGTTAAATCACATGAAAGACGGGACTGGGAAGAGAACCACAACTAAAAAAAAGGTGTGATCAAATATATTTTGCAATAAATCGATTTTTAAGGGCACCATATGGCAAGTCTCGCTTCTGGTGGGAATGAGACAGCATTGATTTTTAGCTAATTAACAAAAGTTAATGCAACATAGCTCGATAGAGCTCTTCAGTCACCATAACGGTAGCTTCTTACTCATTACGTAACAAATTGGATGTATTTGCTGTTGAATTTTCCTTTCATATGTATATATTTATTAAGAAAATTTTGTATTTGCTATCATAGGATCAAATTATATTTTCTGTGTACAAGCCATATCAACACGTAAGCACTATTTATATCACACTAGGCATTTTTTTTACTATACGAAAACTTAAGGCAGGTTAAATTGATTATAAAACTAAAGTGGTTCGACTAACAGTTAGTTTTAAAAACTAAAACAATATTAAAACATAGTTTTTCCTTTATGATTTCTTGGCTCAAACATCTTTAAAATATTAAGGTTTATAAAGGTACGGTTGTTCAATATTTGTCGAAAACAACGCAACAACTACTAATTATGGGTAACAATTTATATCTTCGAATAGTTATTAAGAGACACAAGAACCAAGTCAATATGAAGGGTAAGATATCATATTTTTTCTATTATAAATTATTATACGTAAAGATACGTATAAAGAAAGATTAATAAATAAATATTTGTAAAAAATTTGGTTACGTTTTTTGTTCAAATATTTTACTTATCTAACCGCACTTATAACACCATATAAAATAGTTTATGAAAACGTGTTAAAAGGGAACTGAGGTATTTTCGCGACAAACAGTTTTCTTAAAGTTTTCAAAGTTCTTCATTTTGTAACTGTCCACAAATTTATCTGCTTTGACCATTTGTTTTTAAAAATCTAACGGTAATATAAAACATTAGCTTCAAAATTTTTTACACAATACAAGGGGCTACCATATTTTAGGTTGCATTTCAATAACCAAAATTTCGTTGCTTAACTTTTTCTTTAAAAATGAGATGTCGCGTAGATAAAAATATCCTACATAATGACCCGCACCATAGGATACCTCTCCACGAAGTTAAATTTGTTTTAATTTAGTGACGTGATGTGTATACAAACACAAAGCCAGACAGAGAAAAATTCCCAAAACGAATTTATGTTTTGTATTTAAATCCTTTCAGACCTGACGCAAAACTACCAGGACTTTGTTTATAATTTTTGGAACATGTGGTCTCTATAGCATATGAAAATATAATCAATGAATAGATTTTATCATTTTTATTACCTTCAAGGATTTTCAGGACACGCACGTCTGACGCACACAATTGATGCACTGAATAATATTTTTTACTAAAACACATTTTTATTCCATGAAAAGATTTTAATTAGTTTGAAATTTTAAAATTTATAATTTTTTTGCTAGTTTTTTTAGTAAACGATTAATACTTTTGTCATTAAAGACACAACTTACTTTTACAGCTCATTATGCTAAAACTGAAATGTGACTAGAAAGTTTCGCAAAAATTAAAGTAACGGAAAATTAAACAGAGGAGAAATGTGAGAAGCAAATATAGTAAACAATCAGCACAATCGATGCATGCCAGTCTATTTCACATAAAGCAAACAGAAGTAAAAATATTGAGACTAAAACCCACCCACACAATCGATGCATCACGGTCCGAAAGGGTTAAATAACTGAGTTACAGTCCTACCAACAAATATTTAAAATTCTATTTTGTTAAATGTTATTTGAATAGATTTAAATAATACGGTATTTACACCATGCAATTTTTCATGAAATTAGCATGAAATTTTTGTTTGTTTGTGATGCAGAAGGAGTACGCAATATGGTATTGCTTAAGTTTTGAGGGGATATTACTGGTGCTAATGTTCACTTTTACATAACGCATAACGCTCTAACTTAAATTGAAAATTAAGAAAAAAATGCCTCAAAAAATTGCATAGTGTAAATCTGGTCTAACTTTAAGCAAAATAATAATAATCTTGTAAAGTTTTAATGATTTTAATGATTTATTTTTAAATAAACTTTTAATAACTTTGCAATCCATTTATTTCCTTTATAAAGTTTATTTTTTAAACAATTTAAGAGACAACAACTTTCTAACAGTTGTAATTTAATTTTTTATACTGAAGAGGTTACGAAAAACAAATCTTTAACGTTTTTCTTGTTTTATTGCTGTCTCTACCCATCTGAGTTGTTTTCAACACAACTTCTTGTTGTTGGTTGGTGAAACACAAGATTTGCAAAAAAAAATTTACGGTAAAAAACTATACATATCTATCATCACACAGAAAATATAGGAAGAATTCAAAGTGTATGGTTTTAAGAAGTTGTTTGCTCTCCTTAAGTTTTTTGGAGATTTTTTTTATTTCATATTGTATTTAATACCGCTTTAAAAATACATTTCTAGAATTATCAACTTTGAATCATGCATATTCCATTTATTAATTAGTTAGAATTCATTATAATAGTTTATTTGAAAAATTACTTTTTTTTCTTAATTCACTTTGTTATCTATTAGATGGCTTTTAAGTTCTGGAGGTACTACACGCACCGTCCCATTCCATTGAGTATTTTGCTATAATATGCATTTTAAATAATAATTCTTCAAAAAAAAGTGAACTAATAGGAATGAATGTATAGGAGGTACCTTGCCCACTGTTAAAATCTAGCCAGTTATTTAAACCATATTTCAAGATGCTACCTTTCGGTACAGTCACCATGTAACACGATGTTAAATATTTATTTTGTATTCGGAGTGCCACCCACACGTGGAATATTAATAAATAAATATGATATTTTAACACCACACATCTGATAGCAAAGAAAAGATAGCACGGGATATAACAGAAGGCTTTAAATATATATACAGCTCTGCATGCTTCACTTGAAAGTCATACTATAATTTTTTGCTTTATTTCGTTTTATTTATTGTTTGAATTTTGTTTTCAACATTTGTATATAAAAGACATAAGTTTTGAAATAGAATTTAAATACAACTGCAAACTACAACAGTTAAACAATAAACAAACGTGACAGGAAACTAAAACTATAAAAACTATCCTTTTATGCCATACTAATATTGTGCGCAGGAATTTACGCAATACCAACTTCCCTTTTTAAGGCACAACAGGCAAAAGTTTAGTCAAAAGTAAGAATGAACTTAATTGTATCATAATTTGAATTTCAAAAATAAATTAAATGACGGGTTTGTTTAATACAGTACCTTTGGGTAGAAGTTTGTATTTAAAATTTTGAGGAGCAAGAAAAAAAATATCGATAAACTGTTAATTTATTGCTATAAATAAATTACTTAATTTAAATCAAATAATGTTTTTTCTCCTTCTTCCAGAAGTTGACTAAAGTGTAACATGATAAGAGTTTTCGGGTCAATGAATGGAGATGAATTCAATTGTAAATGTAAAATAGTTGAAAAACATAGAAAAATTTAATTTTACATACTTTCGTATTGTATTACATATTTCGCATTTCGGTTGTTAATTTTAAAATAACATTTGTAAAATTATAAGTAATAATTTTCACTTCTTAGTGATCACTAAATAGTATTAAAAATATTTGTGTGCAAAAAAAAAAAAACAATGTATTTTTTTCTCTAAATAAATTAAGACGTTAAAATAACGGTGAACTTGAACCAGGTTTAAATTATTCATTTGTTATAATATTAAAAATTGTATGCGAAATTATTTAATATATTATAACTTTCATTTTTGTATAAATAAAATGTTAAATATTCCTAGATTATGTGGTTCAATTAATAACCAAACAAAATGTTCTAAGAAAGAAATGTGATCAGCTAAATGACCACTGACGATAAAATTATAAATTAACTTATTTGAACATAATAAGTATATTAATTACAAATGAGGGTACATCTACTAAGTTTGTATGATCAAATATGAATTCTCAATAATCCTAACAAAATAAAAATAAAAATCTTTATATTATTAAAAGACAACAGTTGCAGTAGTCGTATGTTTCCATTAGCATGTGAAATACTAAAAAAGGAAGCACTTTTCTGAATGTAATGGAGTCTGTAAATCTTGCTGTGAGGTGGTTTCACCGTTAAGCCAAAAATTACCCTCATTGCTAAACACAATTTTGTGATAAATTGAATTTATCAGGTATGTCACAGAACTCAATTACGATAAAAAACGAAAAATGTCTTCAGAATGAAACCACTATTAATATCCAAAGTGGAATTGATTGTCTTTCTAATTTTATTATTTGCCATGTTTAAATTCACTTTTATTTCGTATTTTTCTTTAGATTATCTTGTTTGTTAATCTGATAGTAAACTTAAAAGTGGAGATTAAAATTTTTTATGAATACACAAAATCGATCGGAATCTGAATGAATACACCAATTCGATCGGAATGGTTAATACAGAGTTAAAAGCATTCCGATCGGTATGTGTGAAATGCCTGTATTTTTAAACTAAATCTGGTAAAATTTGGTAGCGCTGTTCTAGCGTCAATCTATTAATCTATTACATAAAGACAACATCCATTATCAAATATAAAATTCTGTAACATATAAAAATAAAAACATTAATATTAAGTTTACAACTGTAAGCCAAGATTTGGTTAACAGGTGAAGAATGGTATATCAAAATTTGTCATTCCGTTTGCAAAATTCTGCTATTGAAAATTTTCTAATTTTTCCATATCTTTTTTTGCATTCCTCCATGTGGTTGCTGCTCATGATAAAAATCAATAAAAAAAAAATTATAAAAACTTTAGAGAACTTGCGCTTGATACAGCACCTTTTTTATTTACTTGGTTGGTACAACAATCTTAAGCAAAATTTACAAAAAAAAAGGTTTTTTGAATAGAAAAACTTTATGGTAGCAAAGAATTTCTTCCGCCGATTTATATTTGAAAGAAAAATCTTCGGCAAAACCAAATTAAGCAAATAATTTCAACATTTAATGGTCATACTATAACATTTAAAAACAAATGAAAATATAAACGCAATAGAATTTTTTGACAAAGGAAATACAAATAATCAATCAATTGGCTTAAATCACTTAAAATAGACATAATAAATTAAAAAAAAAATAAATAAACAAAGAAATAGATTTCGACACGGAACTTATAAAACCCCTTTACATTAATTGACATTTTAACAGACAACCAACCCTATACTTTTTCAAATTACTGTTTTCACGAAAAAAAAGGGGAACTACTTATGTGGTGAAGAATTGGAGATTCTTGATGACGGATGTAGTGATGCAATAAATGCCACATTACATCCTGCAGGTGTCTAATTTTTTTTTTTTTTGGAAAAACTTCCGCAAATAATCGTAAGAAAATTTTGCTTTCTTGAATATTTTTGGAAATTAAAATGAAAATGAACTTAAGACGAAATTAAATTATTCAATGAAATAATTTAATACTTTATAAAACTAAAGTCAGCCTAAGTAAACTAAACTGTGTTCATTCGTTGAACAGGACGCCATTGACTGCCTTTTTTTATTTTCTGATGTAAATTGATTCGAGGACTTTACCAATGGAGCGAAGCCCACAGTAAGTGACGAATGGCGGCATCTAAACTCGGTGACAGCTTAAAGTCGACTACAGCAGATATATTTTCGATGGCACCAAATAAGCAAATACTTGCAGCTTATAGTTGCAGTACAGAAAATTTGTAGTTGTATAACAATTATACATACAGTGGTACCGATAATATTCGTTAACGATACGGAAGTAGAAAAAAAAGGCTTGGCTGATGAAGCCTGCTTAAATTTCTTCAAAAAATCAGCCGCAGACTTTGGCACGGGATTTTTTATTTTAACTAAGGTCGGCAGCGGCCTTTCGTTGGGTTCGCCCTCTGACATTACCTTGCGTCCTTTATTGAAAATTTAAAATATGATTGGCCACGTTAAAAATTGATTTGTCTGGAAGATGAGCTTTTGACAATATACGTGGTTTGCATCTTAACACAGCATTTTGGTAAGAGTAGAAGTTTCGAAAATTAAAAAAAAATAACTTTAGCAAATATGTTAACCCAATTCACAATCTTGCGCATATGCTCTTGCATCATGGCATTTGCGAAATTGTGTAGTATATTTTTACTCTATAGCAACAACACATGCAGTAATGAATTTGCAACTCTTGTATTAATATACAACAATTGAAACCAATACATTATATTTACTCTAGTTATGCAACACTTGATTGCAAACCGACAGCTGACAGTCAGTGAACCAAATATATTAAAGAATCAACTAAATTTTTTTTACAGCTTTTCTTAAACATGTTTTTATTTATAATTCTATTTTTGAATCAGCTGTGAATTTTGTGTTTTGCAAGGAGCGTTGCCAAACTAAATAAAAGAGTTCGTTTAGAATTGATTGGAAATTTTGCAATTGCATAAATTTGCAATCCGATATGTACATGACTGTGAATTGAGCTGGTATAATAATTTAAAAAAAGCTAATTTTAATGTAAACAAATACACAGTTTTATGCACAAAACTCTTAATCGGCTGCAGGTACATTAACAACAACAGATATCGCGGAAAAATATAACACAAGCAATTTACTAAGATATTTTGATAGATTTTATATAATTTGGGTGAGTCTTGAACTGTGTTTCTTTTTAATTTCAAAATAATTATAAATTCAAATGGAAGGTTATGTTTACTATGTACGTTTTATTGACCTTAATGTATATTATATATTTAGCAATAAATACATCCCAATTAAAAACTAGATATCGCTGTATTACGCTAATAGCTTTTTTCCAAACAAATAAAAATTATATTTCTAGCTAACTATTAGTGAAAATTTTATATATTAATTGCAAAATTTCTTGTTAATTTATTTAATTAAATAAAGTAAAAAAATGCTGATCATATTGTTTTTTATTTATGTGTTTTATATTGTAGAAAAACTTGCCAATTAAAAACTAGACCAAAGTGACCTCAATTAATTGTTAAATTAAATCTTTATAAATAATGCAAAGTGTCCTAAAATTCAAAATAAAAAAGTGATAAAACAATATTTTTGAGAAAAAATAGAAACACAAGCAACAACGATTCATAAACGATTTAAATAAACACCAAACAATGATAAAAAAAAATGAATAAATTAAAAACACAAAAATTAAAATGTAGGGCACGCAAATAAATGCACATAAATATAAAACTATGTTGAATTCACGTATAAATTCATTTAATATTTTTTAGTAATGCAATGATATTTGAGTATTTTAACAATAGTTTATATATAAAAATTATTAGCAAAATCAGCTTTGAAACCCAAATAACCAGTTAAGCAATTTACAGAGATGTCAAGAAGTAAATCAAACGGGTAGAAATTTAAGTGAAAAGATCGTTTAAAAAAGCTGCAATGTTAACAAATTTTAATTGTGTTAATAGAGTAGTGACAGCATGTGAAAAGAAAATCGTACGTGTGGAAACGATACAAAAAAGTAAAGATTTTTTAATATAAATAAAACAAAACGCGTAAGATATCGATGATTCTTAAACTTTATTTGAGTAATTAAATAGCCATTAAGGCTTGTAGCGCTCGTAACAATTTCACAACACTTTAGCCTAAATATGCTTCTGAAAATCCACTCGAAAAAATTTGATGAGCATGACCGAAACGCACTACGATTATCAGGCTTTAAAAGTTCCGGAGCAAAATTTTTATATTGATTTCCAATAAAGAGATAATGGTATGCTTTTCGGCCAAGCCACATATCGTTCGCATTTTTATTGATGTTAGCAAAGGGTTGTGATATAAATAGATCGCTACGGCTTTTTACCCGAAGAGTAATTATATAATTCTGTTGTTTTCGCTACAGCATCAGATCCTCTGTAACAGGCATCTTTGTTACAGAATTTATCCTTTGATAAGCGCTACAATGTCCAATAATAAAAGAATACCCTCTAGCACACAGAGACCTTATTTTTGTCTTATAACCTTTTATTTCCTTATCCTTTCTATTATCATACAGGATAAACCCTTTTTAAACAAAATTATAAAGACCAAAATTAAAAGTTAAGGGGTACTCCTATAGAAGATCTGATAGAGACATAAGATATAGGATTATATAAAGAACTGTTAAAGAATGCTGATGAAGGATGTAGCGATCTAGTAAATGAACTAAAGCCAAAAATCAATTTCATTTCATAAAAACCCACGGTAGGCAAATGCAACGACGAAAGTAGCGATTCTGAAAAACCTCTACTATATTTTGCAAGTGTCTAATTTGCCATGTTTTTATATTAACATAATTATTTTTACATTACAAAATGAAATTTTAATTTGCAAATGACCTTAAAAAATTTTAAAATAGCTGAACTTTTTTATTCTGCATAATTAAGGGAATTTTTTAAATACAAATACAGGGTGTCCGCCTGGCTATATGCGATGTGGTCTTGTTGATACCACATGTTAATCTAGTTCAAAGCATGCAGTTGTGGCGTTAAAAAGTTTTCAATCATATAAGGATATCGATTCCTATTCACAGTTACCGTTACGCCGTTTTCATTTTCAAAAAAGTAAGGTTCTTCCAGACCAAATTACAAACCAGACTATCACTTTTAATGGATTCAAAGGTGACTGTTGAATAATTAGAGGATTTTCCCTGAACCCACTATTCTGGTTATTCACATATCCGTCCGAATGAAAATGTGCCACGTCACTCTTTATAACCTTTTGATGAAAATCCGGGTTGTCATAGGTGAGCTTTGGCAAACTGTTAGCATACATACGGCGGCGTAGATGGTCTTGTAAAAGGAGCTCCTGTGTTAACTGAATGTTGAATGGAAACAAATGAAAATCCTTGTGCAAAATTGTCACCAAAGATGCTCTTTGAAGACCAATCTCCTGAGTACGGTGTCGAATTGAGGTGGATGGATGGCCTTAAACACTTTCTTGAGCAGCAGTATTATTTTCAGCCGATAAAGCAGTACGTAAATTTGTAATCGTCACAGTAATCGATGATTGATTTTGATAAACTGTTTTCACTATTAAATCACGTTTGTTTGTGGAATATTTTTTCAGGTGTCTACTTCACGACGGTTAAGTGTGAACTCTTAAGACTAATGTTTACCAAAATGGCAATAAAACAAAATGGTATACCTTAACGGCGAAAACCCTTTATTAAGTGGGCATAAAATGAAAATCAAACAAAGAATTAATTAAGTCTCATTTAGTATTAAATAAACTTTAAATTTATTCAAAATTCTTATTATTTAATGAACTTAAATCTACTTTTAAAAAGGGAGTAAGATTGCCTTACAAACCACTAACTACAACTTTGAGGCTGTTTTAAACAAAATTTTAGTTTCTGGATGAAAAAATAAAGTTAATAAATAATTCCCTTCAGTGGAAAAATTTTGGTAATTAGCCTCCTTGAATGATGGAAATTTTAAAAGAAAAGATTGCCTTTTTTGCTGTCTTGTTAACTATTGTTGTTAATTAATAATTAATTTCCTGTCTTGCTAAACAACAAACGTTTAAAAACAACACGCCGAAACACAGGCAAAAGAGAAGAAAGTTCAAGAAACTCATTTGTTTCAATAGTGGCGAGAGGCAAAAAAGTTAAAATTTTATTTACTTATACAAACACATTGAAACAAAATTGATCCGCTTCTTTTATTTTTACTTGCAGATTTCGTAAATTTCTTTTTCTTTTTAAGTTTTGTTATACTTGGAGCTTAAACTTCCGAAGTAAAAGTTTTATTTTTTATATATTTTTTATATTATACTAAAAAAAAATTTCTTTTTTCTATTTTCTTTATTTGCAGTAAAAGCGGGGAAATAGACATTATAATACCTTTTTACTCTTCAAGTTGTTTTAAATATGACCGTTCTAAATACACGCCTCTAGTACAACAAAATTATTTAATAAAAAATAAAAGAAAATTTTTTAAAATCAGGGGATAAAATTAGTCGTTTTAACTTCTCTTTAGGCTGTAAGCTAATTTCATAATTTATTTTTCTAAGGACGTGTGACTTTTGTTTTTACTAAAATTTTTTACAATATTTTATAGAATTTTTCTTAATATTTTAACTTCTTTTTGGCTGAGTTATCAGAATTTAATAAATAATGTTTTTGTCCTGTTAGTTTGAATAATTATTTATTTATTTATATTTATTTATATATTTATTCAAGTCTATGAATTTATAATTCTTACAGACTATTAATACATATTTAATTTTTTTTTTTGTATTTTTATTTGCAATATATTTAACAATAATAAGCAAATCATTTAAAAATAATAATTACAGGTGTTTTAATCTTCATTAAGATTAAAACAAAATACAAAATTTTTAATACATTTCTAAGCTATAAATATTAAAGTTGTAGTTTTTTTTCATATTCACATTATATACATATATAAAATATTACTTTCTGAAAGGAAGGTCCAATATATGATACCTTTTCAATCTATTAATTTCGTAACTTTCATCTAGTAAATTGATCGCAAGTATGTTAGAATGATTCCTAAGTCTTTCAAGATATCTAGAGCTTTAATTTCTGATACGTTCAAGTCCTTATGAATGTTCTTGTTAGTTAGATACCACGGTACATACATATTTAATGAAAACAAAATTTTACGTTTTATCAGATTTTCATTTGAGGAATAATCAACATAAGGGTATAGTTTATTAAAGTCCTTACAACATCTAATGAAAGGATCGAAATTTGTATAGTTCATTCTAAAATATTTAATATCCAATGTAGAATAGTATCTGGTTGGACGCTGAGGAACACAAAAAGATATATTTTCAATCAAAAAGTTAGAGCAGGTTTTACCGTTAATTGTTTTTAAAATGAACATGGCATTTAGCGTAGTTCTGCGACTAGACAGAGATGTTAACTTAATGAGAGAAAGCCTAGACTTATACGATGGCAAGCATAACGCATTCGATTGCAGTCTACGTAAACAAAATATTAAAAACTGTTTTTGCACTGATTCAATTGCTTTGCTGTATATTTTATATTGTGGATCCCAAATTGTTGAACCATATTCAAGAACTGGACGAACTAGTGACGTAAATAAATGTAAGGATCATCAAATTCCTTACCCCAACGTTTGATAAAACCAAGCTGGCATCTTGCCCTGCTTACAACTAGAAAAAATAATTTATTGAATGAAGTTTAGTTGATGGTCTAGTAAAATTCCAAGATTTGTGAAACTGCAAACACTTTGCAGCTCATTGCCACCCAGAGAGTATTTAACATTTAAATAGCTCCTTCGGAAGAAACACATATATTTACATTTATCGAAGTTCAATTTCATTATGTTCGATTCACACCAGGAGTATAAACAATCGAAATCTGCTTGTAGCAGCTTATGATCATTATATTTATTATATGTAAAAAATATTTTAACATCATCCGCATACATAAGTATAACAGAATTCTTGATGACGCTAGGTATGTCATTGATGAATAATAAGAAAAGAGAGGTCCAAGATGACTCCCTTGTGAAACACCAGATGTCACGGGGATTGGCTTAGTTAGATATAGCATTTTTGTATAAAACATTTTGTTTCCTGTTGATAAGGTATGAATTTATCCAATTAAAGAAATTTTCTATGAATCCCATATAATTTAGTATCTTGATAGGTAGTTCATGGTTTACCTTATCAAATGTTTTACTAAAATCAGAATAAATCACGTCAGTTTGCATTTTGTTGATATAACCACGATTTAACAAAGTTGGAGTTGTAAAAGGTTAGTGACAGTAGAACAGCCTTTACGAAAGCCATGTTGATTGAAAAGTTGAACAACATTGTAAGAGGAGCTACTAAGGACTCTGCGCAATTCATAAGAACGCAACTTGGAACATTATCAGGTCCACTCTTAAGTGAAAATTTCAGTTTTTTTAAAACGTAGAGTACAGTACTTTCATCAAAAAGTGGAATTGAAATAGATTGATTTTCAAATATCAAATATAATACTATGACCATCTGTATAGGAGCAAACATAAAGGAAAACAAAGAGCTACAAAATAAAATTTAGTTCCTTCTTTTTATACCACATATTCACAAATTACTAAAAGAAATATACGAAATCAATAATGTTAAAAAAAATATGAGGGGCATTCCAATCTAAAGGGTCAAATGTTTTGACACAGCAAATAATAATAACGTCTACTGTGCACTGATAGTTTATTTTATTTTAAAGGAATCTTTTTATGTTAAAGGAATAAATATTGCACGGAAAATTCATAATACCAATTACCAGTTCTAGGGGAATGAAAATTAAACGAAAACAAAAATTTAATTTTTTATTCACGAAGGGGGTAATTTTGAAAAAGAAGAAATAAAGCAATCAAAAATTAATAGTAGCTGTAATAAAATATTTGTTTTTTTTTCTGTACAAATTAAATCTTTATAAATAATGTTTAGAATCAATAAATGATGCAGTAAAGAGTGACGAGAAAGGTCTACTTTTTAAATGTGTTGAATATGTGTAAAAAATTACATGCAGACAAAAACAAGCTAGAAAAAAGATGAGTCATTTTGAAGTTTTTAATATGAAGGAGACTAAGGATATCTTTGAAGTTTTAGTTAAAATAAAAGTAAATGATTTTGTTTGTTTGTTGTAGCCACTATCAATTTATGTCCATCAGTCATGATGAGGTTCTTTCTTCTTTTTCTGTCAGTGTCTGGTTAGTTGTGACAAAGGAACAAACACCTGGCCATTCATCATTTGGTTCCGTAAGTATTTTTTTGTTTGTTGAAAATTATTTATTACTCTTACGGTATTTGCCGTTTACTTAGTTGGTTAACTTTTGATCTTTTTTAAGTTAAAAACACTTTGACTGTACGAAATAAGTGGGCGGCTTTTAACTTCTACTTCTTTTTCCTCTTTCAATATTTTAAACGACATAAAAGTATTGTCGTTTATACGTTTGGTTTATGTGAATTTGTTGGCAACATTTTAAGAAAGTCATCATCTTTTTGTACGTCTAGTAAAAACTTAAGTTTTGGCATTTGAGCCAAAACAGAAAAGATTACTCAAGCTTACCAGAGATAAAAGTAATTTACTAAAAAGCTTCGCTCACATTAATTTGTTCAAGTGCACAAAGATTTGTGTTAATATATATACATGTGTCCTGCTTCCTCTTGTTTTTTTTATAATTATTTATTGACCCTTGCACACAACGGCTGCACAGCTACAGACTGAAGATTATTAAAGTAATGAAAACAAGTATCCTGTTTTAAATGTGCCTGGTTTTGTTTTATTATATTTATATTTTGTAATAAATTTCAATTAAAATATTTCAAAGATAAGTGAAGGTTATTATTTTGTTTTGTTTGTCCAAGAACACCATTTAAAGAATAATTAATTATCTTTAGTTTCACCTTTTGCAGGACAATGAAAAAATGTTTTTTTATTTCCTTTTTAGATATCTGTTTACTAGTGGCTTTTGATTTTTTTATATTTATTATAAGAAAGAAAACAAGGAATCACTGAGGAGAATTTTGGTTCTTTACTTACATATTTCTGTTATTTTCTTTTATCTTATAATTTTGGTCTACTTTAATTTTTTTTGTGTGTTTTTATTAAAGACATATTAAAAGAATTTATTATTTTTCACTGGACTAAAAATAATTTAATCAAATTTATTAAATTAATACAGCCTTTGGCATTTTTGTTTCTACATTTCCAGACTGAAACAAATTTAACATCTAGTCTAATTGTTACAACTATTACAAAATAGCTTCGTTTTTGTTAACAGCAATATAAAAATAAAATATTAACAAAACGAATAACACCTTTAAAAGATTAACTTTTTTTGAATGCAAACTGGAATTTATCAAAACATTTCACAAACCTACTAATCTTAAATTATGTAATCCTATAATAGTTATAAAATTACACTCAAAATTTGCCGGAAATATTAAAAAATTTCTGTATATTTATTATAAATTGTTAAAAAAAATTTTAACAAAAAAACCGGGTTCAATAAATATAAAAAGTAAAAAGTGACTGCCATCTTACCTAATGCAACTCTGGAAATTTTGCTGGTTGTAAAAAATTGTTTCAATACATCTTCATTACCCAGCAAAAAAAAAAGAAAAAAAGACGTTACCTTCGAAAGTACTTGCCATATAATGACTTACTTCGTTGATTGCCATATTTTATTACTCGCTTCCAAAATACATCACATTAGTCCGCAAAAAAGAAAGTAGTAGTTGAACTAGTTTTTTAAGTTAAAATAGAAAACCTTAAAATGCTTACTAATGATTATTATTATTTCCTTCAATAATCAATGTAATCAATTATCAGTAATTGATTATCAAAGTCTCATGCATCATTACAATCATCAGGTTGGTCGTCTAGTTGAATAATTAATGCCACACTCGATACCTTTTTCTAAAATCTATTGTTGGGTAATATTGCTGACTGTATTTCAAAAATTTGCTTCAAAGATTGTTAAATTTTTTGTTTGGTGCGCGAATATCCTTTGCCAAATCTAATGTGTGGTCACTGATTTTACAACAGCGAGAGAACGCATGATCGAAAAATTTGTGTTTAAAATTTTTTGTACTACAACTAAAAAATTTACTTACATTAAGTCATATATTCTCTGTGTCCCAAAACTACACATTTAATTTAATTAAGATTAACCTGCTAACTTTTAAATAAATAATTAGTTCTTATGGCCATTTTCCCTTCACTTTTAAATTTATGGTTTTGAAATAAATTAAAATTACAGTTTTTACATATATCTGGCAAAAGAGTATAACAACTAAAATCTAAAGCATTAGTGTTGCTTAAATTTTTTGCTATCATTTCAATATCCAGCAGATAAATATTTTAGAACGACATGTTCAATGGGTAAGGGATATCCGGAAAATGTATTTAAACTTTTTAAATCGTATGAGGTATGATGAATCGATGACATATTTTTGTTCATATGCTGCTAAGATTCATTACATCAACTCTTGAGAGTTCACCACAAACAAACTCTTATTTAAGTTATAAAAATTAATTCGCTTTATTAGCTTTAATGTTAGTTTGGCGAGCATCAATAGCACCAACAACTCTTGAAAACACCTTTAAAAATAAAGTCTTTTATGTTGCTCTCAATTTCAACAGTTAATTTCACATACGCTGGCTTCTAAATACCTTGTGGGCAAATCTTTTGGCCAACCCAAAGCCAACACTTGTTGTAGCTAACACCAACAATACAAACCCCCACTTTTTATCAAATCAACCGCCAACAATTTCGTAGCACCTTAGCACAACAGTTACGTCTTACAAAACGTGACAATTTTGACACTGTACCTTTAAGTTTTCTTAAATCCAAAAATTCATTTTAATAATTTTTAAAAATATACAGAAATTATTTTTTTTTTTTTAATTAATTGGATTAATTCCGCCAGTATATATTAACTGTTGTTATAATTTTCGTTAAACACCGTCGTCACTTGCTGTGCACTTCGTACGTTCGGCCAGCGCTTTCGATGTGATAACAAACAAAAAACACCCACAGACAGTCACACTTACCTATCCAATAATAAAAGACCCAAATATTAAACTATTTACCCCAATAAACAGGACAGATATCAGGCAATCTACCTGCAAAATACCATTTAAACGGACAAAAATTACCTAAACCCACCACCTTTTACTATTAACACTATATATTCTCAACAATATCTCTTCAGTTTTAACACATACGTGACTTGAAAATGATGTTATCACATCGAAAGCGCTCGCCGAACGTAGGAAGCACACAGCCAGTGACGACGGTTTTTACCGAAAATTATAACAACAATTATTTTTTTACCTTGTGATTGTATTGTCTGAAACATGAGTTTAAATAAATTCAAACATTATCCAAATCATTACTCAAAAAATTCTTTGATGTGGTTCTTCAATACTTTGTGTTGAAATGAAAGTCATTTGTTCTCTCTTCTCATACTTTAGTTAAATATTTGTAATGCTTTGTTAAATACGTTTTTGCTATTTTTATTTTTAATCAAGAATCTAACACAAGTAGTGTGAAATAAAATCATATATAAACTTTCTAAACCAACAATTTCTTAGGACCACAAAAAAAAAGGTTTTTCATACTTGCAACAAAATTAAATAGTGGTTTAAAACTAAACAAAAAATTGAAGAAACAGGAAATGTAAAGGTGACACATATATAACAGATATAATATAATTTCATGGCTTCATTGTGCATAATAAAAATAACTCAAGCAAACAAAAAATAAAGAATAAAATACGCTTAAAAGAAACTAATTTATAATAAGCAGTTTCATGGATTTCTGTTGTCCATAAATATTGTCATCAAAACAGCTAGAAAACATTCCTTATGCAGATTAATTCCTTCTCTTGGCATAATAACAAAAAGCATAAAAAAACCAAATACAAAAAAAAATATATTTTATTTATTAATTTATTTACAAATTTATTATAATTAAAATTACAATAAATCAAAAGCTAAAAGCACTAGCAACACGGGCTATCGGCTTATTATTTCCTGAAATAAATATATTATCATCAAATGTAATAAGACACCGACCAATATTTTTTGTAAAAAATATATCAATACAAAATTTTGATGAATATTGAATATTCCTGATGTCGGTGCTATGGATAATGTGTATTGGTGTTTAAAAAAGACTACAAGAGTTTTCCTTAATCTAAAAAGTACATGAAAATATGGAATTTAAATGCAGTCTCACCAAAAAATGGCCAAATAATCAGATAAAGTTAAACGGATTCAGGTATTTACCTAGAAATGCTTAGGGAATATGTAAGTATATTTAAAAATATTGAGGCTTAGAAAAGCCAAAACTATATAGCAATCTTTCAAAGATTCAAGGACACATAACCCAGTTGAAAAATATGAATGTGAGATAGAAAGCCTCTAGGACTTTTTTTCAAAAGGACCAGCACTCACAGAATGACCCCTTACTCATACAATGCATTGTACCAGAGCTAGAAAATTAAGTTGTGGGAAGAAGGATAGCACTACTATATAGAGTGTATTCCACCTACTAACTGTTCGGTTAAAAACGAATTTTCTCTATGTAATGGTAATAAAGAGTAGTGTAAAGAGATGCGATTTTCAGAGCACAATATGTTGGATTAACGATAAAACAGTGAAATACATTACACATTAGGTTGATGCTTTAGTGACTCTAAAGAGCTGGATATCCTACTGTCACCGATGACCTTCTCCATTCGCTTTTGTACGCGATATAGTAACTCCAAAATTGCGATATAAATATGAAGGTTATATGCTACTATTATATGCTCCCTCTATATGCTTTGTAAAGAATCTCTGATTACTCTAGGCTTGAAGCTGGGGCTTAGCTCAATCCGTTTTTTTTTTTCAAAGGAATAAAACATTATTGAATTTACATGAACAATTTATTTATTGCTCCTACTCTCGCTTATGCCATGAACATAATTAGATATCTTGTTTTCTTTAAATCTCAAAAAAAAAATTCCTCACTGCTTTTCCTTAAATGCTTCTTTGCCACTGGAAGATGTAATACTTATGGCTTGTTTTCTAAGTTGTCTTTGCTAGGATGAGTGTAACTTATCTGTATTTATTATCTAGCTCTACTCGCTTTAAATTTACTTTGCTTTCCTACCGATCTCTTTCACTATTTGTTCACTTGCACAGTGTGAAGAAAAGTTTTCCTGACCTATCTTCAGCTAAAACTTGTACTCCAAGAGTGCATTCTTGTAACTGAAAGCGGTAATTTTCATCATTCTTTTATTTGAGTAATGCTGTTGCTTAATTATTTTCTGTGTAGTTGTTAATTATTGTATGTTGTATTCGTGTATGCGTTTAAGTAATTTATCTTTACTTTTTCGTACTTCTTCCTTGCCAAAAAACAGGTTTCTAAGCAATAATTTTATACTCAGCTTTATATTTACATATCTGAGAAATTTGGAAACCAAAAAATAAAACTGCTTTATTGGTGTGATATTACTGATTCTTTTCTTTATTTACCTTGCTTAAATACTAATATTTCGTTTATTTCCGTTTCCGCGTTTCCATTGTTGCAAGAAAAAATATTGATTAAAATAATAACCCAAATCAATTCTCTAGAAATTTGTCTGGAGTTATTTATTTTGTTAATTTTGCAAAAATGCAACTTAAGCAAAATATTATAATTATTTGAATATTAACAGTTGGGCAAATATTAATAATAATAAAAATATTAAATTCTTTGAAAATTAACACAATTAGTAAAATTTATATTTAGCAAAAATGTTACAATTAATAGAAAAAATATTAATAAAACTATAATAAAATTCTTTGGAAATAAATACAATTGGTAAAATTAATATTGGTTCGCAAACGAAAATGCAGCCAAAATAAAATGTTACAATTCTTTGGAAAAATATTAAAAATTAATACAGCAGTTCTTTGGAAATTATATTTGGTAATGTAATTTGTTTGGGAATTCAAACAACATATGGATGCATGAAAATGTTACCTTAAGGGAGTTGTCCGAGACACAATTACAAAGGAAATAATAAGAGACCCTATAAATCTTTATCTCTGTGTCTCTAGTTCTGTAAGTCATCACTTTCGTTTAATTTGCTATGCTTTATTTCCTCTACCGGCACTTCTCCTCTTCTTTTCTTCTCCGTTTAAACACCGCCTACTTCTTTACCAAAATGCAAAAGGAATTTGGGTACAAAATATATCCCACTACCTGCCAGTTTGATTTTCACTTATTGATTCACTTTCTATACTTTTTCTACCAACGCTCTAATACTCTAAATCTCAATGAACTGACATCAAGCTCTGCATTTTTCATTAATACTTTTATAGTGAGGAATTGTATTCGCCCCTCAAAGATAAACTCTCTTGTACTTTTATTTTAATATTTATTTTCATTATCAAGTTGTAAGGAGCCAAGTCCCAGAAAACCTGTCAAATTGTTTTTCTTTACTATTGGCAGCTGTTCAAAGTTCAAAAATGGCTGCAAATATAAAATTTACTTCTTACAAAATTTTACTAACTTTTGTCTCATTTCCAAAAAAAAAAACAAAATGAATTTTTTTTTTGGTTTTTTATTTTGATTTCTCAGACACCTGATTGTCTTTCAGTTTTTGTTTTTACTATCTACTTCTATTTACTATTTCAATTTGTATTATTTGTCTGTTTTATTTGGTTTGTGTGAATGTTTACAATTTTTATTAAAAATGTTCATTTTATTTGAGTTGTTTTATATCACTTCTTATTTATTGTGATTTATTACATTAAAAATATATACTTGAATAATGAGACTGTTTTTGCATTTGATAGGTAATGCATATAAAAGGTGTTTCCTATATATCTCTTTAACTTAGTAGTCAAATGGTTGTTTGAAAACTTTTACTGTAGAAATAAACCTTCGAAATTTTTTATTTACTTTGTACCTATCTTTTTACTTTAAAGCACTTTAAAATAATGATTTGCCAAAAAAAAGATTTTTAAGTCACGTTAAATGTTTTTATAATAGGCCTTAGTTATTTAGTTGGTAAATTTATTGCTGAAGTTAAACAAAAATGCTTTTGAATTTTATAAAAATTTTTTAATGATTTTTTTCACATTACTACAAAAACCTGAAAAAATTCAATATTAAAAATTTTTTAAAATCACATAAAAATTTAAATTTAAACTGTAATATAAAATTACAAAAGAGTGTAAATTTCACTTAAACTTACGGTCTACTCGTTGATAATAAAAACTAAATACAAAACGTGCTTAATTTAATTTTTGTCTTCTTTTATATCTTACACACATCTTTTCCGATCGTGGCCTATGCATTAGACCTACAAGCCATTTATTAAGGCTTAAGTGGTAGTGGCATAAGACAAATTTTGTATTGTTACCTTTTTCCCTTTTAGAACAAACGTACGGATTCTTTTGATTGCAAATACTACTGTGTCTCATTATAAATTCCGTATTCTTTACTTTGTGGCTTTATCTGGTTATACTTCTTGATCCTACCGGTCTTGTGAAAATTTGGTCTCGTATTTACTAAACATGTTACTCCGGTGAGACATGAAATATTCGATGCCTTGTTTAGTAACCTTACCCATCTACAGACATCTCCAGTACTACTTTTATCCAAGCCAGACATCTCCTTTAATCCAATAGCCACAACACACGTCTGCTATATACTTGTTGTTATATTGTTACACTTTCCTGCGTTAACCGCTACCGTGATTACTTTTTTATTATTAAGGAATTCTTAACAATTATATCTTAACTCTTATATTAAATTGGACGTCTTTACTAAATTATCTGCCATTGCTTCACACAATAATTGCCTTTTTTCCTCTTGGGAGGTTAGTACTGCTGCCTCTTAATTTTTAATTGCTTTATAACAATTTTTATTTTTCGTTGTGCGCATGTCCGACGGTGGGGATCGAACCCACAATTTGATGTTTTACAGCACGCACCTCTACCAACGCAACCATCGAGATTGTTCGGCTTTTGTTGGCTAATTGTGGTGTTATTCTATACACACCATTAGTTGAGTTTACCTATTCACCACGCTCATACGGATAACAACAACAGAGGTTGCCAGATCTTATATTCGTAACAATATCTATTCTAAATTAACTAAAATCTATACATATATATATATATATATATATATATATATATATATATATATATATATATATATATATATATATATATACTCGTATATATATATAAAACTATGAAATAATATTTGTTACTAACGGCTGGTTACAGCCCCTGTTAAGAAACTTTACCCGATCAATTTGTGTCTTTACGTTAATCAATTCTGTTGATTGGGAGATCCAAGGAAATTTATTGAACACCTATTGTTGGTAGTTAGAATCAGAAAAATCTTCTGAAAAATAAATATTTTGTGGCATTTTGCAAATAAAAATTTAAAGACAATGGAAATTAAAACTATTTCCTATGCGACAAAATATCTTTTTTAACCTCCCTGATATACAATTTGCAGTTAGAATACAAAATAATTAATTTAGCGTAAAAATAAGTGTAAAAGATTAATTTTTAGAAAACTGTAAAATATAAATCATTAGAAAAATGTAACACAATTTTAATAGAACCTGTTATATTTGAATACATTAATTTGACTTCTTGATAGGTTAGGTAGACCTATAATAAATCAATGCCTGGGATGCTTTGTCTTCGTTCTAATGACATTTACATTTTTGGTGAATTAAAAATATTTTAGAAGCATTTTTGCAAAAGTGGGGATGAAATACTATTAATCCAGTTTTTGGGGGAATTTAATTTATTTAAGCTTTACAATATTTTTTTATTATTAATCTTATGTAAAGTACAAATCTCCATGAATTATATTCTATGGAAATTTATACAGCAAATAAATGGTTTAAAAAGAATATAACGATTGACAAATGCAAATTTCACAATTCGCTTAAAATGGTATCTTCAGTGTTTTTGTTGTAAATATATACATACGAATTATCGCTTCTTTTGTACAGTATGCAAAACAAAATCAATAAACCCACATAAATCATTCTATATTTGGGGAACAACGACGAAAGTCAAACATGGTGGATACTCTTAAATAGTCTGCGAATGTATGGCGGTCGATGATGTTGGATGTTTAAGGTTTAATAAGGAAACTACGGATAAAATCATGAACATTGATATTTTACAGCTGTCTTCCGAGGGCATATTTATGCAGCACATTAATCCTAAACATTATTTTAAAATAGTGAAGGACTGGTTGCTGTATAACGTCAGAAGATAATTTGAGCATGAACCTCAATTAACAGATTTAAATATTAAAGAGAATTTATGGGATCACCTAAAACGAGCCAATTTAAGAAAAAGCATACAAGATCTATTCCAACATTAAGCTTCAATTAGACGTGCCATAACCATAACCATATAAAACAGCTGTTCAAACCAACCTTATGGGAAACACTGTAATTGATTATTGGTGACACGCCATAACGCCATAGCCATAACCATAACCGTAGATATCAATTGAATTTTGATTTTCTACCATAACCGTAAAAATTGAGTACTGAACTGACATACATATTTCTTTTGTTTTTCAATTGAAAAAAAATTTTATTATTGTTTTGGTAAGTTTATTTATTTTTTTTGTTTGCGCTTTTTGTTAATTTATTTTCTCTAAATATTATATTTTTCCAAGCAATTAGGGTAAAATCGACGATGGAAAACTTATTGAGTTTGTGCGAAACTGTCCGTGCCTTTATGACAAAAGTAATGTAGATTTCAAGGACCGGGAAAAGAAAAGACGTGCATGGATGGAAATCGCCAGTAGTTTGGAAGTTGATGGTAAGTAACAAGAAATTTATATTAGTGTTGCTGTTTAAGAAAGTCTATGCATTCTGAATAGAAACAACAGTTATAAAGCGATGGGGAAATTTAAGGGAGCGTTTCAGCAAAGAAATAAGGAGTACTCTGAATACCTCAGGAAGTGGTGCCTATACGGGAAGGCAGTGGGCGCTATTAGATAATCTTCAGTTCCTAAAAAGGCATATTATCCCACCCCCGTAAGTAAATTCAATTATTATGTTTCAAATGAGGATATACATATTTTTACAGAATGAGACAAAGCAAACCAATACTAGAGTGCAGCGTTGAACATGCTGTAGATGACGAAATTTTAAATGTTTATACCGAGTCGCCCTCGCCATCTGCAATTTCGCCTGCGCAGCTGAGTCCAGTTTCTTCCGCATTGTCAACTCCAATTCCTCCTGCGCCACTAATATCTCGGCCAAGGAAGCGAAGAGCTGCACAGCTTGACGAGATAGACACTACGATACTGGCGGCAGTAAAAACTTTTCAGGAGGTATGTGCACGTAAAGCACGTAGAGAAGAGATTAGTGAGGAGATAAGCGGTTTTGGGACAATGATATGCTCTGCAATTTCGAAAATGAAGAAGACGAACCAAGCGCTAGTGATGCGACGTTGCACCGAAATTGTTATGCAAGCGCAAGTCGATGAGCACGAAGAAATGCAAGAGGAATAAAATTATTGTTTTATTTTAAAATTTTTTGTTTTTCTAATAATTTTTTTAAACTATGATTTTGGAATCATTAACATATAAAAAGCATGTGATGTTATGTAATGTAATTAACGGTACCTATGTATTTCTAATTTAAATTGTAGTATTTTTTAGTTTATTTTAATTTAAATATACACGTTTTGTTTGAATTATTTATTTGAATGTTTTATTCTATATGATTTTGAAATACCACTGCACCTTCGTTCATAAAATAGTTTGTCAGATATAGCCTGTAATCATATGTGCTATTTCGACCCCTTCGCTTAAATGTTTGTACGGAACGCAACGGTCCTCCGTATGGTCTTAATTCATTTCTCCACGTTGCACTCCCTCCTTCTTCTGTGTAATTCTCTGGGCAGTACCAACGATCCGTATCGTTCAGCATTATGAAATTATGAAGTACTAAACATGCTAAGACTGTTTTTTCGGCATTTTCTGGGTGAAATTCTAATGTTGTTCTTAGTACTCTCCATCTTGCAGCCAGAATACCAAATGCATTTTCTATAACGCGGCGAGCGCGTGATAGCCTGTAATTAAAAATGCGTTCCGCTTTTGTGGTGTTTACGCCTGGAAATGGCTTCATTAAATTGTTTTTCAAGGGGAACGCACAATCGCCAACGAAATAATGTGGAAAGGGCTGTAAAGTTAAGGGCAGAGGAGTGTCGGGTGGTAGTGGCAACCGATTTTCCAACAGATCTTTTCCAAATCTTGTTACATTAAAAATGCCTCCGTCACTGTCGCTTCCATAAGCTCCTACGCTTATAGCTGTAAATGTATATTTAGCATCACATGCAGCTAACAATACGATGCTAAAAAACTTTTTATAGTTAAAGTACATAGAGCCTGATTTTGGTGGACATTTTATGGCAATGTGTTTACCATCGATTGCTCCTACACAATTTGGCATATTCCACATTTGGCCGAAGTCAATGGTGATATCTTTATACTGTTGTTGAGTGGGTTCACTCAAGTATATTGTTGAAAGAACTTTCCAGATTGTGTCACACGTCTCCAAGATAATATTTCTCGTTGTAGTTTTTCCAATTTTGTAACTCCAAGCTAATGTCTTAATCGGAGTTCCATATGCTAAGTACCTAAAAACCATTAAAATTAACTAAAAACATGATAACAATATCTAGAGACTTACAGAAGTGTGAGCGATATGCGCTCTTCGGCATGAATTGTTTCCTTCAATTTACACAATGAAGGAGCTATTAATTTAACAAAAACGTCATACAACTGCCGAGGCATTCTTGTATGTGAAAACAGTTCTTGTTCGTCCATATCTTTTATTTTCAAGAACGTTTTTCGGTGGTATCCGTTTTGAAACCAATCCATGTTAATAGGTCGGACGCGCCAGCGTCTTCTACACTTTATTTTCTTTCTTTTAGCATATAATGCTATAATATTTAGAAATAAATGTTCAATTTCCTCGTCACTGCTCATATTATTTTTTTATTATTGCTTTCTAAACTTTTAAAATTAAAAAAAAATGACAACATACATATATAACAGCTGTTTATGCCTATGGCACCATTATTCGATAACATTAAAAATGGTTATGGTTATGGCTATGGTAAAGACTATGGCGTTATGGTATAGCACGTCTAATTGAACCTTTAAGCAGGCATTAATAGAAGAATAGAACTTAGTTTCTGCTTAATTAAAACTAAAAAAATAGCGTTCTCAGTACCCGCTAGACTGTCTTCTAGTGTCTAATCCAAAGGACATTACACAGGATACTGAAATGTATTTTTTTATTTTTGTTTTAAATCCTACGTATACTTTAGTGACCCTATTAACATTTTGGATATTATTTAGAACAAGTTTAAGAAGATTTTGATGTCATATTTTTATTAATTTTATTGTTTATATATTGTTTTTATTAATTTAGGAAATGTTTAATTAAAATAATTAATTAACAGTTTTATTTATTTTCGGCACCACAAATTTTCTTGTTTTATTTAGTGAACTTTCGCATAAAAATTTTTCTTTCTAAAAAAAAAGGTTTTTAGAAATTAAGAAATTATTCTCTGTCAAAATCGATTTCAGTTCTTTTATTATATCTGCAGTTCTACCCCTTATTTTATAAAAATTAAATAAACAAAATTAAATAATTCCTTAATACTTTTTTTTTAATTTGATAGAAAATCTGTCCATAACGGAGAATTAAATCAACAGAAAATTTGTTTTTCATAGAGAATTTTTAAACGAAAATTATAAGATTTTTTTGATTAAAAATTTGTCTGTAATGGAAAAGCTTTTAACAGCAAATTTTTGTGTGTGGCGAGGAGTTTGTTTATCAAGGGTTTTAAGTAAATAGAGCTTTATGCTTTATAAAATAATATAAAAAAATTTAATTAAACAAATATTTGAAAGATCATTTCGGTCGTATGTTGGCATTGTTGCCATCAGTTTACTATTAACACGAACAATCCGTCAATTGTTTCTGGTGTTTTAACATAAACTGCTGACTTCTAGTGGTGCCACAGGAAATAATTTAGAAGTATTTAACTACATGACGTTAAGGGCCAATTGTCGGCTCAATTACGTCTGGTAGTCACAAAAACTTGAAACCACTTCTCGCTCGGATCAATGTAATTTGTAATTTCAAACAATAAATCACCATGTACCATGGCTGGTACTGTAATGATCTGCAAGTCGCGTGCTTTGCATTCACTAGCCTGTAAATTGAAACCGAAGGTGCCTTTCACTGCATGTAAGGAAGTCTGCAGTTTTTGTTGTTGATTAGTATTGTCTATATGCGCCAATTTTCTTTATTAACAAACCCTTCTTGCCAGAAATGAGTCTCAGCGCTGAACGTTATTTCCCATTTATACGCTTCGCGGATTTTCAAAGTGAATTTGGATAATTGGTACTGTTGTTCAAGCATTAATTCATTTATAAGGAATTATCAAAGTAAGCATCCTGATCATACATGACATATAATGAACAAATTATTACAGTTACATATTCGTGAAACCCTTCTCAAAAAATTTAATACTTTCTGGACAGTTTTTCTTTTGTTACGATGTATTCCAAAATACGCAAATATATAAATATTTTGCGTTTCGTTTCTTTTTTTGTTTTTTGTTTTCTATTAACTTAAAACAAACACTTTTATAACACTTTTCTTTTAAGTCGAAAATTTTTTTAGCATAGTTTTTTATGTATATTCATTTAAAATTTTTGATGTAAAGATTTTGTTCGCATCGTTCATTTAATTGTATGTAAAATTCTTAAAACGTCACGTATTTACATGGGTACGCACAGATAAAAATGACATCGGAATTTCAACGTAATATTATCGATTAATAATACACGTCATTGTTGTTATTATTATTATTAATAATATTATTATTAAATAAAGCTTGTATCTTCCTTTTGCTTTCATTTTCAAGGCAAAATAAAAGTTTTAATAATCTTGTGTGAAAGCAAAGGGACTGAAATACAATATAAAAAATTTCAAATGAATAATAAAAAAAGTTTTAACGCATTTTTCTGCGCCATTCAAAAGTCAACATTAATAAAGTTTTATCTGACATATGAAATTAAAAAAAAGATATACATATATATGTGTTTCGCAAAAGTTTTACTAAACAATTTTTAATATGGAATTATTAATATAAAAAAAAGAAATATAAATTAAAAATAGATGTAAGTGAACTGTAGCTAATGAAAATAAAATAAAATTAAATAAGCAATTCATATTAAACATGAGAAAATTTAATTACATATACGAGTATACATAATTTGTTTATATTTGAAGTAATTCAAAAACAAAAGTTTTTTTATGTAAATACTTAATGAGCTTATATTCTGATTGCTGTCAATGTCTTAAATAATCTTTAGCGCTTAAATATCTTAAATTTAAAATCCTTTTTATATTCTGCAAGCATCGTCTATTATTCTTATATTTACTACTAAAATTACCATAAACTTAGCTATTTAGCCGCAGCGAACTTGAAAGTGAAGAACCTGTATCTATGTTAATAGGGTCAGCATGTAAACCACCAAGCTTCTCTTGGTTAAAATTTTTTGGACGCGATCTTTCTCAAAGATATCTGCTTTTTTTATACACAATTCTAATGGCATTCAACCCACACTAATTTTTCACTCAATAAATCCAATTATCCTTTTTTTTTTTTGAATTGAAATTGCTGTCTTTCACACATCAAACTTTATATTTCATACGCAGCATAGTTTGCAACATTTTAATATTCATATATAACTTTAACTTTTTATTGTAGTTGTAATCGTTCGCTTAACCTAAATATTTCTCTGCTTTTTCAATTTGTGTAAAAATTTATAAGTTGTGTACAGCATATGATTGATAATAAATTGCAATTACAAATTGCTCATACATCTGTAACCAATATTACGTTTGTTTTTTCCGTCCAATTAAAAGACTAATTTTTTACAATTGATAAACGTGAAGCAATTGTAACTTACATTACTTACTTTTACTTACGTCAAAGCAAATGATGGTTATAAAAATGTTTTGCTTGTTTTCCGTGCCACTTAATTTCAATTAATCTTTCGAAAACGGAAATAAAAATCTGCACAAGCCCATTCACATGTCGAAACACAGGATGAAGTTCCAGTAATTGATTTTATGCAGATGATGTGAATTTAGGTAGCGTACGTTTGATTCGTTTACACACATTTGTCACAATAAGTGTATGTGGTAATTTAATTTTCTCTTCAGTACAAAGTAAATCAAGTTTACATCTCTTCGGTTAGTAAGTAAGTAGTACACAACAGAATGACAAATTGTTGAAAAATACTCAAGCATTAGTTGAAATAATATTATGTATTTGTCAGTAACAAAAACAGGTGAAAAATACTTTTACATCAATTTTACACAAATACCCCAGGTATCACAATTTTTTTTTTCTTTTTTTTTATAATATGATTATATTTTGAATGATTATGAATTAAAATTATTGAACGAATTACTGGTATTCAAATACTAAATCTACCTGTTGATAAATATATAAGACTAGCCAGTTCTAAGCAAAAGATTATTTATCATAAAAGCTCTCTGGTTTCGACCAACAATGCAGTGTGCCTCTTACATAATCGAGTGTAATCTCAATCGTGTAATATATGGAGGTGAGAATAATAAAATAATTCATTAGACACCTGCGTTAGACACCTGTGGAAATTTGAATTGGTTTTGCATTTTTGTTTTAAATTTGAAACATAATTCCATAGCGGCGTATAGGTTTCAGGATCGTATTATAATAAGAAGTTTGCAGTCTTATTGTAGTGTGCTGGTTAGTGATGTGAATTCACTTTTTAGTTTTAAAACAAAGTGAATACGGGCAGGACCCGCATTTGCCAACGCTTAAAAACGCTACTGGCCAAAAGTTTGACCAAGGCAACTTTAATACCTAAGCAGATGAATGCTTATTTAAAGGAAAAGGCCATTTTAAAGGCTTAAAAGATAATTGATTTTTATTTACAAAAACTCTTTCATTCATTTTTATTGAATTTGTCCTTAGTTTCGTTTATATTTGGCCTTTTTAAGTCAAGTGTTTACCAAGATACATAGCGAGGTATTTAACATACAGGAGTAGGCGTGTTATTCGTGTAAGTAAAGTAAAAGTAAGAGGCGCACATTGTTGCTAATTTGTACTATTTTGGCTTTAGAAGTCCGACAACATAGATCGTCGAACGCTGAAAGTAAGACAAGATTTGATAATTTTGAAATTGAACATTAATTGCACCGAAACTTCCCTGATGAGTAAGGAATACAAAAATTAAATTATTTTAATAAAAATAATTTATAAGATTTAATTTTTTTTAATGTAACTTCTGGGTGATTTCTCGGTAACTATTTGTATGTATGAGATGATTTAAGATTATTTTTGGAAAAAATTTTATAACAAAAAGAATAATTATGTTTGTTTCGCCATTCAATTCACGTTCAAGAAAAATTTTGACAAAATAAATAAATATTTTACAAAATTTGTAAAATATTCTATAAAATGTAGGCTGTACTCCTTAACAAATTCCTACGAATGGAATTGTTGGGGAAAAGAAGATTAATATCACTAATGTGAACCGCACATATTTTCTGTTTGTATAAAAAATTGGATCGACCAAATGATAAGCAAGAAATTACAGTACTTTATAATCAGTAGTCGTTTTTCCAGTTTCTTTTTTTCAAAGGAAAATTTTGGGAGAATTTTTGGAAATTTTTATTATTATGAATATATCAAAATTGTACCAACAAAAGTATATCAAGGAATCAGTATATTGTCGGATGCGCTAAAGTTGAAACAAATCAGCACTTTTTTGGATCAATCAATATTTTCTAGATATTTCCAATCAAATAAGAAATTTTAGTAAAATCGGTGTGAGTAGATTAAAAAATTTTCAGTTTTATTTTTTATTTATTATCATACCATACACAACCATATAAAAACATACGATTGCTTACAAATGTACAGCTAATTTTATATTCATCTATAGAAAGGTCGGATGTGTTACATTTTGTGCACAAAAAAAGCTTGTTCATGCAGCAAAATTTGCCACTCCGATTGTACTTAACAAAATACACATTTTTAATCCCTTAAAATATATATATTCTTGATCCTTTTACATATAAGAGTCGATTTAGTGATTTTCGTAATCGGGTTGAAATCAGTTTTGCCACGTTCCCAGTTGAATAACAAAAAACTTATAAACACCATTAAAAATCAAAAAACAATTCGAAACTTTAGAATTTTCAAAGATTTTGGAATAACGAAAATTTCTGGGATTGATAATCGTTCCACTACATTACATTTAATATTCCACTTATAATGAATTTTTCCACTTATAATGAAGTCATATATCGCATTTTCTTTGTAAATTTAAGTTAATATCACTCAAATTTTATTGTAAAAGAACCAGCCTATTTACCAGTCATTGTTTAAGGATGTTGCTATCGTGATGAAAACATATTTGTGCTAATTGATATTAATGATAATACAAACATAGTAAGCCTTTTTGTGTTTTGCAGGTCGTATATCATTATAACAATACAAAGTAAAGTTTACGAAAGAGAGTCGTGATTGTCAATATAAGGGGGTACATTATGCCGGTGTTGTTTCCTCAAATATTAACAAACAAATTTGATATAAATTTATTGTTTGGTAAAGCACCGAATTGACATGGAGGATACTTATTTTGTTATTTTCATTTTGCTGGTTGACTGTTTTTGTAGGCTACCAACAAGGAGTATTCCCAAGGCTTTTTTAGTTTTGAAATTCTGCCAATGATAAATTTAAAAACGGGGCACATAAGACTCTCTGTGTACAAATCAATATGTTTTTTGATTATTTCAATTTGCGCGTTAAATTCTAAACTTATTTCAAATTTAAAAATATCGAATGATGGGCATATGTCAACCATCGGCAGTGATGTGATTGACAGTAGTGGTTGTTTCACAGCATTCTACTAGCAGCTGTAGCGTCGATAGAATTTGGTAGACAAAATTAAACATTAATTGAGTTTTACATTATGGCACTGTAAGCAAAATTTAACTGCAACAGTTTTAAGAAGATAACTAGAAATTTTTCAAAATTTTAATTAGTAACATGATATCGTTATTTAGCTTGTATGAAGGCACATAAGATTTGTCGTGAATATATTTATTTATGCTGGCATTTTTGAATAGACATATTTTTAACCTCTTTCAAAAAGGTATTTATTTTTTGTGTTTGTGAACGGATAACACAGTTATTTCTGAAACAATTTTTAATATGTGTAACTAAAGGGATTTAATAATTACAAATTAATAAGAAAACAAAAATATACTTATTAGTTAAAGAGTGTCTTAATAGGTAACATAATTTTACTAATATGTCCCAATGTTTTGAACCTTTATTATCAAAAGTTCTTATTCATAAAAATTTCTTATTTTAGGTTTAAATTTTACAATATTTATTGAACACTTTCCTTAAATAAACAATTTTAAAAAATTGTATTCAAAAATACAAAATAGGAGTTCAATAGCTTATCTACACTTTAAAGAGTTCAACGTTTTACCTGGCAATTCCTAATATCATTTAGAATTTAGAGCCTTTTAAAACCAATTTTCCAATAACCCGAAAACGGAATATGGTTTCTATTTTTATTTATTTTACTCAAAGAAAGACTCTTAATTACCGCAAAATACACGAACAAGAAATGTTATTAAAAAATATTGTAAATAAATATGTTTTGTTTATTTTTTTTCAAGGATAAAATAAAAAGTATTCGAATAACGAGTTCTAAAAAACTTTTTTCAATTTATTTTATTGAATAAATCTAGTTTTGCCCAGTAGTTTGAAATAAAATAAAAAGTTCAGAAGAAGTTTTTTTTACGAAGAAAACGTTATGTTATGTGAGATAGTTTTTAATTTTTAATGCTTGAATTTGTCTGCGCTTGGTAGAAATTTTGATAAGATTTTCAACGATATCCATACTGTCCCATTCCGCAACAAATTATTTGAGATACCACAAACTTAAAAAAAAAAAAATAGTGATACGTAACTTTGAAGATATGATTACCGATATTTCGGTCATATTAAATTTTCTTCTTAAAATTACTTTATCTACTCCAGGACAAACTTTCTGAATCGTTACTTTGTATTACATATTCGAAAAAGCTCTGGCACTTTTCTATTTTAAAGCGTTTTTCCTGCAAGTATGATTTCTATTGTCGATGAAATATCTTGTATTTTTGCGTTTAACTTTTATGCTGCAATTTATATTGGTGTACGCAAGTTATACTTAATTTCTTTAAAAATAAACATCTTATGACGTTTTTGCTCTAGTTAGAAAAACAAAATTACAAATGAAAATAATTTAATGTCTCACAAACGTATTCGGAACCCCTGCGTCACTTATGTCGTTGTGATGAGTAGAACAATAATGATAGAGTAACAAACAACCAATACTAATGGAAGGCAGCAGCAATCCAAGTGAAAAATTACTACAACAACTGATATCAAAAAAAAAAAAAAAAATTTTGGAATTTAAATTAATTAGGAGGCCTCGCTTGACAAATTATTAAAAAAAATATTTTTATAAAAATAGGTGTACTTTAAACGAAAAATAAGAGAAAGCTCAAAATTAAAATTTTAATTTTAGAAAATATCTCCTTATTTTGAAAAACTGCTCAAGTAAAAATTTAAATCGATTTTAAAATAACAAAAACATTCCAGCTAAATTGTTTATGTACCTGGAGTACTCAATTTTAGGGAAAGTTGTCTCCAACGAATGTCAAAGGCTTCATGCGGAAAAAGGCTAACTTTGTAAAAACCAATATAATTTTTTTTATTTATTGATTTTTTTTTCGTTCGACTGACTTTGGTTTCATTTCCTTCTTTTCTTTTTTGTACACAATTATTGTAGTTTTTAATATCCTAAAAGGGAAAATAAAAGCAATAAATTTTAAAATGTTTCCTTAAATTCAGATACTATATATTTTTTTGCTTAATTTAGAGAAACATATTGAAAGAAGGAGATGTTTTATAGAAAACCAAACTTAGCACGGTATTAAATTTAAAAGGAGCAAGTTTTAAAATACACACACATATAAAAAATGTATTATAATACAACTGCTTCAGTAGTTTTTTTTTTTAAGGATGGCCAGCTAACATCATAACTTGATAACCATTATGACATAAGAAATGTTATGAAAACTTTTTTAAGCTTTTTTTAGAAAACAAATACAGACAAACTTTCTAATGCTACACATCTTTAAAATTTTCAAATAAAAATAAAAATGTTTGAAAACTTAAAATATACCCAGTTTTTTTCTTAACACAAATAAGTTTTAGATTGTTTGTTTACACTGTTCTATATGAAAAGGATGACAATTATAACTTAAAGTTTTACTTTAAGTTGTACAAATGCGGCAATAAAAATTATTATGTGTTGAGACTATTACCACAAAAACTTTCATTGCCAGGTAATTTTGGCAATAAACTTTATTGAATATAAAAAAAAATTCTGTTAATATAAAAAAGAAGGTATTAAATTAAAAATTGCTACCAGAAGATATTATAAGACAAGTTCCTAAGATTTTTGTGTAAATGTCTCGAGCAAGATTTTAAAATCAGAAAAAATATATATAATTATCAGACTTAAATTAAATTTGTAACTTTGTTTATTTAATTAATCGTGCGTCAAGACAGAGATACTTCGAAGTTAATTCTTTCGGTATCAAATATTTCATCGGAAGTTGGCATTAAATCAAGTATATCAATAGCAGGCAAAACACCCCAACAGTTTCGTTTGCAATTTACTATGGAGCATATGACGTGAAGTTTACAAGACAGGTATCACCTTTATGATTGGAAAGTTGTGTTCTTTCATCCTTCTTAGGTCAGAAACTATACCTGAGTTGTATTAATAGCCAGACGGTGATATCAAAAAAGATTGACAATATGATTTTGTATTCTAGAGTGTACAAAGTGGCTGTTAAAGCTTTGACAGATATTTATGCTCTATAAAGTACCATAACAACAGAGTTATTTCTGCCAAATATGGATGGATGGATGTATACATGTACTATTGCTCAAATATTTCTTATTGTTGTGTTTGTAAACAAAAACTAATAAATGATATTTTTGTTTCATGTTTCCTTAAGATGCCACCAAACGGTGTGGCGAAATATTAAGAAAATAAAAAATATTAAACAATAGTTTTATTTTAAAAACCGCTTGAAAAATTAGAAAAGGTAATGGTTCTTCACTATTTCATAAAAAGCTAACATATTTACAAAAAATAAAAGATTTGTAAACCAAAAATGTTCATTTAAAAACACTTTTAGTAGATAATATATTTCATTTCTCTAGGATCATTCATGAGATAGGTATGCCAGTGAAAAAAAAAAAATTGTACAAATTTAATTTATGTACTAAATCCCCCTTAATTATGGGAGTAGGTACATATAGGAGTGGTAAAAATAACTATTGAACATTAATGCAACAACGGCATGATCTCTATTACATTTACTTAATTTTAGTGATATAAATTGCAAAATATGGTAGACTAAAATAATAGAGCTCCTCAGAAACGCAAAAATCAACAATATTTAAAATACACACTAGAGAAAATGAAGATAGTAGAAATAAAAATTTATTGCACGGCTCTTGTTGGAAATAACTTAGAACAGCGCCTTGGCATAAATCAAGCA
This sequence comes from Gymnosoma rotundatum, assembly GCA_916610165.2. Classification (NCBI taxonomy): domain Eukaryota; kingdom Metazoa; phylum Arthropoda; class Insecta; order Diptera; family Tachinidae; genus Gymnosoma; species Gymnosoma rotundatum. The sequence continues at coordinate 109,535,668 of OU744337.1, forward strand.
ATTATTTTCCTATTTTTTAGGAATTCTCTTCAACGACTCCTTTACTACAGCCCTCAGTTGCCCGTAGTTCTAGCGTTCTTTACCAGGCTTATGCCAGGTGACTTTGTAGATCATTCTAAAACACCGACGAAATTTTTTTCTTTTCGTATATTAAGTCCTTTTTTTGGAAGCTCAAAATAAAAACATTTCTTTTTTTATATAAAGCAGCACCATAATTTTAGTTATTCAACTCAAAATGAATTGGTTTCATTCCGCAATCTGAAAAGCATGTTGGAGATCCTCCAACACTTAAAACAAAACCTTTTACACAGAACCAAATCGGTTTTAATCTCATCCGTTGCAAAATATTATTCACTTACTAAAAGAAATTATATCACTTATAACAGTTGCTATCACAGTATGTTCGAAAGAAAATTTGGAAAGGGGTGTGTCTTATTTTTCATCCCTCTTGGGGCAATAGTATAGCTTTTTGAAAGTTTATATAACTTTACCTTCGCCTTTTTTTGGCTTACGCATTTTTATAATAAACTTTTCAAGTTAAGATTTATCATATCGAAATTTAAAAATCTTCCATTACTTCACCCAAATTTTCATATCGAATTTTGACAAAAGCGTGCTTCTATTTTGGTAGAGTCGTGTTGGCCAATTTTTTTTTTGTCATTTTGCATACATACAAATGTAGAAACAGTACGAAACAAATACTCAGAACTTTTGAAATAATTATTGCAAAAAAAAAAAAAATTGAATTCAAAACAGATTTCATCTGTGTGTCTATAAAGTATTGCCACATTGGACGCCCTTATATTCCATCTCCAAACTTTATACTTATTAGAACATACGGCATTACGGCTCGTTATTTACCCCATTAATTTACGTCACCTAATGGGACATCCTTTAACTTTTATATTTATTTTTATATTACTTTTTTGTTATGGTTGTTTTAAATTTCAAAGAAGTGCCCTTTACATAGTACAAGTAGAAAATATGTATGTTTTATTTTTCTATCAAATCACACAAAAATTGCAAAATCTGTTCAGAAAAAACAATGTTCAGACGAAATGATAGCCTGCTTTTTTTTTCGAAGTCGGTTAAAAACACGACATAAATTGCAATAACAACAGCATTAATTTTCACATTTAACTCGTAGCTTAAGGCGGCATATTTTAAAGCACGTGGTTCATTCATGCACTTAAAATGGAAACAGTGGAAAAGTTACTGTTATGAGTTTAAAGTTAGAAATTTCCATATTTCTATATAGACGTATATTTTTGTTGTTACTGTTCATGACATGACTGCTGCAATTGCTTCTCGTTTGTGTGTACACGGTTGAAGACCACAGTGTGTAGCAACAGAACTGTAAACACGAAAAATTTTTTTATAGCTCTATTCTATTTTTATAGCTGTATATATAGAGCAAACGAATGTGCAAATATATACAAAAACAATCTATTGTTTTCTTGTTGTGTTCCAGAAAAAATTTTACTTTATTTGAATGAATCCTTATATGAATGACTTAAAAGTAATCAAAAGGAACCAAAAGCGGTTAATAAAAATTCTTATTTATTGCTTTTTTAACTTTCGTTTTCAATACGCATTTAATTTTTTTTTAAGTCAATTGTTTGTCTGTCTCTTTAGACCCATTCAAGTGTCTGTTTTACTATTGAATTCCTTCCTATTTTTGCTTTCAATACACGAGAATGGTATGTTTTTGTTTGATAAACTAACATGGGTTTTATTTTTCAGGTGTATGTGTATGTATTGCCTTTAATAAGTCTTTTAAACTTTTTTGGTTTCCGTTTTTGGTATTACTATGTGTTTCAGCAATTAACGTGTTTATTGATCTGGTTGAGGTTGCACGAATATAAAGTAAACAATGACCAGGCAAACGAAATATTTTTTTTTCAATTTGTTAACATTGTTTTTTTTTCATAAAATCTTTTCCAAGGTAAACTGTGGTAACATAGCGTGACGAGTGTTTATTTTTTATCAAAAAGTTCAATAGGATATAATTTTAAGCCTGATAGAATTTTCAGTTGTAAAAAGTAATACAAACAGGTAAGAGTTCTGTATTCGGCTTTGCCGAATCTTATATACCCTTCACCATATATATTAATCTAGTTTAGCGAAATAACTCCAATCAAAAACGCAAAAGTACTATATTAAAATTTCAGAGCGCCGTAACTCGGAAAATATCGGTGAGCGCCAATGTTTTCAATTATATGTTTATTTTTTAATTAAAGTTACTTTATTGTTTCAAATGACATGAAAGAATTAAAGATAGGCGTGGTGTTTTGCCTGCTGCTTAGGAGACATGGACCGTGCATGCTAATTTTCAATAGCACCTCTGTCGACACTATATCTGATCGATTGACATATTTATTGCCAAGACAAACTTGATTTCAAGACTAACAGGAACAAACAGACGGACAGACGGACATTGCTTAATCGACTTCGCTATGCACAAGAAGTCAGAATATACACATATATACTTTATGAGGTCGGAAATGTATATTGTAGAAATTACACATGGAATGAGAAACTTAGTTATGATTTTTTCCACTTTCGTGGTGATGATATAAAAATGCAACTCAATTTTCGACTCCAATTTTGCGTCACCTTTTTGATCATTGCTGGCCGTATATCACAAATACCAAATACAGCTCTGCCACTAGTTCGTCAATTATTTGCGGGTTTTTCTAGATGCGGCAATTTTTAAAATGTAAATAAGCCTTCTCAGCAAAATTGATATTTCAGCCAAATAAGGCTCAGACTGAAAACCTTTTAATTGCTGAGTCTGCTGGATGTTGTAAGCAAATAATCCGAGATCTTTGTTAAAAATTCGTATCATTGTGAGTAATATGCCGAGCTATTGAGGCAAAGAACAGAGGAGACCAAGACTACTGTCCTCTTGCAATCCACTCTTACTCTGTGTCTCTTATTTACTAAACACATTAACTAGCATAGTGGACTGTATTTTATAATAACCTATTATCTAAGTTCCTTTGTAATATTAATTCACAACAAAACATCACAACATATAGATTTTAAGGTTCTTGATTCATTAACTTCTGGCTTAATACTAATCTTATCATTATTTTAACTTTAGCTTATATTTTATTGGGAGACGTGATGCATGCATGAGTCATGTAAATAAACGTTTAGCCATAAGTGGAGCCACACACGTAGGTCATTCTAAAATTAATCCTCCGCTACACATTGCTTGCTTACTAGCACTTCATAGGAAAGGAATGCAAACAATTTGAAAGACGAGAATACTGAAACTCATTTAATAGAGTATTTTGATTAAATAGATTGTTCGTCGTGTGGTGCAATGCACTTTAAGCATTTATTGATATAAGATTTGTGTATATGTACACGCATAAATAACACCTTAGTTACTCTTTTTATATACCTTTTTGTTAATCATTTCATTTTCACTTATAAGCAAAAACTATTGTTTTTACTTTTATTTACACTAATTGCACTATTTCTATTTATGTTTCATTGAATATTTTACAGGGACAAATAATGTAAAAGTAATTATTAAGGATACCGTTGTTGTTGTTTATAAAAAGGAACGTTTGAAAATATAAATTTATTATTTATCAAGTCTTCAAATTGGATTTTTCTTTTAACTTAAATAAGCATTCACCTGCTTAGGCATTTAAGTTGCGTTAATAAAATTCCAAGGCCAGTAGCGTTTTTAAAGAAGAGATTAAATAAAATATTTAATTTTGAAAATAGGGGAAATAACTACCTTAGTAGGAACCAGCATTGGATTCTCGCATCGTGATTTAAGTTAATTGCCATCTATTCGAATTTTTTAGAGTGTTGCTTTATAAATGCCAAAGAAATCGTTTTCTGGAAGTTTTATTAATCTAGATCAATAAGTATGACACCTCTGATCTAAATTTGTTAATTTTAAAATAAACTTTTTATCTTTTAGCGTGACTTTGAAATGTAAAAATAATATTTGAAGCAACGTAAAAATATATTTTAAGCAAATATTGGTGATAAAGGAAATTTGTAAAAACGCTGCCTCTTTGTTTATACTAAACATAAAAGCAACACAATCATGCGTGTGTTGTTTGTTTATATTTACGTTTAAATTTGTGACAGTCATGCAGCTGGCATTTTCCAAAACTGGCTGACATAAGGTTGGTCCAATATCATCGTATGAACAGCAAACAATTTAGACATATTGTTTGTGTATGTGTATTCTGAATTATTTTATCTCTTAATTAAACTATATCCTTCCCGTCATTAAATCACAAAAACGTGATCTTTTCAATTTTATTTTAATTTCCATCCCTCTTAATAGTATAATTGTCTTCTTCCTGAACAAAAATAAATATGTCTTTTAAAACAAATGAAACTTTAACCATTATGTATTCCACAAATTTTTGTTTTATATTTTTCTTATTGTACAAAGACCATAACTTTACAGAAAAAAGTAAAATGCAATTACGTGCAGCTTTCTGAAAATGTACGAAAATTCTTTTTCGATTTTTACAATCGATTGATTGAGATAGTAAAAAATTTGAAAAACATTAAAACTATTATCAGACATTAGAAGTGCAGATCTAAGTAAACTACCTCTATTAATTAAATGTATATTTTACTAAATATGATTGGGTCAATCAGTTTTAATTATTCCGTAAGTTAATAAATATTAAACCTCTTGATTGACATTGTTTGAGGCAGTTGCTTAATATATTAAAAATTAAATAGGCATTGCCCAGATAAACGCTTATCATAGCTTTCACGTCGGAACCACTTTTGACATCTCAACTCACAACCAACAAACTAATAGGCTTCTCTACGTTTTACCGTTTTAAAAGAAGCAAAGTTTGCCTTCTTTCCTGCTTGGAAAAAGAGATACCAAAAGTGGAGATGTAATTCTTTCATATTAGACAAATTGAAAAAATTATTTTAACTTGGCAGGCCATATCGCAAATATGCTAATTTAGAGGCAAAAATATAAAATTTGGATTTCGTGTTTATTTTTTCCGTATTTTAAATCTTTTAAATAATTTATTTTATCTAGAATTAAAAACAAATGCTTCAAGAGAAACATTTTAAGTAAAACGGTGAATTTTTCTCCATAACTATTTTTTGTTTATTTTGCCTGGAGCTCAAAAAAATAGAGAATTAATGGATGCAGAGATTATTGAAACAATAGAAAATGTACCTAAAAATAATCAAACTGTGACAGCGAGGTACGTCGAATAAGGACAATATATGTAAAACTATGTAGCCACAAGTATAAATAATTAAAAAGTATCCCTAACAACGATGTACGTACATGACCTTGTAAAAAAAAAAAAAAAATATGGCCTTAGCTTTACGACCGCAGTAGGCAGAATTTTTGCATGGATACCGTGATTTTTACGAGTCTCATTAATCGTTATAAGCACATGTTTGAAATTTGCACAGATTATTTCCGTCTCTTCTAGAAGAACAAATAGTGTTGAAAATAAATTTAATTGAAGGATGAACCGATAGTATTATATTTTTATAGTCGTATCTTTTAAATAGTAAGATAGGCACTACTTTTAATTTTTAAAATCAATTAATAAAAGGTTAAATCAAAAATATTTTTAAATTTTAAAATGGTTTCGTGGAACGTTGCTTTTCTTGATTAAACACATTTAGGACCAAATAGTACGATGTTGAAGGGTAATGCAAGACCACACCTCAAATCTATACAGGGTCAGGTTTTATTTTCAGTTGATCTACGGTTGTATCTACGCCATTATGCCCGGATCAATGTCATCAATGTTTCAAACTAAAAAATGCTGAGATAACGGTCTACGTCGACACTAACTCAATCTTGAGTTTCGTTCTCTAAGAAATAAGGAGTAAACCGAATAATGCATGTTTGTGAATGTAATAGAACCTATAGTATCCGTAGTGTTTTTGTGTTAGAATTTTCTTTAGTAACACACATGTTAGTCAAAAAATTAGCCTGATCGCTGAACATAATTTTATGTTTAAACAACGAATCATATTCCTACTTCTTTAGACCGATTTTCAAAGTTATTTTGGATAACTTAATAGCGATGATTTGCCAGATACTGTACTGTAACAAAAGTTAAGCTACTGTGACACTGAAAAGGTCCGGTGACGCATTTATTGTTAAGTATTGTGTACCAAAAAGATATGGTATGACACTTAATGGTATTTTTAATGCAACTAAAATAAAATATCAAAAAGTAAACAAAATGTAGTATATAAACACTGTTGAACAAGGGAATAATAATATTTGAGTGACAAGCAATAGATTGATTGCCTCATAAATATAAAATATTGTAAAACGCACTCCACATCTCATGTGAATTTCTAATTAACGGGACCAACACCAACTCATCCACGGGAGGTTTTTACTTCTATTTTCCATAAACTGGTCTTAAAATAGCTCATCCACATCAGCTATCAATCAGCAATTTTTTATAATTCTTTATATTAAACTTACTGCTGGGATTTGAACTCATGACCTGCTTATTTAAAAAAAAAGATACTTCCACTAACGCAGCTCAACATATGTCCCTTCTCTTGATTTTTTTATTTTTCTTTTAATCTGTTTAACGCAATACACTACACATTTAAGTAGGGAAAGACTCAACTTGCTTATCTGTATTTACCACTTGCATACAAAAATTAAACTTTTTAGCAGACAATAAGAACACTGTACTTATCATTGTTGTTACAGTTTTACCAAACTTTCAAGGACCTCCATCTTCTAAAACGATGATCACTTTTTTATAAAATTTGATTTAAACGTACAGATCTTTACTTAGCGTAAACAAAAATAAAAAAATTTTGTATATTCCTCAAAAAACAGAAAAAAAAAAAAATAAAAAAATGTAATAACTTTAGATTTTTTAAATTAAAACTCATTATATTTTAAACCCAGAAAAGACATAACCTTAAACTTAAATATTAAAAAAACAGTTTATTTTAAAATGGTTATTTTTAAAATCAAACAAAAATTTGAGAAGCGCCAATAATACATTTGCAGGTGCGAAGTACTCAACTTTGAAACCACATATTGCCATCCCTGGAAAGTGGATAATACCTAGCTTCAAAACTCAAGCTCAAATGATTCTTTAATATGCTCGTTGTTTTACAAATGGCTAAGTTATTTCCAATATATTTGGATTCTGCCCCACTGTGCATTGTGAGTTTCCCTTTCGTTAGTCATATGTTTAGATTAATTTTTAAATTTTCCAACAAAATGACCATTAAATAAGAATGTAATTTATTCTTATTTTCTTTCGAGTCCTAGCAAATTAAATTTCTCCAGCATAATGATGTATTCTTAAGTAATTTAATTTAATTCCCAGTAACTTATCACTATGCCAAAATGGTGTATTTTATTTTATTCTTGTGCTTTTTTCGTTTCAAAACTCATGCAGAAAATAAATACATAAAAGAAGAAAAATCAATAAAGGGAATAAACAGCAATTTGAAATGAAATTGAAATATATTTTTGCAATTACGGCTATTTTTCTCTTGCAATCAAATCCTTATTACTATAACAAAAAGTTAAGGAATATATTCTTATATTTTAGTATGATACTTAGGTAATTTGCTTTAATAGCAAAATTATCTAAATTGATTCATATATGTAATATTTGGAAAATATAGAACATCGAAAGTGTTTTTTTTTTTTTTTTTTTGGTCTATTGGCCTTGAATTAAAATAGTGATTTTCCTAACTTCAATATTTTTTTATATGTTAAATTAAGGCCACGTGTTTGCTCTGTTCTTTCTTTAGACCAAACCTATAGTGATCAACGAATTTCGATTAAGAAAGTCGTTTCTCTACTTTTCTTTATTGTATTTTCTCATAGTTATTGTTATTTTTTCGAGTTTAGTTTATTCAAATTATCGCATTATTACTATCAGTTAATTATGACCTTTGAACTTCAAATTATTTTGTTAAGGTGAAATCATTCCTTCAACTCTTTAAAAAAACGAAGGCAACAAATATATAATTTTTCCCTTCCTGTACTTAAGAATTTCGTACAAAAAAATCCTTCATTTCAAACATTTGATTTCACACTTCCTTTAAATTCTTGCCGCACTTTAATTAAGAAATTGTTTCACGTTACAATTTTTGCTTCAAAGGAAAAAATAAAGAAAAATAATATTTCGAAAGGGATGAAAAAAATGTTGTACAAACTGAAAAAAATTACATTATTTATTTTTTTTTTTTTTTGGCTTAATTCTGTTCAAAAGTAATCTTTCAATTACGTGTTTTGTATCTTATTTTCTTTCCAATTCTCCATTTTAAAATGGATATTTTTCTTGTTGTGTCTTACTGTCTTTGGTCTGTGCAACTTGTGTTCAAAATCATTAACCCAAAGTAATGTAATGGTTGTGATATTTGCTTTTTAAAGAAGTATGCTTCAATGTTTGAGAATAACAGGGGGTATAAAAATATTGTTAATAATAATTATTTTTTACGACACAATTAATGCAGTAACTAGGAAAAAAAGTCTTTATAAAATAGTTTTGTAATACAAAAAAAAGAACTATTAATAGCAAAAAAAACGAAAAAAATAATGGAATGTTTATTAGTTTTAAGCTGTCTGCTCAAAAAAAAAATATTAGAAAAGTTTAACCTTTGTTTAATTTTTTGCTTTCAGAAAAAAATATTTTTGTTGCTCTATTTCTTAATTGGAATTACTTTTTGCAAAAACTTTCAATTCAAAAATGTAAAAGATGACGAGACTTCTAGAGAAAGAACATTGGCTGTGTCTTTCATGTTTGAAACATAACTTATTTTTAGTATAAAGGTTAAAAAAATATTTGTGCTCGTTAAAAAAAATAAAATGTGAATAATAAATTATTGAATTTTTAAAAAATACTTAAGCTTAAGAAAGTTTGAAAGAATAACACGGAAATTAGCTTGACAATTTTCAAGACGCCTTTTATAATAAAGAGAAAAAGTTCTAGCTGTTAGCGCATGTAAATGGTCTGTGGATGGTGTAGATTACTAAACACGACATTGAGTAGTTAATGTCTCGCCGGACTAATACAGTAGTTTCTTTCATGGTAGTACAGTATTGAGTCTTTGTTAGTCAATGTTACTGACCAACCTCCAAATTTCATTAAAATCACAACTATTTTAAATATATAAAATTAAACAAAAAAATACTAATTTGCGATATCATTTTTTACTTAATTTTCTTAAATTCAAATACTTTTTTTGAAGTTTGCAATCATAATTACGCGATCGTATTGAAAACAAATGAAAACAAATTATAAAAGTTGCATGACAAAAAATGCGTGTCAATATAGAAATTTTAAATTGCTTAAATAAAAAATCACAATCGCGTAGAAAAGAATCTTTCGTCGGCAGTTTTTTTCTGTGTCAAAATATTAACAATAAACTTAATATAAGCAGTTAATCACGCAATGTAATACAAATGATTTAAAGAACATTTACGCACTTTAAGTCTTTCTTTACTTTTCACTCAGTGCCAGGAGGGTGCAATAATATTAGCAAGATGAGAGCTCTTTTGTTTTTCGAAAACATTGTATTTTCTTTTATTTTAATTTTTTCTTTTAATTTTGAAGTTAGCTATCGCTTTGGAACCAAATTAGACCAGTTAGCCAGCAATATAATAAAAACTAAAAATAAGATATTAAGAATAAAGCAGTGTATTTTGGGTTTAAAAAATTATATTTGATGAATTATTTTTTATTACTTAAAACAAAATAATATTTTCAGTCATTCGACTAATTTGCAAAGTTTTGTCGTCTATAAATTTATCTCAAAAAATACAAAATAAAAAGGGAAAAGCAAATAAATTATAATGAATTATAAAACAACTGAAATGAAATTGATTTATGTACGAAAACCCGTAAATCATGTAAGAAAATCCCTGTACAACTGAAGTAAATGACATTTGTACACAACTCACACACATTTACTAAAACGTACGTTGTTGCCTACAATCATTCATATTAAGGATATTTACGATATTTACAAATACTATAATAAATTTTTTTATAAAAGCTTTCGTAAATATATTTGCACTCGGTCATTTTTTTATTCGTGTTTTTTGGATATAGGGATTGCCAGGGAAAACTTAACCAAACAAAAAAAAAAAAAACGAACACACAATTTTTTTTATATTCATCACGTCTGTCACTACACACTGGACCTGAAACCAAAAATCATATACATTATAATCACGTCACTATAGGAACACCCCTTAAATTTGAGTTGTATTTTTAATTTTTTGTACTTGAATTTTGTAGCGGACGTAAAAATTAAGATAAATGTAAATCGTCACGTCAGTTTCACATACACTGTTCATATTTGACGTGTTTGCCTGTCACAGTTCAAAAAATAATAATATTTTTTCACATCAACTCCAGAGCAACCTTTAATTGACCTTCTGTGCAAATTTTACGAGTCTATCTATTATGGTTCTAGGGGTAGAGGGCAGCGACAAACGGAGAGACATTGTTACGCTCTTAATCTTTTGGAACGAATCCCTAACTCCACAATATACACTGACAATTTAAAAAAATGAATATTCTTCCTTTTTGCTTATGAGCAATAGCTGGTTTAGATTTTGTAAACATGACAAGAAGACTCCATCACATATTTTTAAGAACCTTCTCGTTTCGTGTTTACAGTAGATAAAACCTGCTGAGCAAGCACCTGCACAGAAATAAACTGTGCCTTTTAAGGCTTTTATTTAGATTTAGAAAATTGTTTTAATCATTTAATACAAAATTAAAAAAATTATAAAATAAAAAATTTTGTTCATTCTTTTTAAACCTTATCCAACATATTTTAAGACAGGTTGCAATTTCTGTTAGTATTTTTCTTATATTATAGAGATTTTGTTGAGATAAAGTCTTCTCTTTTTTCAGCAAACATTATGAAAGTCTTGAGCAATATAAAATAGGTCTTTTGCTATAATGCTGTTTTCACCACTGAAAAATATCTGTCGTTTGAAAGAAATTAATAAAGGTTTTTTCATTGGACTTATAATTTAATTAGACTTATGGACTTCTGCCATTTTCAAAAGAAATATTTATGCGATAGAATTGTGCAGTAAAACTGTTTTTGTTTAATTTATGTCAAGATAGAACTCTATTGAAGTTGTGATTGTAACTATGGACAGAATGGTCTATATCACATTAAAATTACCTATAAATTAGTTTTTGGAAAAACTGGACTTAATCCACTTCAAAGAAAACCAGCTCATATGTAAAATAAATTATCTAATCAAATAAATAATTTTATCAGATTAATTTGTAGCAAAACCTTTTAAAGTATCAAAAACTGTTTTCTGTATACAAAACGAAAAGGATTTTCTAATACTATAAATTATAAAAATCCCGGTATTTCTTAAGAGAGCTGGTATAGATGATGATGGCAGGAGTAAAAATAGATCTGTGGAGGCAAATTCCTACCTCTCCCATAAATAATTCTTTACACATTCGTTCAATAAATTATTAAAGATTATTATCTAATTCTTATATATTATATTAATTATATATTTTAACTTTACATTCTACCCTGAAATTAATATGTACTTAAACGAATATAAAAAATACAGCCATAAAAATATATTACCTTGTTTTCAAAAATGCTATTCCTACCCAGAAATGATCCTGCCAGAACTTTTTTTGCCGGTTATTGGGCGAGATGCTTGCTTCGTATACGAAATCAGCTGAATCACCAAACCTAGAATAATGGATTAAACAAAGAGACCAAGTTTTCAAGAGTCTAGAGAGCAGGAATTAAGAAATACTCTTTGTCCGATGTTTTGAGCGGCCAATTAAAAGAAATGCTTTTAAACATAATTGATATAATTTTTTAATTGCTGGGTGCGGATTAGTTAGCGCATATCTCGATAGTAGAAACAGCAGCTAGTGACGTACAACAATGAAAGCAAATATAGCAGCATGGAAATCATTATTAATTTTTTTTTTTTGATAATTTACTTTAATTATGCTTAATTGCTTCAGAGGATAAAGGCGTTTTGAGTTTTTTACTGTTTTTTGCTTTACTGATTTAATGAAGTTCTTATTTAATCAATTTGGCTTTTGGTATAAGACTCTTAAATTCTATACAAAATTTGGGTAGAATCCCCTTAAAAGCTATATTAGCAGTAGTGAAATAGACGTATGAACATATACAGTAATATATCTCAATTTTTAATCTCAATTAGTAGATATTTCATGAGAATATCATGACATATTTATATTTAACGAAATAAAGCACAATGAAAATATAGTAGAGTATTGAGCTAAAGAACTCTCTTCTGCAATTTATGAAAAGCAAATTTAGTGAAAGATATTTAACTTAGAGAATAAGCACATTTTTGGCTAACAAATATCTAGATTTTTATTTACGAGAAAAGGTAATAAGTAAATCCGTTTTTTGTGTCGGAATTTATTTTCATTTTTCTTACGACAAAATTATAAGAAATTTATTAAATTAGTTGTTTAAATAAATGATGCTTAATAAAGTACACCATCTAAGTTTGATATATGCCAAAAATGCTGATGACGGTTGTAGCGACACAGAAAATTTTTTAAAATTTTCAGTTTTCACCAAACCATTTTAAAAGTTTTTCCCAGAAAAAAAAAAAGAAATTATAATAAACCCGAACTCAAGACTAACTAAAATTTTATATTTCATTATAGTACTAAAAAATCAGCGAATAACTTTAAACATAATAAATTTTTTACTTCTTAAGAATTTCACGTCAAATAAGACACAAAAGCAAGTTTTGCATTAAGAGTACGAAGAGCTGTTCAGGAAAAGAAATGAAAGGTGTTAAGCAAGGGTCAGGTTTAAGACCTACGTTAAATGCATTTTCCCTAAAGTTTTCTGGCAGTTATCATTTATCGCTAATGAGAAAAAACTTTAACCTTTCCAGTTGTCTTAAATGGTTACTGAAGCTTGCTAAACATATAGTTCTATATCAAAGAAACATAAAATATTAAATACTATTTCAATCTTAACTCCACTTTTAAAAAATCCAACACAAACAGAATATATTTTCAAGTAAAATAATTATCTGCAAAAAAAAATTTTTTTTTGTTAATTTAATATTTATTAAAGAAAATTTATTTACAACATATAGTGCCTTTGCATCTTGAGTACATTGTTGAAGCTTTGTTATTGCTCCATTTTAAAATTACAATAAAAACAAAAACGTTTATTGTCATTGTTCTCCCACAAATCCTTTTCGCACTCACAACTATATGTAAATACTCTCCCCCAAAGCTTGAGCTGCGACATGACATCATTGTTACGAATGATTTAAACATTTTACTAGTCGTTCAAAAACACACTCTGCCATCCATCCACACAAACAGCGATTTCATTCAACCATTTCTTTAGTCATTTGTTGCCATTGTCATTGTAATAAATATTACGCTGATACGTACATTGCTGATTTTAATTTATTTCTTCATTTTTTTTTTGGTTTTATCCGCATGCAAATATTTTGTCTTAATTTGTGCAACAACTGTGGTGTGAAATATTTCGCTGCAAAGAGAAACAAGCAATTATATATTCCAATGATGTTTAACTCTTTCAGTATGAAACAAAAAGATTTATTATATAATTACAATTAAATTTAACAGGAAAGAACATAAGTTGCTGTTATTCCTTTTACCTTAATATTAATAACAAAATAAAACCGGTGATACACGCTGCTAATCACAAAACCAACTTCTTTCCACTGGTTAAGCTTATGAGAAATAAGATGGAAACAAATGTTTTCACCCTTAATGTTAGGCACTGAAAATATATTTGCAACTTCAAGCGCCTTTTAACGTTAAATAAAATTTTTGATTTATTGTTTTCAATTTTATTTAACTGTTGTTGCTATTTCTTAGCTCCCAGCTAGTTAAATATATTTATGCTATTACAGAATATAGAAAATACGCACATCATACTTAACATGTTTGTGTATTTTTGTGTGTTTCTAAAGAAAAAAAAAAATAAATCAAATAAGAAAAAAAAATAAAAATTTAAAAAACACACAACCTTTTAATTTTTTATTGTTTTTTTTATAGCATTCGCTACTGTGGCCTTTAAAATACTGCGTTGTATTAAAAATTTCATGAGCTTTTCACTTGGGGTTTCTAAGGTACAGGTAGCTTTCAACATTTTATTGTTAAAACTAAATTAACTGATAGGATCTTCTTTATATTTTGTAGGTGTAAATAAAAGTATTATTTGGTGTAGTCGGATTATAAAAATGTAATGTGTTTGTTGTTGTAGCCACAAATGTTTTAATTTTATGCACAATCAATCGTGTGTTCGATACACTTAAATGAACCTCAAATGCATGTGTAAAATATGTTCTATACACGACACATGTTCTTTCTTGCCGAACATTTGTTCGTTTAACAACCAAATGTTAAAAATCAACACATAATTGTTATGTAAAAACAAGTGAATGTTTTTTAAGCTGCGTTTTTTTATTATGTACGAGTTTTTTGAACATGTTTGTATACTTTTCTGAACTCTGTCATACAAGCACATTATTTTTGGCATCTCATTTCATTGCTTTTTCTCACATTTTTTTACACTTTGGCTTTACGTTTACGTTTACGTTCTCTAAGCTACTAAGCTTGTGCCATTCTTTTTGCGATACCAAAGACACACTAACTAATCAATGTTTTTTCTGATAAATCAGAGGAGGCATTCAGATCAAACAAACACTGTGGCTCTGGCGAGAACAATAGCGAAAATTACCTGTTTCACAACCTCAGCTGCAACAACATACATAACTTGTTGTCAAGGTTAATAAAGTTTACAACAAAGGGAATATTTTGTTGTCATCTTTTAAGTCAAATGATTATACCTTAATGGTCACTTTCCTGTTGTTGGTTGTTAAAAAAAAATTCAATTTTTAATTAAAAGACAAAAGAGAATTGTCTATTTTAATAAGTTTCGATTACAAAGCAAAGCATAAAAAAGAAAATGAAAAGCTTATAAAAATAAAATATAATGAAACCTAAAAACTTAATCAAGTAATAACAAAATAAGAAAATTTTTTGTAAAAATTTGAAATTGCAATATTAAATAGGGAAATAAAACACGAATTAAATAAATATTACAGTTTAGGTATTTAATATTGTAAAGAAATTGATTTAAAGTTTTTGAAAAAACTTTAACGTTCATTACTTTAACTAAAATTTAAATGTGGAATTTTAACATTTTAAAAAGTTGATTTTAGAATATCCTAACAACAAAAAAGACCTTAAAAGACTATGAGAGACTTTTTATTTGGATATTATATTTTAATAGTTTACATATTGCACAGCCTCTGATGAATACAGAGTGGGCCAAGAATCACACTAGCGTCTGAAAATTTACTAAATTTTTTGTTCATTATTATTACATCAGCAACAAATTACGGAAACATTATTTATATTGCTGTTCTTGTTGTAACAGCTCTTCTGCTGTCGAGAGTTTTTCCCGTAAAGATATAAAATAAATTCAGTCATGTGTGTATGTTTCACCAAATGGTACTTGTAGCTGGAGAAATTGGGCAACTTCGTCGTACCCAAAGATCTATAAGTGTAAATTCGTGGATCTATTAGGACAGTTAAATAAATGGATAGTGTCGTGAGGGCTTTGCAGGCAAGCAGGCTGCACCAATAGACAGCTACTTGTGCTAGAACTGACCTCGTTTGCCTGTTCTTTCAGAACCCTGCATCATTTTTTAGCTCCTACGACCGCCTGCTGATGTAATAGTTTTTGGTTTATTGCAATGGCCATCTGGTTTATCGTAGTTAAAATGTTATCCCTAATGTCATTGCTATAGTACCTAACGTGCTGCAGGATGTGTCTAGGAGGTGGATGCCCAGACATCACCTCATGGAGATGATCTATGCCTGTCATCCTAGCACATCCGGTAGCGATCCTTAGATAATTATTTTGGGCAGTTTATAAAATTTGCCATTTAGTATCGCTGAGGTACATATCCGGGCATCATAGTTAAGGAGACTTTATGTTGTTAGTGACGTACAGTTAGTTATCGTCGGAAGAGACTACCCAAAATTGTATATCCAGAATAAATTTTATCAGGAATACAGCAGTAGCCATATACTTGGAATAATTTGCAAATGTTAACGCCAGTTATTGAATTTTCTTATAAAAAAATTTCATTTAAATTTATTTTTTTGTGTTATGTTTTACAATAAAAAGTTGTAAAGAGATTATTATAACTCCCTTTAAAATTTAAAAATTTTCAACATAAAGAATTAAGGATTAAGATTTAATAAATTATACTCCTTATTAAAATGACTTGATGTATAAAAAATTTTAGTAATTAACAGTCACCAATAAAAATATTAAAGGGTTAATTGCATCTGCAATATTTTTTCCTTACTTTTTTAAAAGTTAAGCTGTTGCAGCAGGCATTATTGTTATTATTATTGTTATTATTATTATTATTATTATTATTATTATTATTATTATTATTATTATTATTATTATTATTATTATTATTATTATTTTTATTATTATTATTATTATTATTATTATTATTATTATTATTATTATTATTATTATTATTATTATTATTATTATTATTATTATTATTATTAACAAGCATGAACAAGCAGAATAAGTAAATAATTTCCAATTGCAGCAATAATAAAAATACCATAAAAATACAAACATTTGTATCTAAAAGGAAAGTTTTTTTAATGTTATTTTCAATTTACTTTTGCATTTAATGTAAGCAACATGGCCAACCGGCAGTGTATTTTTTGATTACCTGTTTATTTTTACAAGTAACAGTGAAACACAATTCTGTTAATTGAAAGGTAATGTTAAATAGGACTTTTATTATTTGTATGTTAAAATCTACAGTCGCTTTATCTGTATCTGTTCTCGACATTGGTATAACTAGGAAAAACTTAAACAACATCACAAGTTGAGAAGAGAAGAAACAGTTGTATGGTCAGAAATAGAACCGTTACTCAACATAACATTTCCCCTTTAAACTCCTATGCTATTTGAGATACAACTCTTGTTCACTAGTTCTTTATATATTAGGACCTTATTTATACAATCAACACAAAATTGTTATACTGACAAGTTTTATAACAAAAAATATATAGAACCATGAAGGAAACAGTTTATGGTTTTCTATTATTAAAGTTATGGTAAGGCGAAGTTTTATGAAATAAAAGAAACCTTAAAATTTCGTAAAACTAATTTAAGCAATTAATGTTTTATTTTTTTATTATTACAACATACTATTAAAATTGAAATTTAATTGCAGGCATATTAAGAAGGTTGTTAGATCTGAAGAGTTTACTTTATTTAATTGTTTTTTTATAAATTATTTTAACATTTTAATAATTGAAGCCTTTCGTTTCAAAACCTCTTACATATTTAAAATTTTAGTAGTATGAATATGGCGCTTCTAGATAGAAATGTGCAAAGGAAAAATGTGCATACCTTAACCCTTTAACGGTCGATCGGGTTAAATTCGACCCCATGATATTTTGTGTTATGAGGCGGCAGCGTGTTCGGTTTTGCTTAAAGTGAAGTCGTGGTGGATGTTATTTTTGTTGAAGTGAAGTCGTAACATTCGACCCCATGATATTTAGCGTGTTCGGTTTTGCTTAAAGTGAAGTCGTGGTGGATGTTATTTTTGTTGAAGTGAAGTCGTAACATTCGACCCCATGATATTTAGCGTGTTCGGTTTTGCTTAAAGTGAAGTCGTGGTGGATGTTATTTTTGTTGAAGTGAAATCGTAACATTGAATGTTCGTCGTTTAGAGGGTTAATACAATATGAATTAAACTACATTAGGGCGGTTTACGAATGTCTGTGTTTTTTTGCTAGTATTTAATAAATAAAATTCATTTACTGCGGTATATATTAATATCCCTAATACTACACGTATTTGTTATCAGTATAAAATGTTAACCACATTATTTAAAAACAAAACATTTATTTATTTTTGGTATTCATCATCATCATATACCAACATACTTATAAAACATATGTATATTAGCAACAATTCTATATTTTTGTAGACTAAATAATTTACAATTACACATAACACTCGAATCAGTCGTAATTTGCTTCAATTTAAAACAATTTTCAAAATGAACATCATGAACTGATGAATTTACTTAGTCCAAATCTTCATATAAAGGTAAGATTTCAACTCTCATGGTCTGATGATTATACAAAGAATCAACTAAAGTTTCATTTTCAGTTCCTATTCGATTCATTGTAAATAATATTGCTATTCAACTCAAGTATTTATAATAAACTAATACATTACAATCAAGTGTAGGAGTAATTATAATGTTTTTACTATCTAACAAAAAAAATATAATAAAATAATAACAAATATTTTTTTTTTTTGAATTTTTTTACTTAAATTTTTTTATTTTTTTTTTTTTTTAATTTTATCTATTAGATGGAAATATTAATAATAGTTCATTTTTTAATTTTAATAACATTCGATTAAAAAAATAAAAATCAACAAATAATTTCGGCTTCCGTTTCAGTTCAGTGTCGTCGTCGTCAATGGCATTTAAGAGTCAGGTTGCTTCTTTAGTGTATCTTGAGCTAGAAAGATCACAAAAAAAAAAATAATATTTAGATTAAATAATAATAAAATAAATAAAATAACTATTTACCAAAAATTACCTGTTGCAGCTGCATGTATATTTAGCTCGTAATATTCATTGCTGCTGCTGCTACCTTTACTACCTTTGCTACCTTTTCTATCTTTAGTAAGATAGTAGGTATTACGCTGAAATTCTTCTATGGTATCGTCGTCTAGCGTTTCGTTGAATATACCAGGTAGGTATATGTATTTGGTGTTTTCCACCAAACAACGAACTTTTTTTCCATAAGGCGTCTGGACACGCTCCATTTTGGTGATTTTGTATTTATATTCAAAAAGCATCTCCTTTATGGGGAGAATGCTTTTTGTTTGGTTTTTTTTAAAAATTGTTTTTAGGTGTGCTTCCATTTTTTAACTTGACTTGTACTTAATTTGAATAGTAATTAAAGAAAAACTAGATGGAGGAGGCTTTTATATAAAATTATGAGAAGTAATTTTACAGCTTATCATTCTTTTCAATAAAATTTTAAAACAATATTTCTGATGCGGTTTGTCCGTTGTTTATAAAGTTTCTATTTGATTAAATGGTGTGAGAAAGTTTTAAAAAGTTTCTGTTGCGGTTTTTCCGTGTTGATAAAGTCTATGCTTTTAAATTATAATAAAAATTCATTATACATAATGCTTGATCCCAACTGTTATCGATAAGGGAACATTTACAGGTATCAGGTCCACAAGTTGTTTCATCGTTGGACCACACACAATTGTTATAATGATATCCAAATTTTGATTTACTTTTCTTATAAAATGCATATTCATCGAATTGAGCTTTTAATTTTTTCAAAATAATCTCATGATCATAACACAAAAGCTTTTCTTCCTTCATGAATTTATGTAAAATTTTCGAATAAAACTCGTTATTCATTATTTTCTTATTTTAACTTTTTTTTTTTTAAATAAAACCTCTTATCACATTAACATCAAAGTTTATACTAACTAACTAATAGTAAATGTATTTCATCATATCAGCTAATTTATATTATTTCCATATCCAAATCATGTGTGTAATCTTGAATGTTGATTAATGTAACATCGGATCGGTACGTTGTATCATCCTCAGAAGCCACCTCAATTTCACCATTACTTAAAATTCTCTCGTATTCAACTTGACGGTATTCGAAGCATGAAATATTTAATCGACGTTTCAAGTAATTGCTGTCATATGTACAACGGATTCTCAATTTTATATTATCTTTGTATTGAAGTTGAAAATGTCTATAAAATGGAGCCGAACTTTCAATTATTCCTGCAATATTTTTTTCTTTTTTTACTAAATCTTGCCTAAATGTTTCAATAGCTTGTTCAACAGTAAAAGGTTGACTAATAGGCGGTGGGGAGTCTTCTTGTTCTTCGTTTGATTTATTTTCTGCTTTTGTTGTTAACTCGATGTTTTTATTTAAATCATTACTATACTTTAAAAGTTTGAAATTTAGTTGTATGCTCACAGTATCATTATTCGGTAATTTTATAGCAAATTCTGTTTTTTTAAGTTCATTTTCACTCAAATCAATAGGTAATGAAGCTGAAAACACTTGTATGATATAGATATATGAAAAAAATATGATAAAAATATTTTTCATTTTAGTTTTTCTTTTTAATAGACGTGTTCTTAAGTTAGCGATATATTTTTAAATGAGATGATAAGAATTGTTTCTCATATTTATATACTAATTTAATAATCGTCGTATTCAACTGAGTCGCCACCAACGTTACCACCACCTTTCTTAACTTTACTATCATTAACTATTTTTTGAAGGAGAAGAGGTTTTTGTTGATTTTTATTCAATGAGTGGATATCAGTCTTACTATTATATAGTTTATTTGTATCTCTGAAAACAATAGCCTCTATTTCACTATAAACGCACGATGGTTTGTATGAGTGTACATTTATATCTTTAAAACCACCCTCATAGACTGTTCCAACTAGTGATATCATACCACCGATAACCTCAATTTTTATATGTTGATTGTGACTAAAATGAAATATTGGAATATTTGTTGACATTTCTTGTCCTCTATTAAGAGAAAAAATTTGAGTTCTTGTCCCTCCTTCTGCGGTTAGGAACACCTGCATTATAATATCCAAAACTACTGCATTTATTATTTGAAAAGTTTTCCACTGTGCATGACAAGTACAATATTTATCACCAGTTTTTAAAAATTGACCCCAATACATATTTAACAAAGTTTTTTAATTCAACTAAATCTCTCATTATAAATAACGTATATATATAACACAAACTTGGATACAATAAGATTAAAACACCAGCTGTTTATATATATTATTACATACATACATACGTATACTTTTTTAATATTTATGCTTAACCGCAATTGATAAGAAGTTATTAAAATATCTAAAAACACCTTATAGTATCAATTATTGAATACAAAGAATCAGTTTGATAATTCGTTTTACGGTGAAAAGTTAAAAGCAAAATAATGAGAGCAAGTTTAAGAAAATTGTTTCAAAATCCTAATATTATATACTTACCTTTAAAGGATATGGAAGAAAATACTGCATATGAAATCAACAAGATAGAACGAGTAGATACAAAATATGGTGAAAGTATAAGATGTCTTGTAAATAAAGAATATCATATTTATTTACCTAAACGATTTCTGATTATTACTAAAAATCAGATGGATTATCTAAACGCAAATCCACACATTTTAAAGAAAGTTAAAGAAGTGAATGGATTATATACTCTAATCATTAAAAAGAAGAAGCAATATGTATTCTACAACAACTTGTATGACAGTACTGAAGAAGAAGAAGAAGATAACGATGATGATGATGAAATAGAAGAAACATTTTAAACAGAAACCTTTTAAAATTAAAATCATATATATATATATATATATATATATATATATATACTCTGCATACATTAAAATTTCTTTCACATTTGATTAAATAGAAGCTTTATAAAAAAATAAAACGGAAAAACCGCAACAGAAACTTTTTAAAACTTTCTCACGCCATTTAATCAAATAGAAACATTTTAAACAACGGTTACTAAACAATGTCGGAGGAGAGAATTTTAGTTGTAGACGTACAAGGTTTTTATCTCAACAATAAATTCATTGTAAAAGAACTGAGTATTTCAATTGACGACTCACAAGTTCAAACATTTATTATTAAACCACCTTTTCCATATTCATCGTTGACAACAAAAGAAAAAGCTTTAATTGACTGGCTTTATAATCATCATCATGGATTAAAATGGAAAGATGGTGATTCAACCTTATCAAATATTATGAACTATTATATTACACATGTTAAAGACAACAATTTTATTTATTATGTTAAAGGATTAGAAAAAATTAAGTGGATTCAAAATATTTTTAAAGATGAAATTAATTTTTATAACCTAGATGATCTAAATTGTCCAAATTTGAAAACATTATATAAAAATGATAAATCTATAAATGTTTGTTCTTATCATAGGAAATATTGTATATGTGCTGAAAAAAATGTAATACTCTTAAGAAAGTTTATTAAATCAAATATTAATAAAGAAAACATAAAATTATAAAAAAAAGGAAATTTTTGATTATTATTATTTAACACTTAAATCGACTAAAATAAACATCAATCATCAGTTCATTCTGAATACTTGTAATGTCAATAACGATCTCTTTAACCGGAAACACTTCAACTTTGGTTGGAGAATATTTTCCTCCAATTGAACTGTCTACAAATTATGTTTGTGGACTTATTGATTTTGTAGCATTCAATTCCATACCCAATGTAGATGTTTACAACAATTTGTTTCATATAGGAAATCATGTTATTACTATTCCAGTTGGTTCATACGAACTTGAAGATATTGATTTTTTCCTAAACTCAAGCTTAAGAGATATCGATGAATCAATTAACCTAATAATTGAAGCTAATAATAACACACTTAAAACTGAAATAACCTCATCTATGGATATAGATTTTTCACAACCAAACAGTATAGGAAAGTTACTTGGATTTAGTAAAAGAAAACTAGAAGTAAATTCAACTAACTATTATAATACTAATCAAAATCTTAAAAATGATAAATCTTTCGAAGTGATGATTGTAGATGTTAATTCATTGAATACTAGAAAGTTATTTGAATCTGATTTACCTACACATATTACGAATGTTAATACAATACGCATTGAAAGCAACTTAACAACCGGTTCATTTATTAATAATACTTCGAATCATACTATTCATGAATTTCCTCTTGATGTTCCTCCAGGATATAAAATAAACGAAAAACCTCGAAATGTTATTTATTTACCCGTCAAGTGTCAACAAATAAACAACATAACGATTAGAATCTTAAATCAAGACGGTGAACTTATAAATTTTAGAGGAGAAAAAATCACTCTTAGACTCCACTTCAAACCAGAATAATGATCATTTACAATAAAAACATAGTGCAGAGAGGATTTCCATTCACAACCGCACCAACTCACATTCGAGAAAGTATAAAAAATAAAAAACTGTTGTCCTCATCTAATACAGAATACTTAAAATCGTTGGGATTTAATCTTCAACAATGAATGAAATACTAAATGTTCTTCAAAAACCTATGTATGATGAGAGTATTGTAAAAAGGGAATATCATAGTTACTCTCCATATCTAAAATCTTTTAACAACAACGATGAGATTCGTATACCAATTCAAAATCAGGATCTCTTCGTCTTACCAAGTGAGAGTATGATTTACATTCATGGTTTTATAGTAAAGAAGGAAGCAACCAAAGAGGTTCCAGCTATAGATGTGAAATTAAAAAACAACTTTGCTTCATATTTGTTTGATGAAATTCGTTACGAAATTAATGGTTTTGAAGTTGATCGTACACGTAAACTTGGAATTTCATCCACCATGAAAAATTTCGTATCGTTGAATAAGGCTGAAAGTGATGTATTAAAAAACGCTGGTTGGTCTCTTACTGAAACTTACGCTTTAGTAAAAGGTCATTTTAGTTGTTGCATACCTCTGAAAATGTTGCTGGGTTTTGCTGAAGATTATAACAAAATACTATTAAATTCGAAACATGAGCTTATCCTTCAACGTTCTACATCCGATGAGAGATCATATTATTCTACAAATGCAACTGATCAGTTGAAATTAACAATTCTGGATATAACATGGAAAATGCCACACATTCAACTATCGGACTTTGCAAAATTGGAAATGTTTAAGATAATCAACAGCAAACATTCTATACCAATTGCGTTTAGAAGTTGGGACTGTCATGTAAATCCTGTTTTGCCCAAGAGTACAAAGGTTTTATGGAATGTAAAGCTTTCTCCACAAAACGAAAGACCACGATTTCTTATAATTGGTTTACAAAAAGAGAAAATTAAAGAAGAAGGAAATATATTTGATCATTGCAATATCTCTAATTTAAAAGTTTATCTAAACTCAGAGTCATATCCATATGATGATTTAAATAATCGTTTCGAAATGGGTCAGTATTCTGTTCTATATAATATGTATGCAAAATTTCAACAAAGCTTTTACATGCGAGAACCTGAACCATTATTAAATGTTGATGAATATAAGACTTATGCACCGCTTATTGTTGTTGATGTTTCACATCAAAATGAGGCTGTTAAAATAGGACCTATTGATGTACGAATTGAATTTGATACTGAAGCAAACAAACTAATTCCAGATAATACATCAGCATACTGTTTAGTTATTCATGATCGTTTAATCGAATACTCACCTCTAACAAGCGAAATTAGAAAACTTATTTAATTATATTTATTTTAAATTTTTTTTTTAATAAATGAAATAATATGTTTATTTATAAATAAAACAAATTCTTAATCAATGTATTTTATTAAAACAATTATAGTTTCTTTTTAGTTTAGTTTCGAAAACAAAAACTTTAAACATAAATGACCGCAATTTATTGTATTAAAATTTTGATATCTATCATAATTATAACTTATGTTTTTTCCTAAATATTTTATTAATTGTTTCGGTGGTTGCAAGTTACCAAAGCTATCAAAATATTCAATTTGATTGTTGTTTTTCCAGTACGCTACCCAATGTGTGCCCGATCCCTTTGAAGTATCCAGATTAATTATTCCACATTCTTTTTTAAATGATGTACTTGGAAGAGTGTTGCACATAAACACACCTCTAAAATTTGGAATATGTTTTGCATATTTTCTCAAGTCTACATCAGAAAGGGCTCTTTTAGGTAGCTTCATTAAAAATTTTGTTGATAAGGCTTTAAATATAATCCAAAACCTTTTTTATATGGTTTTAAGAACATGCCTTTTCCCATCGCAATGGCTTCCATTGTATTATTGTGTCGTTTTGCTTCAGTCAGCTGTTCCTTTCCATTTTTAACTGCATTGATTGCTTTTGTAATACCAGATACACCACCAGCTAAACCACCAAGTGCACCCAGTGCAGCAAATATAGGGGCAAGTGGAAGAAAACCTCCAGATTTTGGTAGCGGTATTATTCGAGGTGTTTTTATTAACGATTTTTTCTTCCCCTTGAAAATATTGTTTACAACTTTTCGTGAAATCTTTATAGCATCTTTCAAGTTTTCACTTTTCTTTATATTCTTTCTTGCACTTTTCAATGCATGTGTAAATAGTTTGTGGGTATTTACTGGAGACGACTTTTTAGTTTTACTAATAACGTTACCCATACCGAATTTTGTTTTTGCTTTCATTGCAGTAGCAACAAACCAAGCGTTTGATTTTTCACCCAAACTACTATCGCTTGCTTTGACCCTTTGCCAAGCCTTTTCCGTTAAAATTCTATCAGCAATATGTCTTTTCTCTAAATCTTTATTGTTTGAGTATGCTACATCGTGCT
Organism: Gymnosoma rotundatum; assembly: GCA_916610165.2. Taxonomy (NCBI): domain Eukaryota; kingdom Metazoa; phylum Arthropoda; class Insecta; order Diptera; family Tachinidae; genus Gymnosoma; species Gymnosoma rotundatum. Next base: position 109,561,161 of record OU744337.1, read on the forward strand.
CTCTGCAAGCAGTATCCAATGGATTGATTCCTTGATCACCTCTAGCTAAACGTTTCTTTAATTTTGTACCAGGTCCGCAAAATTGATAGCCGGGTAGATGAAGTTCAATGGGTAGTTTATTAATTATTTTATTTAGAAAACCTTTACCAATGAAGGATGGATGGCGACTGAATAACTTTTTATAAATGATAGTCATATCTATTAATACTTTATCGATTTAAGATTGAAATTAAATTGATTGAAAACAAATAAAAGAGACTGGTTTATATATTATGTTATCATTAGATTTCAGAATGCGTTTTTTTAAACAACATAAAAGGATTGATGTAAAGAATATCGAATCAAAGTTCGATTCGTCATCAAATAAAATTCGTCATAGTTCATTACTACCGAATTCTATTCGAGCTCTTATTGTGGGTCCATCAAATTGCGGAAAAACAAATGTTATGATCAGTCTTATTGAAAGTCCTCATGGATTGAAATTTAAAAATATTTACTTATATTCAAAGTCAACACAACAACCGAAATATAAGTACTTAGAAAGTCTAATTAAACCCATTAAGGAGATAAATTTTTCATCATTTTCTAATAATGATGATGTTCTATCCCCAGACGAAGTTAAACCGAATTCAATATTTATATTCGATGATATAGCTTGTGAGAAACAAAATCATGTACGTTCTTACTTCTGTATGGGCCGCCATAAAGACATTGATAGTTTTTATTTATGTCAAACTTATACACGTATACCAAAACACTTGATTCGCGATAATGCAAATATGATTATAATTTTTAAACAGGATGTAATGAATATTAAGCATATTTACAATGATCATGTTGGTTCTGATATGACTTTAAAAACATTTTATAAGTTATGTACCGAGTGTTGGAAAGAAAAATATGGTTTTCTAGTTATTAACAAAGATGATTCTATGAATAATGGTCGATATAGAAAAGGTTTCGATATATTTATAAATCTATAAAAGAAATATTACAGATATTTTAAAATCAGTACAAGATTTATTATTAAACTAATAACTTCTCAACTATAATCTGACGCTAGCTATTAAATTGCTAACTGTTAAACTGATCTGTTTGATTTGTTTCTATTTCAATATATCAATATGAATACAAATCTAGTTAATAATCTTATTAAAACTCGAAATATTTTGAAAAAGAAATATAAAAATATTTTGCTTGGAGAAATCGCAAATGATGAGATGTTAGAAAAAACATTTAAACCAATATCAAAACCATTAAAAGAAATAGTTCAATTCCAATCAACTAATAATAATAATAATAATAATACTATAAAACATGAAAAGTATCCGGATAACTCTTTTAAACATGATCTTGAGAATAATAAAGTTGCCTTCAGTACCCCATATAAAAAGAGTAAGCTTGATTATAATACGTTTTCTCCAAGCTTTGATAACAAGAAAATCGAAAAAAGTTCAAACACGTTTAAATCATTTGATGATGATGAAAATAATGTTGATGACTATGATGATGATAATGTTGATAATAATGATAATAATAGTGTTGATAATGTTGATGATGATGATGAAAACACCATTGCAATACAACCCGATCAAAGTATTCAATATGATTTATCGAAAGTTGATTTAAATATATATGACAAAACCTATGGACCTCGTAAAGATAAAAAAAATCAAATATGGAGACTGGGTAATGAACCCATTACTTTCAATTCAACCAATATTACTGTAGGTAATTCAAAATGGCCCTTCACATCAGGTTTATATGAATTGTTAGTCTATAAGGAACCAATCAGTTATAATAAAACAGATTTAAATAATTATAAACAAATATTGGAGATGACTAATGTTTATAAGCGAAATAACAGCATAAATGGTCAAATTAAAGGAAATCGTTCAACTAAATATACAAAGATTATTAAAAACCTATTTAAACAACAGAAAATTCATAAGGGAAAAGGTTTAATGAAGTTGAATAGAAAAAAGACCAATTATGTTTATTGGGATGATCCTAACGAATTGGTTGATAGATTGCGTCTATTGATTTCATCCACAACAGCTGGTCACTCAAATCATAATAATGAAATTGTATCAATTATTGAGGAATTGAGAGAAGCAAAGATTATTATATAAATAGACTTAAAAATATTTAACAATTATTATTCATAAAATGCCTATCGATAAGTTTGGACATTATATTGAACAATCTGCAAGATATCAAAATCCACATTTCAAGATTCATTTAGATAGTGATCGTAATTTCAACTTTAACTTGCGGAGAATAAAAAATATTGCTAATCCTGTATTGGAAAATGATGCTGTGAACAAAATTTTTATGAAAAGTTATTTTAATGAAATAAAGAAACAACTGGATGCAATGTGTATGGAGAGAATTAAGGAAACGGAGAATCGTTTTAACGAAATAATACAACAACAAAACGTGTTGTGTACAGAAAAATTTGTAAATTTAGAAACAAGTTTAAGTAAACTAATACACGATCAAAGTATCTTACAAAATAATCTCGATCAATCACTAAAAGAAATGAGATCATTATTTAATTATAAAATTGATTCAGTTGAAGAACATCTTAAGCTCATTACAAAACATTTAAACATTGAAATATAAATCGTTTTGATTTAAATCCTACGTCAACAGCATTTAAATTGATGTAATCTAAGATAGATGTTAGAAATGGAGCGACAAGAAGTGGTTCAGGAGCTTCATAAACAAGCACGCAGAAATTTCATTCGACGTCGAGTGGTACACAAGGGAATTGATGATCTTTGGCAAGCAGATCTTGTTGAAATGGGTGCTTACTCAAAATATAACAAAGGCTATAGATTTATTTTAACAGTTATAGATACATTTTCAAAGTTTGCTTGGGCTGTACCCGTAAAATCGAAAGGTAGTGAAGATATTACCAATGCTATGAAATCTATTTTTTCGTTAAAGAGAATTCCGAAAAACTTACAAACTGATAATGGTAAAGAGTTCTATAATAAAATATTTCAAAACCTGATGAAAAAACATAATATCAATCACTATTCAACATATAGTATCATGAAAGCGTCTATTGTAGAACGATTTAATAGAACTCTAAAAGGAATGATGTGGAAAAAGTTTAGTCTACAAGGAAATTATCAATGGATACATATATTGAGGGATTTAATTAATGAATATAATAATAAAAAACATAGAACAATTGGAATGAAGCCAAATGCTGTTAACATAAAAAATGAAAGTTCTATATTAAAACAAGCCTATAATCATCCCAAAATATATAAATTTGGTAAACTAAAAGTTGGAGATCACGTTCGAATCAGCAAATATAAACATATTTTTGCAAAAGGATATACTCCAAACTGGACAACTGAAATTTTTAAAATTCGTACTTTACAGAACACAAATCCCATTACTTATTTATTAGAAGACTATCAAAGGAATCCGATTGTTGGTGGATTCTATGAACATGAACTATTAAAGACACATTTTCCAAATACATACTTGATTGAAAATGTTATTAAAGCTAAGGGGCACCAGGCGTACGTAAAATGGTTGGGATTTTCCAATCAACATAATTCTTGGATCAATAAAGATGAACTTCAATAATATTATAAATACTTCAATATGAGACTTATTTTTATTATATTATAAAATTCTCCAAAAAAAAAAAAAAAAAAAATAAAATAATATATAAAAAAGTTTTGTTTTGATTTTTTTTTATTTCTAAACGATTAAATTTTATATCAACTTAGTTGAGTAAGGTTAAGAACAAGCACGATTAAATTTTATTCACACAAAAACAAATTGTGGTTACTTGTGTTTAAAATTCCTATTCAATAGATAACTATAGTTTAAAATAAAAACAAACTAAAATATTTTATTGATATTCTTTATTTATTTATTTATTGTTTATATATATTCATTTATAATCTAAAATCACTTAATACTATTGTACAATATTATCACTTGAAGATGATGTTAATACATTTTCATTGGGATATGATGATGATGATGATGATGGTTGTTGACTATTTATTGCATAATGTCCCCATGCATATGTATTAATACTATTATCTCTAATAAATCGCTTATCATCTAAATAACTTAATGCTAATTTACTAATGTGTTGAGTATATATTTCATGAATCTTTGATCTAAATACATACATAGAATCATAGTACATTTTTTTTTCAAATAAACATTTTCTAAAGTCATTAATCGTTAGTCTATTGGTTACGCATTTTTTAACTCCTTTAATTTTTTTAATTTCTTTTTCCTCTTCATCAATTTTAATTGAATACATTTTAGCGCGTAAACCAATGAACTCTTTAATTATTTTACCATTACATTCATCCTTCATCATTCCTAAAACCTTTTTGTTTAACAAGGGTATATTAAAAACATTATCTTTCGGATAAGCAGACGTATCAAACTGTAAGATGATATCATCTAGAATATCCTTATATAGATCATATGTCTTAATATCGTAAACAAAGGAATCAGTATCCATATAATTTAGATAAATATTTTCCTGATATTTAGGTTTCATGTATTCATAATGAAAATTATACATTTTCAACTTAGATAATTCTAGAACAGAAAACCCAATATAAATTGGTTTATTATATTCCGTTCGCACTCGACTCATTTCAATTACAATCATTTCTTCTTGAATCTTAAGTAAACTATGGAAATTTGGCTTAGCTATAAGAGCTCTAGCTCCCAACCTCTTACCTCTACTCTCCCATGAACAAACTATTTTAACATCTTTTCTCTTATCTACATTTTCCATTGTTTTACCGTATACCGCATTATTTAAAAGTTTAAAAAAATTTTTTTCAAATTCATTTTCGGCATTGGTTCTATGATCATTATTTAAATCAATATACCTTTTCAACCAATCCGACTGATTGAATTTAAGAATTCTATGAATTTTCTTTAGAATAAGACCATGTTTAATACATTGTTTAAGATTTCTATAGTGTATTACATATTTTGTTTTATTATTTAAATCCGTTATTAATTTAGACTGTTTCATATGTTCATTTTTTTTATTTTCTGCACAAAATGGGAAATCATTGTGATGATCGTGTATGGTGGATGGATATTCTAAATCCACTTCCAATATATACCCTAATGGTGAATCATCTTCCACAGCATTAAAATTAAAATTTTCAATGTTTTCAACCCATTCAAAATTTTTATAAGGAAGGTACTGTGACATGGCATAACCGTATAAATTGTTTACATCTAAATAAATAAGATAATTCGATTCTTTAGTAGAATCATAATCACTTACATATTTATTGTTAGCTACAGAATGTCGTTTACAACATTGAACAATTCCTCCCCTAATACCACGTGTAACAAAATTATACATGTTAATGTCAGTTAATAGTTCTAACTCTATTTTTGTTTTTTTCAACATTGCATCCCAAGATAATCCAGGAACAGTATAATATTGACATGGATCTAAATTATAAATGTTTATGCAAACTTTACGGAAATTTTCAAAAACATCACATAGTAATAAAACATCTACTTTCAAGTATAATAGTAAATAGTCCAAGAGAGTCGTACATCTAAATGTATTCCATACCTTTTCAGCATGTTTATAATTATCTTCACTACACGCTTCATCAGTTAGTTTATTAAAGAAGAGAGAACGAGGTGGTAATTGTGTTTCCATGAGACGATTCTTTGAATCCAAATAATCATAGGGAAAGACACCTTTACGTTTCATTAAATCGAATTCATTATCATTTAAACAAACCGATTTTACAGTTTTCAAATCATCATCAGACAAGAAACCTGCAAGTTGATCTAAACTTGATGCCATAAAACGATATGAATCGAGAAAACGTAGCTCAATAGTATCTTTTTCACTCACCCTAATTCTCTTCGATACGGATACATATAATTCCTTATTTAAAGGAATGATTTTTATATCACCTGCTACTGATGAAAGTTCTCTTATAAATAAATGACAATCATATGCCGAAAGGTTGTGAAAAAATATAGGGATAAAATTTCCAATTTGATACTCTAAGTTACATATATTATGTGCAGGACCTCTATAATCACCTGTTAAATGACAATGGTCAGTTACTTTATCTCCAATAGATATGATTTCACCGCATATATGACAATTCATATCTTCATCTTGTCTTTTTTGTTGTTCAAACGTTAAAGGTTTCATTGGTATTACTACACTCAAATAGTTACTATAAATATATAATGCGTCCTCGACTAAACTTTTAAAAAAATGTGTTGATGCATTTTCACCACTATAAATTCTATGTATATCTAAACTAGAATTATAGGAACATTTAATATAATAACTAAATGCAAATGGAATATGCTTTTGTACTGAATTAATATTAGCTGAGTTTTGAATATCAACTGATTCCAGAATACATTCGAAATCTGCATAAACTACAAACGGAACATTTAATTGGTTTTTATGATTCTTAAATCTAAGTATAGAATTTTTATCGGTTGGCATTATAGTTACAATTTTGTTGCATTCCACCTCCTTATGTTTCTTTAAAGATGATTCTTGGTAAAAGTGTATGAGGCATGTATTACAAATATACACCTTATGTTGATGTTTTGTAACTTTACTTCTTAATAATCTATAATTAAAGAAATATAAAAGGAAACATAATTAGTTTAATTTCACTTTGAGTATAAATTTAAATAACACTAAACATACCTTGATATATTTTTTATCCAGACATAATGGAATCGTTCTTCATCTTCCATCAATAATAAATTTATATGTTTACTTTTTTCTTCTTTAGAGAAATAATATGGTCCCACAACATTATAAACTTCTAAATACGTATCTTTTTCAAGTATAGACGTTTTCTTCTTCTTTTCAAAAGATCTTTCCAGACCAAAGACATTTATGCTCATTCCCGGGTTGTTGTCTTCAAACTGCTGTATTTTGTTGACAGATAGTGGGAAATTTAAATTTTTAAAATTTAATATTATATTATTTTCCAGGACTATAATATCATCTTGAATGTTGGTTATGTTATACGAAGAACAAATTACGCTATTATTTTCTATTGGATATAGCGCTGATATTATAGCCCACTTAAAACAGTATACGTCATTGTTTTGTACATTAACACAAGCTTTTTTCTTTGATATGTATGTTGGTAAAGAAATATACTGCGAACCTTTTATACATGCATATTTATTAATATTAACATCAAGGTAATTAATTTTTGTTAACGCAAAACCACTATCACGTTCTTGGAACTCATCCATTTTTTGCATAATTATTTCCAATTTATTTGCATAAAATCTTTCAATATCATTCATATGGTTAGTTAAAGACAAAATATGCATTTTTGTTTGATGTAGTATTACAGTAATTATGGGTTCTTCATCGTCTTTCATCTTTATATATTCACACAGTAATTCGAAATTGAATTTTAAGCTTGTATGTTTTTGTAGATGATCTTTCAAAACACATGCTACATTATCCTTTATGTTATTGAAAAACAATTTAGGATTTAGATTATCCATATTGTTGTTTTTAAACCGAAATGTAGTAATACGGTTTTTGAAACAAGCATCTAAACACTTTATATTATTGATTTCATCAACAATTTTTAAACAATTATCTTTATGTTTGTTTGTGCGTTGATGATATATCCACTGTTTCCTTACTACATCTTCTTTACAATCCTTACAGTGTATAATTTCTCTCTTTTGATTATTTTGATGCTCTATTAAGTGGGTATGTTTAAGATAATCTTGCTTACTTGAAAAATTAATGTTGCAAGTCGTACACCTTAATGAACCTTGATGATGATGCATCCTGATATGTCTCTTTAATGAAAAGTTGCGGCTGTACACTTTTCCACAAATATCACAAATAAATTTGCCACCCATTTTAATTTGATTTATTTTATTATTTTTTTTTTTTTGAATAAATAACTAAAAGTATAATCACACCTTAGAGTTTAGCACAACAATGAATATATTTTATTAATTTGATTTCATTTTATTATAAATGTTAACCACTTAATTAAATAATGTGGTTAACATTTTATACTGATAACAAATACGTGTAGTATTAGGGATATTAATATATACCGCAGTAAATGAATTTTATTTATTAAATACTAGCAAAAAAACACAGACATTCGTAAACCGCCCTAATGTAGTTTAATTCATATTGTATTAACCCTCTAAACGACGAACATTCAATGTTACGATTTCACTTCAACAAAAATAACATCCACCACGACTTCACTTTAAGCAAAACCGAACACGCTAAATATCATGGGGTCGAATGTTACGACTTCACTTCAACAAAAATAACATCCACCACGACTTCACTTTAAGCAAAACCGAACACGCTAAATATCATGGGGTCGAATGTTACGACTTCACTTCAACAAAAATAACATCCACCACGACTTCACTTTAAGCAAAACCGAACACGCTGCCGCCTCATAACACAAAATATCATGGGGTCGAATTTAACCCGATCGACCGTTAAAGGGTTAAGGTATGCACATTTTTCCTTTGCACATTTCTATCTAGAAGCGCCATATTCATACTACTAATTTTCTGGCATTATCCACGTTACTTTTTTATTAAAATGCCTAAATTTTTTTTAATTTTCTTCAGAAACTACAAATTTACTCAGGTATTCAGACATGTTGAAATATGAAATAATTCCAACGAACTTTTTCAGGGTTTGAAATTATAGCAAGCAAATTTTCAAGAGTGGTGGTTTTCATTTGTATTACACACGTAATAAAGTTGTTAAGGTATTTATTCTCTTGCCGAAAGACAAACGAAAATTCTACAAAAAATATTCTTAAAATATAATCCAATGATATTGCTATTCTTTAATTTACTATTTATTTATATATCGTTCTGTATTTGCTAATATTGATTGGACAGCTGTTTTTGTTTTATATTTAAATTAAAGAAAAAAATTAAATCACAAATTATTTATCGTAAAAAAGTTGACAAACTTTGTCTTTTTTTTTACAATAAAAACCATGTGTGTGAAACAAAAATTTTATTCTGCAGATTGTTTGCTTTAAACTTATTTGGCTTATATCGTATATTTTTAAGATTTTCGAGAGAGCAGAGATTTTTTGTTGTTTTTGTGTTTCTTTTTGTGAAGACCACTGCGCTAGAGCTTGTATATTTGCTAATTTGGGTGTTGTGGCGTATGATTGATATTAGTGATATATACATAAGTATACGCTAATCATGACCCGCTATTTAATTTACTAGATGTCTTAAATCTACACATACATATAATCAAACTTTACCAGACTCGTTTCTGTACATGAAATATATTTTTAAAATTTTGATGTTGGTATAGATGGTAATCGATATGAAATATAATTTTTAGAATATTTGTCTGTCTCTCTGTTGTCATATTACGTTAAACCTCTTTGAGCCTAAAACTTATGTATATTTTCAATGTTTTAAGTTTACTCATCGTCCAACAAATTCATTGAAAAATCTTGTTAAATTATTTTGTTTGCCTTTTAAGACGCAACTACAAAACCTAAGGAAATTGCTACGAGAAGCGTTAAAAATTCTAAAAATTATTCCAAATATTATTTTAAATGGTCTTTGACTATATCAAGCCTTAAAATTTCTTCTATGTATTTTTCCTAAACGTAGTTGAACATCGTAGCTCCCTTTAAATCGAGGTCTTTAAAATATGATTTACCAATCTTATACGTCTGATATAATAATAGTCAAATTATATGTTCATATCATTTATTCAAGTTCATTACTTTGACTATTAAATAATTTTATTGTAAAATTGTTAAAGCGGTGTTAAATAACATTTATGTTCTTTACATTCAACTAAGAAACAGTAATTTTTCCTCTCCTTAATACTATTCTCATGTTAAAAACCTATGTTAACACTTTCAATAACATGATATTTGCCATTAGCATAAACGAACTGTTATTAACACAATTAAGATTTGTAACATTTTCTAGTCATATAAAAAATAAAAGAGAAAATACAAATTTAACAGTAAAAGCACAAAAACAAAAGACACAAGAATGTAAAGGCAACAAAAGAATTAAATTTAAACACGATGACAGAATGTTAATGGCAAACATATAACACGAGTAAAACCTAAAATAGCAGTCGCCACATAAAATCAGTTCAATGCGAACCTTTCATCATAACGGTATGGTTTTGATAGAATAAGGACTAAAACGTAGAACGTAGAAACAACAAGAGAAATTAAATGCAACACAGAAAAATAAAAGGAAAAGCTAAAGCTGCGAACTTTCATGGTTTCTTAAAGGAAAAAAATAAAAAAAAATTTTAATTTTTTTTTGTCACAGTTGTATCATGTAAATAAACTCAATAAAAGTTTTAAAGTTTGTTTTGTTGATATTGTGCATGTTTTGGTGTATTCTTTTGTGTTTGGTACATGCTTTCGGGTGATATAGGAGACAAGAATGTTAATGCCGGATTTTATGGAATATAAATTTTGTTGTAAAAAAAAGAAAGACAAACACTAACAATCGTCTATTTAAAAAAAATAAAATAGAAAAAATAAACAAAATCAGTGCCGCATTGTAAATTTGAATGTTTGTATTCGTTTTGTTTTAGTTTCTCTCATAAAGTGGTTTTTTTTATTAAAGTGAACCTGTGGTATTAAGCAAACAAAAAAAATCAACTCAACTAGTAAAACACTCAGTGTCTGCAAATGAAATTTTATGTGTTTTATACATTTTGTTTCAAGTATATTCAAGTATTTTTGTTTGGTGCTAATCTTCTTTAAATATACATGCGAACACTTAATTAAAAAGCAAATATTTTTGTTACTAAACAAAAATCTCAAACGAAATAAATAGGGCTGAGGCTGTATAAGCGTCAGGAAGCGTTGTATATTTAAAAAAATTTTTTTATAAAATATAAAAATTATAAATAAAAATAGAAAAAATTAAAATTGTATATTAAGATAATTGTGCAGAAATGTAGTTCAAAAGCCTCTTTGTGCAAAAAAAAAAACAAAAAAAAAAGAAAACTATAAACCAGCAGTTTAAGAAACATGTTGATTGAAATTTGCTGAAATTTGAGTTTATTTAATTAAAATAAAAAATAAAAATTATATAAAAAATTATAAAAAACTTATAAAAAATGTTTAAGAATTAAGAAATTGCACCAAAATGTCTAATTGTACTATAAAATCAATACCAAAATTTTAATACTTCTGAGCGTTGAAGAGAATTATAAATCAAAAAAATATGTATAATAAAATAAAATTATTTTTTAATTAGTCAAAAAAGCTGTTTATTAATTCAAAGTTATTAGCATTAATAAGAAAGTGCTATAAAATCATTAATAAAAAAAAATATTAAAATAAATATTCATAAAAATCTGTGCAAAGTTATTATTATTATACTTGTAAAAATAAAAACAATTTAAAAAGATCTATTTTCTACAGAAGTTAGGATTATAATCTCATCAATCAAAAGGTAAATAAAAAAATTAACTGCGTTTAAAAATAAAATAGAAATATAGAAACCCTGTTCTTCAAATAAAAAGTAATAAGATTAAAATCACAATTTTTATAAATGAATAAAAATTAAACTGTCTTAAGTTCATTTATTTTTAATTTCTAAAAATCTTCCAAAGAAAACAAGAAAAATTAGACGCTATCAGAATAAAATGCTGCACTCTCTGGACTGCTACGACTTTCATCAGCATTCTTCGCAAAATGAAATATGATTTTCTGTGAAAATAAGCTATATAAGTTCGCAACGTATGCTTTGTTAAAATTTTACAAGCAAAATTTTAGTAATATGTTTTAAAACTTATTATAGTCTTTCATCTTATTTTGGTGCGTTTGGAGTTATGTTGCCTTAAAGCAAGTTATTAAAAAACTTTACAATAATATGTCATTTAAATGGTTACTAAGGTTTTAGGCTCCGTAATAAAGCGTTAAAACGAAACCACATTTTTTTTTGCTACAAAGTCTGTCTGTCCCTATGCACTCTTAAAATGTCCACTTCTATAAAAGCTTTAACAGCAAATGCTTAAAATTAAAAAGTGTTCCGAATGTCTCGTATGTTAAGCTACGCCTGTTATAGCAACGAGAAAAAAACAATAAAATTTTAGGCTAAGGGAAGGTCCAATAGTGACGACCTTAGACAGTAATGTACTTTCATGTCTGTTTTAAGAACAACTAAAAAAAATATAAAAATTAAACAAAAAATGTATAGGCTAACATGCATGACTTTAGTTATTATAGGTACAAAAATTCCAAATGTAAAAATAAAATAAGGAAGGACATCCATCCGCAAAAATGACTAATTCCACTTTTTCTGGGAACAGGCTAAGAATATAAACCCATGTAGTGATGTGTTGCCAGTTCGCTATAAAACGGTTGCGTGTATGACTCCAGCTATCACTTGGCAGATTTATTTTTTTCTTTTTATTGCTTTTTTTAACACTGTTTTAGTTTTTTCTATATTAATAAAGTTACAATTGTTAATAGTTTGTGTATTTAAAATTATTCGCATCACTGATGAGCGAAATAATCGATAGCTACTACCCCATTAAATCCTTGAAGAAGAAATATTTTGTTGAGAATATCACAAACTTGTTATTTGTTCGAAAATATATATTTTTAACGAATCAAGAACGATTATTACTTATTTGATTTTGGATATTATCAACATTTGATTCCTGTTTCCTAAACTTTATTGTTTTTTTAAAAATTCGAGATTTTTTGTAAACTTTTGAATTTATTAATAATTCATGAATATGTTTAGATGAATTTGATTTCGATTTTGTACAAATTAAATTGTATAAAATAGCTCCAGCTGGCTTTGCTTTTTGAGCTAAGTTTTCTCTTTTATTTTTTGTGAAATTTCGATCTGGTTTCTTTTTAATTTATTTTAAGTCGCCTTTAAAGAAAACCTTGGTTTTTATTAATAAATACTTTATCTTTTCGTTAATATTACCACAAATATAACCAGACAGAAAATTTCATCATTTGTCAGTATTTATAAAATTAAGCAAAAGAACAAAAAAATAAAGAAAAAAAAAATAGCCGTAAAAAATACTTCGTAAATAATTTTGCTTGTTTTATTATCCTTCAAAGAACAAATTTTTCCAAAATTCTTTCAGTTGAAAAACATTGGAAACAATAAAAGGGTTGTTTTACCGAAGAAAAAATTCTATGTTAAACCAAAAAAAAAACCATTTTCATTAAGTCTATCCAAATTATATTTTTTTCATTTCTTTAAGGCTGTTAATTGTTTTTAATTTATTTGTTAATTATATTTCTTGTAATTCTTTAATCTCTTCTAAAAAAAAAACATGACATCAAACTAATTAAAATTTGTTTTACTAGCAAAGCGTCAATTATATAAAAAAAAGCGGAGTATTGAATGTAACTGTGTCTTTAAATAAACTGAAAAACATGTGCCTTTCTTTTTAAGGGATAACAAATGTCACAGGAAACATTTAATTTTGAACGTTTTATAATATTGTGTTAGATGCTGTTGCACTTAAGAAACTTTTCAAGTCAGATTAAAAATTAAAAAAAGATAAATTAGACAAATCTTACGTTGTGTATAAAATACACTGTGATGGCAACAGCATTACAAAATTTGAAATGGTATATGTTAGTACTACCAAAAATAAATTAAAAACATGGCAACAGCGGTGTTTTTAAAATTTTACGGTTATTACGTTAAAAAGATTAGATAAAAGACGTCCAAATTAAGTTTTCTCTGTGGATAAGTTTGCAAATTACTTTTTACTGTAGCTTTTAAAGCGTTCACACACTCTTTGTAAATTTCAAATATCGTCCAACAACAATGTGAAAAATGGGCAATATACTTGAAAATTACATCCGTATAGGTACACCCTTTGTTTGGAATTATATACACTTGCTGCTACAATAAATATACTCTGTGTACATTTTAAGTCTATGCCAGTAACGGATAACAACGTAAGCTGTATGCATGAAATTAACGTCTCTAAGGGGACACTCTTTTGCATTTTATTTCTGTGAAAGTTTTAACTCTCTAGCCTTTACCGTTCTTGAGATATATAAAGGTCCGTTAAAGATGGAGAGACATTGCAGCCATAACAATAAGGTTTCGTTTTAAGCCCCATACATACGGAACTCTTCAATTTATTAAATAAGCTTCATAATAAAAATTAAGTCTCTAAGAGAAAATAAGTCATTTCCCACACAACGGGGAAGCAAAGCAGGCAGTAGTTTACCTTGTGACTTCTCTGTTTGTTTTTTGTTTTGTCACCTACACATTTAAAAAAACTTTGTAGTATTGAATTTCCCCCATAAAAACTCAAATACTAAGTCCTTAAAAATATGTATTGCCTTTATGTCGCACTAAAAAGTGACATAATGTCCATAGACTACAATACGACGTAATGTCCATTAACGAAGAGTCATAATGTCTACGGATATTATAGATATTTTTTATGGTATTCTATATAAGAAAGATGTTATATTTTTATAAACTTGCGTGTAGTGTAAAGTGCAGATATTATAACACTTTTATAAATGACACTGTGTAAATACTGAAAACTACACAATACCCATAGGCATTATGACGTTTTTCAAAGCGATATAAGGTCCAAGGACATTGTTTCTCGTTAATAGTCGACATAAAATCCATGGATATTATGTCCGTGGATGCTATAACATGTCACCAAAACTATAACTTTCCAAGTGTTTGTGTATTTGTATAACGCTTAACACACAGTGCAATTAATCCTCTCCGCATTTGTCGCTTCACAACTCTCAATTTTGCTGTTAGCGCTTAAAGAATGAAAGAATGAAGCACCAATGCTGCCCATAAAATAAAACAAATTGTATGTAAATGGAAAATTAACAAAAACAACTTTAAGTAAAACATGTTTTTTCTCATAACTATTTAGTTGTTCTGGTTGGGTTTATTCTTACCTTCTTTTCAGTTTATATTTATTTCAAGCATCGCTTGTGCGCTTAGCCACAAATACCAGACCATTTACACTTCAAGTGTAGTTAGGGGCATTTTACAATGAACGGTTATTTAGTTTGACACTTAAGCACGAATTTAAGCGAAGTTGAGTTGAAAGAAATTTATACACACACACTCATACAAATATATTTATAAACACTTTTTATTCTTTTGTATTTAAATAAATACAAAATTTAGAATTATTATAAATTGTATCGTGTAAAGTTAAGGTACCTTTTTTATAAAAAAAATATATTAAAAGAAATTTATTAAAATTAAGAAAAGAATTAAGATTATAGTCAATAACAAAAATTATTGAAAATCTAGGTTTTTAAATTATTACAACTATCACAAATTTCTTTAAATAAAATATATATCACAAAAGAGCTCAACAGAATACCACCACTTTTTTAAGCAATAAATTTCTGTATCATATTTAGTTATTTTTTCATTGTAATTTTACCTTAACAGAAATTCTTTATACCTTTTCAGTTTAACAATTGACACTAAATGGTAGATAGGAAGGAAAAATGATTTTTTTAAATTGAGTTGGGTATAAAAACCTTTTTATCATTTATAACCCTTTTGTTCTTTTCATTCGAATTGCCCCTTAGTTTATTTTCCTTTATTTACTTTCCAAACAAGTGTCTATTAACTTCTACACGGGAAGTTTGCTTGTCTGTGCGATAAAGAGTTGGCAACATTATTGATAAGTGAAAGATTTTGTAAAATAGAAAAAAATATTAAATTTAAGTAAAACAAATATTTTATATGAATCTCTAAATAATTCAAACAAAAATGAAGAGGTATTTTGGCTGAGGACTTTACTAACGGCCTTGCCCAGTTATTGAGTACAATGAAACGTAGGAAATTAATAAAATTACAATCTTTAGAATCTTAAATATAAGAGAAAACCGGCAAATATAAAAAATTATTAGGAAAAACCCAAGTTAAATATAAATATGTAATTGAATTTTCCCACTGAATTTTGCCAATAAAACTACCGCTTTTTTTCTCAATATAAGATACTTGACTCTTTGTTTTCAAATTATGTGATATTTCGACTTAAATAGTTATTGAAGATTAGAAATATCCAAGAAATAAAAAAAGCTTAAGTATAATCATCAAATATATGTAAGAAATAGTTTTTGTATTTAATAGTTAATAGTGATCAAAGTTACACAAACACAAAAAATTCATTGAAGTGGTCGGGCACTTGCTGAAAAATAAAAATGGAAGTAATTAATTAAATAGTTAGTCTAATTAATATATAAATTGCCAATGTTATTAGCAATGATAATGATTTTTCATGAAAAACTTTAATTAATAATTAGTAAAAAAATCTTTATCATTGATAAATTGTAAAAGGTTTTAAAGCATTACCATCATTAAACGTCGTTTGTTGTTCTTGTACAAAATTTATCAACACCCCAGAGTATATTAGAGTTGTTGAAATACATTTGTTTTAACATTATTTCGAAAAACGAGATAATGGGAGAACAATTTATATTTTCCTGTAAGTAATAGCAACTGCTAGGTTTTAGGTGACTTCAGATCTGAGACATCAAGTTCTATCTCTATCCCACTTAAGTATATAACCATATACAAAATTATAAGATTTTTTATATTATATTGCAAAGCTTTTTAAGCTTTTGTGATGATTAATTTGCGTTCCAAAAAAGCAATTATTTTTTATCCACTTTTAATTATCAATTGAACGATTTCATTGATATTTCAAATCTATTTGTAAAAATATGATAAATTTCTCATCATTAAAGCATTAAACAGTAATTAAAATTTTTAAATTTGTAATTACTTTAAATAATGTCCGTGAAATTTCAATGACGCTAAAAACAATATGCATGAAAATAATAACAAATGTTTTTTTATATATATAATTAGTTTTTCCCATTTGTTCCCCTATAGATCCAAGCCTCGGAATAGGGAATCGAATATTAGAATGTACATATGCCTTAAATTTCATTAAAATAAGTTAAGCTGTATAAAATCCATACATTCGTATAATATTTTTTCCTCTTAACAGTTCTCTGACTCACATTTTAAAAAGAAGACCTACGCTACTGTAGACACTAGATAAGGATCTATCTTTATTTCAGTTTTCATTAATATCAGTTGAGTCATATTAAATTGCAGCTTTTTGTACCAGATCATCCCATCTGATCTGAGTTAGAAAGAAAAACGATAAATAAGGCTTCAATCTTTGTTGCAAATTTTATTAAAA
The DNA here is from genome assembly GCA_916610165.2 of Gymnosoma rotundatum. NCBI lineage: Eukaryota > Metazoa > Arthropoda > Insecta > Diptera > Tachinidae > Gymnosoma > Gymnosoma rotundatum. The sequence continues at coordinate 109,578,406 of OU744337.1, forward strand.
TCGGTACAGTCATGTAGCAGTGATTAACGCATTAATAAACAGTCAACAAATCCTCAGTAATTTAAAACTTTATAAAGGACATTAGAGCCATTTTTTAACAGTAAAAAACTATTTATAAATTTATTTTATTTCATGAGACTGATTTTTATATTACATAAGAATGACAAAATCCCTTCCAACACTATACAAAAACTGGTAGCAGAAAAACGACATAAGCTCAGTTATAGGAAACACCAGCTATATTCTCCAGATATTCTTCTTTCTATTCGTTTGTATAATTTAAAATGTTGGTCGACTTCCACAAATCGCCTCAAAAAATGTGATGTTTTTTTATCTTGAATTCGTTAAAAGCAGATTTTATTATAAGGAAGAAAAGCTTGTGCTCTCTAGACATTTAACTAAAGTTTAATCAGAATATATATATAAGAATTAATATGATAAGTAAAAAATTAGATGATAAAAAAGGTTTTTCAGCAAAGTTATAGAAATTTTGCATGTATTAAATAAAGCCTACAATAGTCAAAAAACAGATTGATACATTTTCTATCTCTGCAGATTGGATGCAAACCCTAAATTTTTAGATCACTAACAATCTAAATTAGTTAGATGTATAAACATTTAAGACATTTTCTTTGCCTTTGCAAACACGGTTAGAATTTACAGTGTTTAGCTTATGTGACGAATTATCACATATTTAACTAGAGCACTGGTGATAATAATCTCTAAGAATTAAGTTCCCCTTTTTTATAATATTTATATATGTTATAATTTAAACCTACTATTTGTAGCAGGCTGTTGCAGAAGTGTGAAGCAGTATTCAATAAAATTAACACAATCACAAAATTATATATTTAGTTTTTACATTGTTAGTCAAATAAAATTAAAACTTTTCGTTTTGTGAAAATACCTACTGGTACATTCAAGTGTAAATTTACTGTGAGTATCCAATGAATAATGAAAATATAGGTTTTATCTTTATTTTGCTATTTTATACATCAACATTTTCAATATCAAACCCCCTTCACTTTTCAATTTCTTTCCTCACACATTTTAACATTTCTTTTTAAACAAACTTTTCAAAGTTTAATATCAACATATTTTTAAATAGTTGTTTAAAAACATGCTCAAGCAAAAAATAACAAAAAAGTTTGTTAAAACTTTTAGATTTCTTATTAAACAAAAATCCTGAAAACTATTTTTCCTAAATGTTTCTTATTTATGTCGCATGTTATATGGTGTGCATAAACACTATTGAAATATATTATTAAATTTTTGAAAAGATTTTTTCAATTCAACTTGACAGTTTTGTCATGAATATGCCAGAATGAGAAGAGAAAAAATACAAAAAAAAACCTTGACTTGTCACAAACAACGCTCCCAACCACGAACGAAATATGAAGAAAAATAAAAATAAATTGTTTATGTCTTAATTTTTAGTTTTTTTTTTTTTTTTGGTTAAGTAAATGTTAAATAATATGATTAAATGGTTAACAAAAGCGCAATGTGCTACAAAGTTCAAAGTTGTTTCAAACGGGGCTAAATTTAGAGTCTAAGTCCTCTAAATAAAAAGATTCGTAACTAATCAAGTCACAGGGTCCTTAAGACGAAAAATAACACATCTGGCATCATCAGCCTAAAACGTAGAGTTGCATTGCAAAACGTTATCAAATTATATTTATATGAACTTTCCATTTGTAAAAAAAATTGTTTATAATGTTTTTAAGGAAATAGAAAAAAAAATTTAAAAATTGAATAAAAAGCTTCCAGTAAATTACAAGAAATATAAATTGCAAATTTAACCACCAAAACAATTTTCACGTTATTTTACTGTTGATATCAGTTAATTTCGTGCGAAAATGAAACATCAATATCAATCATCATCAATTACTATAAAAAAAAGCTGATTTGAGTTAAACAAATCTTTTTGTCTGGTAATCAATATCAAATTCTAGAGTATAAAGTACTTCATTGAAAATTCCAGCGCTAGAGCATAAACATATTTTAGTTGAATTTTGGTGTCGATCTCTCTACATCTTTTATGAAATTGTAAACACGTTCCTTATGTGTCTTATTCGTCTTCTTAAAAATGTTTTACTTAATTTAAAGTTTATACACAGAAAAAAAAAATTTTATTCTAAATTTTAGTAAATTCTTCATTCTTCACTCTCAAATGCTATTAGAGTAAACAGAAACGAGATTGTTTCATAAAATTATTTTAAAATTGTATATATAGTATAATAACAATATCCGATGTAATAAGGGCTAAAAATTAGATCTTTTTTTTGAGAGAAGTAGCACTTCAGGCATTAATACCTACTTAGTTCGTAACCATGCTACATTCTTTTTTTTTTTGACTGCCGCAAGGGTTGAACCCAGGGCAGCCAGATTTAGCCTTAGATATTAATGAGTTCGTTGCCGATTATGAATTTTGCACCTGATTTAGAGTTACTTGTACTCACGAAAGCACTACAGCTCTATTAAGGTACTGGTTATTAGTAGTTCTCCTTGTAGCTTACCACAAATAAAAAAAAAATCTATTACTAGAAGTTCTAAGTTCAAAAGTCATGTTCTACTGCAACAATATAGGGTTTCAATACAATCAAACTGGCCGTTAAGAAACGATATATTATTTCTATTGCAACAGGTTCATTTCCCGGAAAATTGATGGTACAGATTTTGCTTCTAAGTTTAACTTTAGGTAAAATGCAGAAAGAAGAAAAAAATTATATTTTAGTTGACGTTACTACTTACTTTGGAAACGAGTTTCATGATAAAAAGTAAAGATAAATTTTTTCTCTTTTTGCGTTATTATTCCCCTCTTTACGAAAATTACAGTTGAACTATTTCCTTTATATTTAAGATAAAGACTTAAAATAATTTTTAAACTTATTTTTTACTGTATTTCTAATATTCAACGTTCCGTTATGAAAGCAGATATAAAACCTCTATATAACTTACGTTCTGAGACAACACACAAATTCTCTTTGTTTATGTTGCAGCGGCTCATATACATACATGCAAAAATGCAAGTATAAAAGTTGGAACAAGTTGCCAGATCTTTCCTTATTCCAAAAATGTAGTCCTTTAAACTCGCTTAAAAATACGAATCGAATTTGCGAGCGTCACCAAACATAGTAGTGGGGTCTGTGCTTTTCAAGTTGTGAGTTTTTTTAATCCTTCCTGCTTATTTCACAAAATGCGAACAAACACTTCTTTCTTCCATTTAATTGTACGAAAAACAAAAACAAAATATAATAATTTGTTTTGAAGCCTTCATTCGCATTTAGTAAAATCGGCAGTAAATAAATAAGAGAATATTCATTGTAATTAGAGTTCAATGTTATACACTGTTTTCTTGGCAAAGTTTTTTATTTACTTATCATTTTAACTCGTTTACGTAAGTTGAATATTAAATGCTTTAACACGCTTTTCTTTCTATACTTACTATGATTTTTCATTGTTAGTTTTTTTGTTGTTGCTTTTTTCATTATTGCCTTTATTATATTCACTTAGTTTTGTTCGGTCTAAAAGATTTTTCTGAACAAAAATATTTTTTGTTCACAACTACATTTCCTTTCACTTCACATGTGGATGGATGAATAGAAGGATGGATGGATTGTTGTGTATAACTGCTGACATGTCGAATATAAGAAAATAAGGAAAATCTTATTATTTCAATTTGCTGGTATTGTTATGCTGCTGATGAAGATGATGACAATGATATGACGCTTTTATGAGTGCTTTTAATATTGATTTTATTGAAATTGCATTGAATTTTATAAATAGTAATTTTAAATCTCTTTTGCGGTCAAATGACCTTAAATAAATTTTAAATGTATTTGTTAAAGGCTGGATGTTTCAAGGTTTCCATAAAGGGAAAAAGTTTAAGTCGTTATAAATGTGTGTAAAGATTTTTTTGTATAAAGTTTTTTATTATGATCAGTAAATGTGCTCCTGTGCTACTGATGACACATAGAAAAAAGAATAACTAGGTTCAGGAAACCCAGACAAAAACATAAACAGATTTAAATGGCTGCTTGATGTGGGGGCTTCAACAAGATTGCAGAAGTTACACCAGCAGTGTCCAACATAATATCAAACACTTTGAAAGGCCAGTTATGTATCGGAAATTTGATTTCGCTGGCTAGATGGCGCTAAGCTTTTTCAATGAACATTCTAAAACTTTTCAAAATCACGACTTTGACTCCATATTTCGTAGGCACGGCCGTCAGTATAACATATTTCCAGAACTGATTTGCAGACACTAAAAGAAGGCGCTATGGAAATATATTTGTCTTAAAAATTTTTGTGCTGATCGATATTATGAAATTCATTTAATGTTTGTTTTTTCTATATTCGTTATGATAATCTCAACATTAAGTTTTATTGAACAGCTCTTACTTTCTCTTATTAGCGTGACATTTAACATTTTTTTCGGCTTAAAGTACAAGGCTTCACTTTATTTACATTCTGGGAATATGAAGTTTACGTTTTTGTTTTTGCCCTCAAAACAATAACTTTTTCTTATCTTCTTGTCATCTGTGTGTAAGTTTTTTATTACTTTTTAAGTAAATAATCCATATTAAATACATAAATCTATGCATGAGCTTAAACACATTTTTCAATCGAAAAATCTTATATTTAAATGAAATTTTACGCACGTGCAGATGTATATAGAGTTTTTAGTGTCTTAAAAACAGTTCTGTTAATATCACATGCAGATTAAAACACATTTTGACAAAACTTTTATTTTGTTTTAATACAATTTTTTAATATAAGTTTTTCGTTTTGTTTTAAGAATGAAAAAAGAACCACAAAAAGTTGTTTTGAGTAATTACGATAAAGTTTTAAGAACCGTATAAAAACATTTAATTACTGGTAGCTTTCGTAGCTTTGTTTTGTGTTTTATAAAAATGTTTTAAATTGAATACTACCCTTACAATAGTTGGGCTTCGACTTAAGAAATTTGGTATTGACCTAGAAGATGCTAAATCTGATCAAGACATCTATGTTATCGCCATAAATTACGTCAAAGAAAAATCCTCTTCTAAATTAGCTTTAAGTTCGTCCTACTTCTTGCCAAAATCGTTGTTAAAAGTGTGGTAGTAATTCACGCTCAAATGCTCATAAAGCAAATAAAAACGGGATTGATTCTAAAAATTAATCATGATTCTATATCATACCCAGTTCTACGATCTGTCGAAAATTGCACGTGTGCTTCAAAAGTATTAAAGCGTGGATTAAAAGAATATGTGTTTCACAGACTTTTTGTCAGATCTATGCGACTTTTATAATCTTTTGCAATAATTTATAAAATATTTTTCTCTATGCGATCAGAGTTGTTTTATTAGAATAGGAAAAAACAAAAAAGCATTAAAACGATTTGTTTTTTACATCTATTTTATATCATAGTTTGGCACCTACGACGCCATTTGGAAATGATTTTTAAAGAAGGACAGAATTCTGCCAGATGTTTGTGTGATTAAATTGTACGATTGTGTATGTTAGTGATTCCTGTCCTTAAACAGTCTGCCTGATTTCTTTGAACATCATTCTTATGATCAGGAACCTAAAATAAAGTCAGCTAATTGTAAGAGGTGAGTTCATTTTAAGCAGATGCACAACCCACAGCTACCCCGGATATTAATTTTTAAGGAATCGAAGGCCCGACTGTCTAATAATCTATGTTTTTCTCCTCACACCTTCCCTAGCACATAGAAGGATGGCGTACACTTCAGTTTTGGATACTTAATAACGTAAATGGCCCTTTAAAAGTTTGAGTTAATAATAGTGAATCTTGCGCAACCAAGTCTCTTTGCCTCAACAAGATCTTAGGCTCATCCCTAACACATATACTATTTGCTTTTTTATAACCTCCCTGTATAACTGATTTTCGAACACCATTCAATCTTGTCAACAAGCAGCTATCACGATTATATAACCAGCCGGAATTCGAAATTGAGAACCCCATAAAGTCACAGAAAGTAATATGTTGCTTCAAGTGTACACATGAGACATTTTCCTTCTCTTTAAAGTTATTTCAACCTTCGAAATTGTTTTGTAGTTGTATAATAATAATTATGGTAAAGGAAAGTGAAGCTAACACTTATCATTTTTCCAAAGTAGTTATTTAAGTGCCAGGCATTTATATCTCACCACATAAGGAGTTTTTGTAAAAATGGACTTAAGATCAGTTTTAAAAACCATTTATCTTATGTTTCCAAAATAGTAAGGTCTCAAACATCAAGTGAAAAAATTGGCGCTCGCCCCTATCTTCCTTGCTATGGACATGAATCTTAAAGGCAATACTAAAATTTTTAAAAAATGATTAATTCATGTTCAATGTTCAATGTTTATTGAATTAAATCTATATACCGCATATGTTAATAGTCGCCTACGTATTTGTAATTGTTTTTTCTGTTTTTTTGTTTTTATATGGACAAAATCATAAGTTGCCATGAAGAGTTATAACTCACGAACGCCTCGACAGGATTCGTGAAAACTTTAGGTAAACCATCTGCACGACAATACGAACAAATCGAGTTGAGTTCGACCGATCGTGAATTATAAAGTCATGACGCATTTGCAACAATTCTTTATATATATAGATTATAATTATATATAGTTTTTAATTTTATATATAATTACATAATGCCCATCAACGTAGAGTCATAACGTCTTTGGATATTACAGGTATATTTTATGGTCTTCTATATAAGATAAATAAAACAATTTTATAAACTGGCTTGCAGAAACTCTTTGGTAAGCGAAGCGGGTGTTTGTTATATCATACAGGGGAAAATACTCGCGCCCGGTCGAAGACTATCTATACAGGAAGTTTTGCGAAGCGAAGTAATTGATGTTTTAAGTGCGGACATATGACAGTTTCACAAGAGATACTATGTCCATACGGATACAATGCCCGTAGACATTATGACGTTTTTCAAAGCAGCATAATGTCCATGGACATTATGTCACTCTTGAGTTCGTCATAAAGTCCATGGAAATTATGTCCGTGGCCACTATTACATGCCACCCTCTATAGCCCGTTCACAATTTCCATTGATGGTTCGTAAAAAAAATTTATTGGAATATTATAATATCATTCTCATAAATGCTATTTTATTTCAGACGCACTCTCCCAAAAACAGGAATGCGAATGCTACTGTTGCCTTATATATTTTCGCTATAAAATTGGCACTGATTTAAGAATTCAAACCTTAAATATTCTTACTAACGCAAGCGTCAATTCTCGCAGTCATGCTTATTCATCAATCATCACTGTGACGAAACCTAGCAACCCAGCAATAAATTAGACATTACCTTAAAAAGTACTTGCCATATAATGACTTACTTTTGAGATTGCCATATTTTTTTACTCGCTTACAAAACACATTACATTAGTTTCCAAAAAAGGAAGTAGTAATGGAACTAGTTTTTTTACGTTAAAAGGAACTACCGTACTAATGGTACTCATTATTTCCTACAATAATTAATGTAATCGATTCTCAGTAATTGATTATAAAAGTCTCATGTTAAAATCATTAAGTTGGCAATCTAGTTGGGAAGTACTTCTGCCAAAAATGCTTATTTCCACACTCGATTACCTTTTCGAAATTTTTTTGCTGGGAATATAATGTTTTGATTTAAAGTTAAGCCACAACACTCTTTATAGTCAAACGTATATTTTAAGGACTAATAAAGATACACAAATAATGAAACACGTGCAAACACAGGCGAATAAAAACCATATGTGGTTTATATAGACATGTGACAACAACCAAATATCAAATGTAATTGCCAGAGAACATTTTTCGACAACATATTTGACATAAGATAAAAAATTTTTTGCTATTTAAAGATTAACTAAATTGTTGAAGTTTTCTTAAGGTGCTTGCTTAAGATAAAGAATTTTGCCAATTTTCTAAGAGATGGTTGGATTTAAGGAATTTTAATTGTGTCATTAGTTGTGGACAAATTTGAAGTCACATGTTACTCACATTCACATCTTAACATTCTAAATGTCTGCTGAAAGTTTGGTACAATGCGTATGTTGTAGGATTACGTGGTAGGGACTCACATACATATTCTTGTGAATAGAGGCAATGTCTTCAGGCTTATTTTTTTGAAATTTATATTTTGAAATTAGTTTAACTAGTTGAATAAAAAATTACAAAGAAAATTTGTAAAAAAAACCCAAAATATATTTTGGCAAAAATTCCTGAACTGCAACATTGAATTAAAAAAGTTATTGCCTACGCGGCTTGCTGACTGAAATACACACATTCTTTTATCGAAAATTTTAATGAAATTTCTGCATACATTTTTTGATGCAGCTTCTATATTACTCTTGTCAAGTACGAGTAGCTGTGAGCCTATTTACAAAGTAGTTTGAAAAGAAAACCCATAAAAAGAATCAATCAATATAGGGGGCGACATCTAATTGACGAAACCAAGTAGCACATGACTAAATAATACATAATAAAAATATGATTTTATTGTATTTCAGTTTGTCACTTCAGCGAGTTTTAAAGAAGCAGCTCTGATTTATAATTAAAAAATATTTTAACTATTATGTAAGAGATAATTAGAAGAGTAAAATAATTCTTTTAAAGGTAACGTCGATTTTTCGTTTTTATTATTTTTGAAATACAAAATATATTCACATATTTAGCAGAAGCAGTAACAAATACAGTAATGTGTGTCAGTACAAATAACACGTAATTGCTTGTTCACTAACATAAAATATTTAAAACAATAAATGAATAGAAATTATTTTGGCTTAAGTTCATTTCTTTTTTTATTCTATAAATCTTTTTTTAGAAAGAAAATTTATTTTACAAATGTATGCGGACGTTTTCATACAAGAAACTTTTTACTTATAAACAACAATTTAAAATTATTATAGGGATCAGGCTGTGTAAGTAGTAAGAACAGAAGTAAATTTTTAACTAAATGTTGTTCACATAAAAAGGAATTGTAATTTTATATACACCTTAACACATTCCTTTGAAATTTTTACAATTATTATCCTTATAATTTCGCCATGACAATTGTAGTATTTTTAATTTGAAAAAAATGACATATAGAATACCAGCAGTGCGCACTACGTCGTCGGTGTGGCATTTCTAATTTTTTTTAAATCAAATTTGGAAAAATATGTTTTTATTTATTGCAAAGATGTAAAAAGTGTTGAAAATTCTTAAATTTTTTATTATTATTTTTTTACATTTATAGGATGTTTTTAAAATTATTATAATTAATAAATTAATTAATATATAAATATTAATTAAGTATTTTTTTTTGCAATTTCCAACTTTTACTGTTTTTAGGACTATTTTTCGGTAAAAACCATTTTCTAAAATTTTTAATTAAAATCTTCCAAATTTTAGCAATACTTGATACAAGATTCTTCTCTTTTTTAACACATTTTTTATTCTTATTATACTATTGTTACGATTTAAGTTCTTTCTTATTTTATGTTAGAATTTTGTGTTGAGATATTTTCCTTAAAAGCGATTTTTGCGGTAATTGTTGTTTTTTCTCTAAACCCTAAATACTCGTATTCATTGATTTTCTGCAGAAACAAGTCTGTCTTAAAAGTTTTAAAAACTTTAAAAAACTATCTTTTAAAGTGTTTTTTAATTTGTGTTAAAGGTTGTATTCACAAGAAAAGGATTGCTAGTATCTGTTATTAAAAATTTAAAACAAAAATTTATTTGTAATAGGTAAAATTAAACACGATTACTTGAAACTTGAAGTCGAAATTTTCTTTTCTAATAAAAATGTTGTATATGAAATTTTACTTTATTTTCGGCTTTTTGGTTCTTTTTAAATAATTTCTAAACATTTTTAGAAAGAAAAATCATTTACAAATGTATGCGGACGTTTTCCAAAGAAAACAAGAAAAATTAGACGCTAGCAGAATGAAATGCAGCATTTTCTGGACCGCCACATCCTTTATCAGCATTCTTTGCATCTATCTACCTTAAGTTATGTACGTCGTAAACATCATCTATTTAACCAACTAATCTTAATGTTAATTTGGTGAGACGAAGTTTACACACAACTTAAAGCTTTTTTCTTTGTCGTTCTCTTTTTTTTTGAAACTCGTCTTGTACATTTGTTGTTGCTTTTTATTGTGCTAGCAATTTGATAGCCAATAAAGATATGTTTAACACGTTCTGGACTGTAAGTTCGAAAGTATACATCATGGTAACATGATACAGGTGGTTCCTTAAACGCATAATTTCAAACACCATATAAAAAAAAAAATTATACATATTTTTTATATATGGAGTTTAACATTTAGCATTTACGGCGAAACTAATGAATTCGCCATCGCGATCACCTAGTATTATTTCGCCATGGTATAAATAAAGTCTGTAAGTTTTTTTCGTCGTGGCAACACCACTTGCTTGTTGTTTATATAACGAAACTACACAGAGTATCTATTAAAGAACGGTGATTTAAAAGTCACGTTCGCGTCTAACGACGATTTTTAAAATCACGTTTTGTACAGCCTTTTTTCGCTTGTGGTATAATAGGTGTAGCAATATACAATACATAATAAATGATTGTTGTTAAACATTGTCTTCATAAAAGAAAACTCCATAAATTATGCAAGAAAATTTTATGTGATGAATTTTTATTCAACATTGATTATTTTGTTTTGCGTAAAAAAGAAATAAAAGTTAATAAAAATGTAAAACAAAGTGGAAAATGTGTTGGCAGGAAACAAAACCATCTACTTTAAATTGCTGTTTTGTAAATATTTAGTAACACTTAAGCCCCTCAAATATTTAACAGGCAATTTTGTCTTATTTTACACTCCCTTTTTTATGTTTTTGTTTTCTTCTTCTACTTTATGTTTGATTTTTTGTTTTACTTATAAAAACTTCATAAATATTTAAAATTACAATATATTGATTTGCCTTTATATATATTTAAATTTACATGAGTTCGTGAATATGAATATATATGATGCCCTAAAGTATGCAAGTGTTGTAAAGTAATAAATACAAAAACATGTAATCACTACGCTTAGATGTCCAACAAACACAATATGAAAATTTCGATAAGTTATATTTGGTGTTTTATTTCTTGCTTGCTTTTGCTGATGAGCTTCGCTATCAAAAGAAGAATAATCGCACCAAATCCACGTTCTAATTAATCCACCTTGTATTTTGATTATGGAAAGTTATAACTATTATAACACTCTACATATAATTCTCTAAAATCGAGATGATAATTTTTTTATTTTGTGTGGGAGGTACTACGCCCAATATTTCAACTTTGATAATTTTTTCGCAGCTCTGTACATTAATATACCGGTTTTGATGTAAAACTTCAAGGCTCTACAAATTAATATCCCTAAATAACACTCTGTATATAAAGATAATTGGTTACATTCGGATAGCTGGCAACTGGGATAGATTTCCAACAAACAACAGTTAAAAATAATTGAAATGAACGCTTTTCCTTCTTCCATAGAACTAACACAATTTTATTCCGATAAAAAGTTGAATACAAAATCCCAGGAAATACTCTACTGAGCAAATAAATTTGTAATGTATCATTGCTTCCGCGGTACAAACCGGCACCAGACTTTGGAAGATAAGGGCTGTCGAAGTCCTACCAATAGCTTAATACTCGTACGACTAAAATCAGTAGTCCGCAGCGCCGTTACCCCTTGAACAGTAACGAAGTGGCTGTGGTTTAAATTCTAATCGTCAGATGGGCATTACCGTCCTAGTGCTGTTGATACAACAAAAAGGCGCAAACTTTGCGGTGGCTGGTTAGAGAGACTCCTGCTCTCAAGCAGGGATTATGAGCATTGTCTGTAAGCCATGGTTCTTAGTTTGGTATTTGGGCTAAATTAATGAGCCTCGAAGACACTGGCAAATGCGTTAAATACATCCAGTGGCAAAATGCACGTCAGAGAATTTAGTTTTAGGTTTTTACTACTCAAACAACAAAATTGATACGCGTTAAATTTTGTGAAGAAAATGCGATACGACCGACCTCACAGTTATCGTGATGTTAGCTCCAAACTTCAGAAACGTAACGAATTGTTTGACATGACGCAAAAATAACAATGCCATTTAAATATTGTTTTTTGTAATGATCAGAAACTTTGGGTCGATTGTTGAATTTTCAAAAGCTTGTTTTAAATCTAATAAAGTGCTCATAGTTATTCCCAATATAACTACCAATCGGTATGCTTGCTGGGTTCAAACTTTTTTATTAATAAAATCATATAAAAACATATATTTGCCTAAGTGTGTACTTAAGTAAATAAATATATATTTTTTTATAAAATATTTGAAAGCATTATTTTTGTTATTGTTATTATTATTTATATTTTTGATGCTTTTTTTCTATAGCTATAGTACAAAAAAAAATGTAGATTTCATAAATAAATAAACAATTGAATTAGAGAATTTCATAAAAACAAAAAAAAACCATGAAAACATTATTTTAATCATATTAAAGAATAATTTGATAACCACATGTAACGTATGAACAAGAATGAATATAATCTGTGTTACAAATCAATATCATATAGAGATTTCATTATTAGCGATAAGTTAATTAAAAATTACTAAATCGGCAGAAAAAAAAATTCTAATTTTACTAAGAGTTGCTGAAAATTAAAACTTATAAAATAAGATTCGTGTTAATCTAACCCACGTTGAATTCATTACCATTTAACACTCCAAAAAACTAAATTCGAATTATAGTTACATTAAGCTTTATAATTAGCAATAATGGTTTCAAGGACTCTATACGAGTATTGCATCAAAAAGATAAATGGACGTAAGTAGTGAGACATAAAGAACAAAAACTATTAAATCAACAGTGTTTCACGAGTCATGTTGACTTGGTTAGGGGAACTAAGTTTATCAATTAAGTTATTTTTTGGCTTCCTATACTCAACTCAAAGACTTAAAAGTAAGTCTTTGTTTACCCAAAAGCTCTGCAAAAGAGAAAACTGGATTATTGGATAAATAGGAGCTTTTCTGCCATTTTACACCTCTGATAACACTCAATTAGATAAAAGATTTAATTGGGAAGCAGCAAAAAATTAATAAAATTATCTGCATTTTATTATATTTTATAAGACAGGTAAGAGTGCTATATTCAACTATGGCGAATATTACGTACCCTGCACCATATACAAATGTATATCTAGTTTATTGAAGTAAGTCCAATAATTTCACACAAAAATGTCATCGGCTCTTAATGCGAAAAGCATTTTAAAAAATTTAAGGATTTCCTTAAAGATCTTTTCAAAAGCTTTTAAAAAATACCCATATTGATATTTTTCTGGGCAAAGTTCAGAGGCCGATAACTCTGAAAATATGGGCGAGCTCCAATTTTTTCACTTGATGTTTTTTTCTTAGTTTTTAATTCTCTATCGGTCCATATATTTGTTTTTTTAGTTACTTCATTATTCCAATCGATATAGAAATTATTAGAGGCAATCGCGGTGTTTTGGCCGCTGCCTAGGACATGGACCAATCTTGCTGATTGTTAACAGCACCTCTTCCGACACTATGTCTAATCGATTGACATATTTAAATTTTCTCTAGATCATCTACGGTCTTGGCAAAGTTGATTTCAACACTACCATAAGAACTCAGAATATATATGCTTCATGGGGTCGGATATGGATATTGTAGAGGGTGAGGGGTGTAAAAGAAAAATGATTATTCAAAAAAGATCATTTTTTTTTTTGTAAAAAAAATATTTTTCGAGTTTGAGCTTTCATTCTTTTAGCGATTTATTTCAAAGTTTCATAATATAAAGATTTTTTTTAATTTTGTGTTAAGGAAACCTAGAAAAACTTGACACTAGCAGAATGTAGTGCAGTATTTTCTGGTTCGGTACATTCCACATCAAATTAAAAAAATTAAAATACAAGCAATGTAATAATTTCATAATCGTTCATGAACAAGTTTAGTTTGTCTAAAACATGGACAACAGAATGTCTAGAAATCAGTAGTTGCGTACTTGCAGCAAAAAACAAACTGAATAAAAGGCCACAAAGCAAACATTAGTTGCTTGTGTCTTTCTAACAAATGTAAGATAAAAATATTAAATAAAATAAGGATAAATACATATATTTGCAAAATAAATTTAAGGCCAAAAATAAATTTCAATTCATTTAAAATAAAGATATGTATCTTTTAATAAGTTTTATAAAGTTTTGTCGACAAAATAAACGCAAAATTTTTTCTTTTCTTTTGGCTGTAGAATATTTCTTAACTTAAAAATTATGCAAAAATTTTTTTGTTTTAATATATTTGACTTAAATTTTTTTATCAAAACCAAATGAATAATTTTAATCCGGCTTAAGATCACTTTCTGCAGGTGCTAAATTTATTTAGAAAAAAAAACACAATTTACATAATTTTATGTTAATTTTAAAAGAAAACAGGAGAAAAAATATAAATAGAAAAAATACATACTGGAAAGTGTAATAAATGTTCCAACTTAAAAAAAACTAATAATTTGACTATTTTTAAACTTTTTATTTACATCAAACAGTTTCCTTAAAGCTTTAAGTGTCCTTAATCTGTAGTAGCATTTAGATACCAAACTCTTACATTTCACTTAAAACAAGTTGCTGTACCCCAAATAGACTTTAGAGTTTTTTTTTTCATAGGTCTAATATTAAGATAAAGGTGTTTAAAGAAGTTTAGAAAGTAAATGCACTCAAGATGTAGTTTTATATGTAGTACTTGAGATTTCCTTTATTAAAAAAAACGTTACACTGACTCTGGCCTGAATTATAATTTCTTATTAAATTTTAATTAACATCATAAACTCAAGATAAGAACCTCACAGTACTTAATACATTAAGAAAATCATAAACAATCGGACATATATTCCAACCACAGCAGTATTAAAAATATAAATTTTATCTTCAAATATTAAAATACGCCGGAAAATTTGCCACATTTTTTAAACAATTTTATGTCCTGAAACTCTGCCTTAAAAATACATACAACGCAACGAGTATTAAATTTTATAAGTAGAAGAACACATTGCATTTTATTATTAAAAACTTTAAACGGGCATTAATTTATTATAAAATTTAACTATCAATTAAAATTTTATTGCTCATTAGTTACGCAAAGGCTTTTGTACAACAAAAATACTTTAAACAAAGTTTTTTTTAGTAAATGGAAAAATTGAGGATATTATTCTGTACACTTATAGAATTAATTATAATAACAACACAAAGAGTAGTTTTTATTGTAACAGCATTCATTCTCTTTAACATTCTCTTAAACAGTATTTGCCATATAATGACTTACTTTTGTTATCGCCATATTATGTTGCTCGCTCACCAAACACACTACATTAGTTTGCCCAAAAAGGTGAAAAGTAATTTAACAAGTACTGTAACTAAAAATGGATTACCTTAAAATACATACTAATGATCATAATTATTTCATACAATAATCAATGTAATCAATTCTAAGTAAATGATTATACAATATGATTATTTCCACCTTTTCTAAAAATGTATGCTGGGTGGCGATATCTGGATTAAAAACTTCTGGATGAATTATTTGTTACTGTAAACTATAGTCCCACTTTTCCGCTGGTCGATTATGGCTACCAAACACAAAAACTACAGGCAGTATAATTGATGCGAAGATGCAAAGATTACTAATCTAGAAATAGATGTACTAAATCCTGCTAGTGTTTTGCTGTAATGCTAAAATAGTTCTACTAATTCGTTTAAAATTTACAAAATAAACAGCACACATGGCATCGCGATTTAATGCTTCCTTCGCAAATCACTCATTGGAACAGCTTCTATTCTGATGTAAAGAAAAAAGTATGAAAGAATACAAAATATATAAAACTTACAATCATTGAGATAACCGTGGGTTAGCAGAATATATACAGCTTCTATTTTTCTTTACATCAGAATAGAAGCTGTTCCAATGAGTGATTTGCGAAGGAATAATTTAATTAAAAAATTAAGTAGCACTCATGACACGGCGCATTCATGCTTCCTTCGCAAAACACTCAGTACGATAACGAAACAGAATCCAGTGTTGTCAGTTTTAAAGATTTCTCTTCAAACGTGGAGAATAAAAATCCTTTTTGGCGATAAAAATTTAAAAATGAAAGGAGAGTTTTTAAAATACTTGCCGAAATTTTTGGCTAATTTTTATGATTTTCTTTACCATATAGATAATATATATATAATATAATATTTCTCATGAGAATATTATGAAATGTTTATTATTTAAAATTAAAAAATTAAATGTATTTTTGTGGGGAAAGCATATTCATGTTTCAGAAAAAAATTTCTGAAAAGGTAATCGAGTGTGGAATTAAGCATTTTTGGCAGAAGTACTTTCCAACTAGATTGCCAACTTAATGATTTTAACAAGGCATGAGACTTTTATAATCAATTACTGAGAATCGATTACATTAATTATTGTAGGAAATAATGAGTACCATTAGTACGGTAGTCTCTTTTAACATAAAGAACTAGTTCCATTACTATTTCCTTTTTTGGAAACTAATGTAAAGTGTTTTGTAAACGCGTAACAAAACATGGCAATCACAAAAGTAAGTCATTATATTGCAAGTACTTTTTAAGGTAATGTCTAATTTTTTGCTGGGTATGTTTCCCCCGCAGTAATACATTTCGTTTTTTAGTTTTAAACAATAAATATTTCATTGGCATATTAAAGTTAATTTTATATTGCCGGTTTTTGGCGATATTTGGCGATAATCGACAAGCCATTTGGCGAAAAATTAAAAAAAACTGGCAAGGCTGACAGCATCTATTCTGATATGAAGAAAAAATTATGAAAGAATAAAAAATATATAAAATTGCATTCGTTGCTTAACCGAGGGTTTGCAGAAAGCAAGAGCAAATATATATGACGATTAATAAAGAGAACGGTGAAAGAAGCTTTAGGTTTTATGTGGACTTCTTTCATAGCGAATACACATTAATTTTTAAAAATAAATCTTGTTTTTAAAGTAGAAATCCTTCGGTAGCCAGTTACGAAGAATGCTGGTGACGAAGAGAGCGAGCGAAAAAATGAAAACTTTTATCAGCAATAGGATATGAGAAATGTTTTCTTTTTTTTTTTTTTTGGTTGTATTTTTTTTTTTAACTAATAAAAAAAACACTAGAACAAATTGTAAAATATAAAAAATACTTTTGCAAAAGTAGTTTGTTAAGCAACAGAATAGAAACTACAGTTTAATTTTTTATTTAAAACATATAATAAATTTAATGTAAATAATCTTTTGTATAAAGCTTTTTCTAAAGATAAAGGCGCAATTCTTAATTTTCATAACTTTCATGTTGTTTCGTCTTTTTTACTATGCAAATTTAAATCAACTGTTTAGCTGAACCAAATTGTCATAACTATGCGAGCTCACCATTCTTTCTTATTACATAATACAAAACGTTTGTATATACGAGCAAAAAAACCTCTGTTTTGTAGCGTAGGCATAAGAAAATTTAATTAAAAATTGTTGTTGATTTTAAATATTTTTCCATAGAATTCCATTTTTATTAGAAAAGATTGTTCATTAAAATGTCAAATTCTGCTTCTTGTAGAAATTACAAAACAAACACAAAATTGGTAGGGGTGTTTAAATACTGCTTTTTGAATACAAATTTAATAACTTAAAAACTAGAGTGTGTTTAAGTCTCAGATAACTCAAATATTAATAAAAATTTAGGGAAAACATTTTTGTAACGCAAAACTAATTGTAATCTACCTGCTAGAAATGTTAGGCAATTACACGACGTGCTCATAATTTTTTTTTTTTTGTCTTGCATATAAATCGCATACAGTTTACTTAATGCACTACACTCGAGAAATTTAACACATATAGTGTTGATTTATTTTTGTTACTTATGTTTTTCCCAACACTGTTTGCACTTCAAACTTAGATTTTTTACGAAAATACTTATGGCTTTTATTTTCTTATTAAGATTTTCATCTTGCATAGAAATATTTTTCAATATGATTTTATGGTATTGGATAAATAATATATATTTTAAAATCTATTTATACTAGTTTCAATAAGAATGGCTTCTACTAAAAGTTATTCATTATTCACAACATGTAAATTGTTCAAAAACCAAAATATTTTTTGGTGTCAATTTAAAACGTCACGTTTCCCATAAAATGTGACGTATGTGCTTTATTGCGCATAAATGTGAAAAATATATTCTTAAATAAAATCCCCTTCCTTCGTCATTGTATTTTTTATTTTCTATTTTTATTTGTTTTATTTTAACAGGTATCCTACATACGGCGGTAAAAATAAACAGCATATTTATTATATTTCTAATTTAAATTAAATTTAAAAGATTTGTGTTTTGTTTTGTTCGTTGTCGTAAATCAAATTTAGTGTTAGATTGCGATTTGAACAAATGTGTATTTTGCATTTATTTGCAATGGTTGGTTTATATAGCATTTACGTTTTATTATTGTTGGGATAGCAAAAATTTACGGTTTATCATTTTAAGCCGATAAAACAAACAACTTGTTTTTGCTGTGTTAATTTTTAAATTTAATGTTTAGTTTTATTTATGTATTTTAGTTTTATTATTGCAAATCCTAATAGTTTTATTTCACGCAGCGTGTTCCTTCCATTAGCAGATAATTTACTTTTAGTTTGCATGGAAAAGGATGACAATTAAAGCTCATTAGAGCCAAAGGGGGATTGCGTTGTCACTTAAAATATGAGCATAGAAAAGGTTATAAAATCTACATCATGTAATCTATATCTTTAAAAAAATAGTCTTACTGCGAAGGAAATATAGTGGGTTTGAGACCTTGATCGTGTTGAAAAAAAAATATTAAAAAAGTCGTTATATGTATTCCTTGTTGGTGAGTTATTTTAGCAAGCTGTCAAAATTATTCTTATAATTTTTTTAAGGCATTCTTTAAAATGAAGAATTTTATTGCACACCCCAAAACTAAAAATCTGTACACAACGGCAGAATCAATTGCTTTTTATTGCCAGCATGCGACCACAATGTTATTCATTAAAAAAAATGAAATTAGTTTAATATTAAAAATGTTCAGACAAAAATTTTAGCACATCAAATTTAATTAAACTTGAAAATGCTGTTAAACATGGCCCAGCGGCAATTTTGAATTTGTTTTGCCGTTTTAACTTATCAAATCATCCATAGTCTTCTTTTGTGTTTCTTTTTCTCACTAAATCGTTGTTCGTTTTATTTTTCGTTTTAAAATTTCTAGCAATTAAATTAATTTTTTTTATTTATGCGTTGAAGAACTAAAGATGTTTTGTATTTTTTTTTACACAAAATTCTACTTTAAGCCGCGCTAATTTGCCTAGGTATACAGCTGTGCCGCCCGTGTACGCATTCGGTTTACATTTACCTTTCAGTATTAAAATAAAAGTAGACAGCACTTTCAAACAGATAAACATATTAGTAAAAGTAGAAAAAAGGCTCCTTAATGTTAATAAGTAAAATCGTAACAAAACTTGCCTAAAAATTATACGACGCTGGTTTAAAGCTTTTTAATTGGTCGTGTGTTCATACTTAAGGCAGGTCGATTCTTTAAGTTTATACTAGCCAATTAAAGACAGACTTTAGACTTGTTCTACCGGTTCGGCGTTTCTTAGTATTCCCGACAACGTCCCGATATTTGCTAAACCGTATTTAAAAGGGTGCTAAGTAAGCACGAGAAAACTTGTAAAATATAAATTATATGAAATTTATTAACTATAAGATCAACACATATTAATAAGAACAAAACAAAATAAGGAGAAGGAGAAGGCGAGAAAAAATTAAACCAGCTCAGTTTACCTGCCTTATTATCTATGCAAAAAACAAGTAAGTATGCCAAATTCGCCTATGCCGAATCTTATACTTATACACTTCACCACATGTCTAAATTAAATTATTGAAAATTTATTATTTGGAATCTTTTTTATAATAATTTACTTTAATTGTGCTTGATTCCTTCAAATATAAATACGAGGGCTGCTATATATATTTCTGGCCTGGCAACACTGAGTGCTGCCAAGTGCAATCTGACATTTTCATTGGAAAGTTTGTCATTTTTAAGCATAATCGTACTCAAAACGTTTTGACGTACGACCATTATTTGTGTTGTTTACAGTGACTTGAAAAAATTAATATAGAAAAAAAATGGAATTAACTCGTGAACATTTTCGTGCCATCATTTTTCACAACTTTCGACGTGGATTATCACGACAAGAGTGCATTGATGAACTTAAATCTTTGTATGGCGATGAAGCACCATCCTGTAGCACTATGAAAAATTGGTATAATGAATTAGTCGTGGCCGAAGCTCGCTCAAAGACGTATTCCGTGAAGGTCGTCCAAAAACGGCTGTTGTGCCAGAGAACATTGATGCCGTGCGTGAACTCATAATGCAAGATCGACATGCGACATACCGAGAGATAGAGACATCCTTGGACATTTCTTCCACCAGCATACATTCGATACTGCATGAACATCTGGCCGTAAAAAAGGTTTGTTCTCGTTGGATCCCGCACAATTTGAAAGTCGCTCAAAAAAAGGCTCGTGCCGATTGGTGCAAAGAAATGTTGCAAAAATATGATTCCGGTGCTTCAAAAGACGTTTATAAGACTATCTATGCGTATGAGCCCGAAACGAAACAACAATCGACCACGTGGGTCTTCAAAGACGAGCAAAATCCAACGAAAGTTGTTCGTGAAAGAAGCACTTCGAAGCAAATAGTCGCCCGTTTCTTCGGTAAAACTGGTCATGTGGCGACTGTGCCACTTGAGCATCGTAGGACGGTCACTTCTGAGTGGTACACTACAATTTGTTTGCCTGAAGTCATCGGAGAAATTCGAAAAACCAACAAGAGAAGACGAATCATTGTTCACCATGACAATGCGAGCTCTCACACATCGGCTCAAATCAGAGCGTTTTTGACCGGCCGTACAGCCCTGACTTGGCACCTAATGACTTCTTCTTGTTTCCGCACATCAAGAAAAATATGCGTGATCAAAGATTTTCATCTACAGAAGAAGCTGTTGAAGTGTTCAAAAACCATGTTTTAGAGGTGTCTCAATCGGAGTGGAAAAAGTGCTTCGACAACTGGTTTGAGCGCATGCAAAAGTGTATAAATCATGCTGGAGAATACTTTGAAAAACAATAAAACCATTTTTGATTATAAATATTCGCATTTTCACTATTAGGCCAGAAATATATAGGGCAGTCCTCGTATTTCATGATATTGTCAGGAAATATTTATTTTTTTAAACTAAACTAAAAAAATAAAAATATTTACTCAATGGTTACTGTGTTTTTTTTATAAAATTTTTTTTTTTAGTTTTTTAAGCTTTTTGCTTCATTGATTCAATGGAGTTCTCCTTTAATCAATTTTGGGGTTAAGTATAATACTCTGAGATTTTCCTTACAAAATCTGGGTAGGACCGACTGATGAGCTATATATGAGCAGTAGCGAAATGGCCATATAGATATGCTTTCCCCGCAGTAATACATTTCATTTTTTTAGTTTAGTTTAAAAAAATAAATATTTCGTGAGAATATCATGAAATGTTTATATTTGAAGGAGTCAAGCACAATTAAAGTAAATTATTAAATGTTAAAAGTTAATTTTTCGGCTTTAGGTCCTGTTTAATAAGTTTAAAAATTAAGAAACTGGTTTAAATGTTTTTAAAAACAATCTTTTTAATTTATTAATCCGATATTTCGGCCAACTTTGGTCATCTTCAGGGATTTTTCTAAAAAACAAACAAAAATGTTTTACAAACAATAAACATATTAACAATAAAAACACAAATTTAATTAATATTTACATTTAAAAAAATATATTTAAAAACTTTTTGATTATTTGCGTCACTCAACTTTGTCACATACTGTGTTTGTTTATTATATGTCGATATATATGTGCACAATTGTCTGTATCTGCCTTGTAGTTAATTCGTTTCTCTGTTGGGATATTTATTATATGAAGCATCTCTTGCATGTATCTTTTTGCAGAGTTATTTTCTCTTTCCAAAACTCTCACTGGTTAATTCTGGTTGATGTCCAGTTGATGCACAGTGGGCCGCAAGTGCAGTTTTTTGGTTTGCAGGTTTATCATTTATTTTTAAATCGGACTTATGTGATGCCAATCTTGTCTTTAATTTTGTTTTCGTCGTACCAATGTATACCTTTTGGCATATATCGGTGTCGTCTCCATTACATGTTATTTCGTAAATTACATTTGATTGGTCCATTCTGTCTAATTTTGCCTTCATATTGCTAAACAATGTCTTAGTTGTGTTATTTGTTTTCATTGCAAGTATATATTTGTCCCTATCATAAACATCCGAATATTTAACTCTTTCTGACAGTCCAGGAATGTAGTCAATTGATCTGTGTATTTTTGTCTGTTTTCCAGCTGTTCTGTTGTCATCAGTTTCCATTCTTTTCCGTTCCTCATGTTCCATCAATTTTATTATTGTCCTTATAGGAAAGTCATTTTTAATGAGAATATTTTTGATTTTCTTTTTATTCTGTTGGTGGAAATCTATATTGCTGATATCCAACACTCTCCTAATGAAGTTAGTAGCCGTATTGATGATAATATTGCGGGGATGTGTTGAGTGATAATTAATCAGCCTTCCAGATGCCATAGGTTTTTGATACCAGTCCAATTTTAGTGTTTTTTCATCTCTTATAATTACTGCGTCTAAATATAGTAAATTATTAAATTAGTGAAGTAAATCCAATCGAAAAAAAATATTGGGGTCACCAGATATAAAAAAAACAAACAAAAAAAAATAAAAATTTAGCATTATATATAAATTTACATAAAAATATCATCATCATCTTCAAACTTAAATATATAAAATGCCTAATGAAACCAAGTTTTAAACAAAAAAAAATCCTTTACAAATTAAAAAAAACTGCTCTTTTATTTCTCCCAAGTAAAATCGTGAAACTATGTTTGCTCAATATATTATTCAACTTAACAAACATTTGTTGAATGTAATACATTTAAATATCTAGGTAAGCGTGTAAATACAAATTATAATATGTTTTCAGACTAAATATTTTAAAATTTTATATGCTGTCTGTTTCTCCCCTATTTCATGATAAATGTATGTCGCATGTATATATATTTTAATGAGTCTCCCATGTGCTGATATTGACACACATTTATTGTTCAAGCGCAAAAAAAAGAATTAACAACGAACACATTTTGTAATGAGAAGAATGCTTAAACACTTTAAGGAACAGTGCCTTACACAGGAACTATAAATGAAAGAGTAGGCAAATTTTAATGCAGAATTATAATAAAATTTAAAATAAAGAAAATTTTATGTCATTTATTTACTTACGTGACTTATGAATGATGGCTTTTAAATCAAGATTCTTTTTATTTGAATGATTAATAAATAGCATTTACGTTTGCAAATTATTTCGGGAATACGGCCACAGTGGCTATTCTTGACAAAGCGCATTTTATACCATCTTCCGAGCATATAACGAGCCACACTTACAATTTTGCCTTCTAGAAGTCAGTTGGTGCTACTTTATCAGTATAAAAGAGTGCCTTTACGTGATGCAGAGCAAATGATTAATAGATGTCAATACGCACAAGCTTACAGCCGAATTGACTGGTTCATTTCTCGAAATCAGGTTATAGCCAAATTTATATTTCAATAAGTCGATGCCTGCGGGCGCTGTACGGCTAATAGCTTCGTCCTGTTGAAACAAAACCTAGCCCGGATCAAATTTATTCGTATTTACAGACAAAAAATCACTGCTCATTGTAGGGTAACATCCTCTATATACAGACACACGAAGGATCTAATAACTTAGTACGTATTTAAAGGAATATAATTTTTACATACGTCACATTTGTAGAGATAATTTTTTAAGTGCAACTTTCTATAAAATTTGTATAAAAATTTGTGATTTATAAATCACTGTGGTAATAATAATACTCAAAATTTACAAATGGTTTTGATTCTTTAACTCATTTTGATGTTTTAAGTGCGCATATATAAGGAGTCAGATCGAAATAATTTTGGGTTCGATTTTTCGCAGGACTGTTTTACAGCAAGTAACTTTGATAAACGAAAACTGAGTTACAGATCTGTTCTACATCGACTCACAGCTTTAAGTGGTGGAATGATTCAGTGAGGAGTAACACAAAAATATACTGAGGCGGCTTAAATGCAGAGAAAGCAAAGAGATAGCTCAAACCTATTCAGATAGAACTGAGCAGAATGATGGGTATTTTAACGTAGCACTCAATCTTGCTAGCGCAATTGTCCCGTACAGGACCTGGAGAGTCTTTTTGTTCTTCCTTATCCGAAAATATATTTCAGGTGATTCAATACCAGACAGAAGTCATTTGGGAAAGATTGATTAGTAGCAAAGATTATATTACACACAGATTTTATTACTTCCGAGAACCAACAATTCATTTTTCTCCAGAGGACATTTGGACATAAAATAAAGCAAAAAAAAATTATGACGATTTTTTCAAACAATCACGCCAAAAAAAATCAATTATTTGTGGTTTCAAGAATATTATAAAGATTAAACATAATCAGGATTGTAATCAGGATTGATAGTGAACTAACGTTATTTGAACCATGAAATTTATTTATAGAAATCTTTATTTTATTGGACCTTTTGTATTCCAATCACAACTATTATTGCTTTGCTTTTGTAAATAGAAATTCCTGACATTTTAAACAAAAATATTCATTCCAATTCTAAACAAAAACTCCGCGCAATTTTTTTTTGGTTTTACCTTTTCTTCTATTATAAATTATGTATATTTAACGAAAATTAAAATGCAAACGAGTAACACAGCTTCCTCCAAACACCGATTTGTCTCTTTTTGATTTTTTCTCCAACGGAACTCGTTTGGGGTGGAAAATTTTTTCCTCGAGAATATTCATGATTGAACTGATTATTTTCTTTTATGCAGAATGCGTTCTGATGGCAAAAATTAGTAAAATGCTGACAAACACAGGAAAATAAAAACGGAGAAACCTTCGAGGAACATAACAATAAACGGTAATATTAATAGAAAGCGAAGTACTGAGGAAACTTCGAAAACAAAAATAGTTTACTATCCAGAGCCAATACTCTTTTTATTTACTTAAAAATGATTAAAAGAATTTATAAAACAGTTTTATATTCTACTTAAATTTCTGCCTCAATTAAATTTATCTGTTCTTGGTTTGTTATACTCTTTTAGAACAAATACAGTTTTACAAATCAAATTTTATTTAAGATTATATTTTTTTTGTTGATGCGGATAAATATTTTTCGATCTCGATACCAGCGTGTAAAAACGTATTAATCCGTGTAGAATATCAATATTTTACATGATAATGCATCAGTTCAATTGTGTTTAATGCTATGGTGTATAATTTTAACAACATCAACCATTAGACATTAAGAATAACAAATCATCCTAATAATTAACACACATGCACACACAAACATTAAAATCTAACACATATGCGTTATTGTGGAATTATGGCACATACTCGTTTACGTTTTTATTTATAAATCTCTTGCATGATGAATGTTCATATTTTATTTTTGGATTTCAAAATTTAATTAGCCAAAAAGCTTTAATTAAAAATTGGTTCTTATACAAACACAACTAAGTGATTATACAGCTGTCATATAAATTCTCATTTCTTTTCTGTTACTATTTTCGGCATGAAGTCATGACAAAATGTTCATGATTTTTTTTTTAATATCGTGGAATTTTCTTGGTGCTAATTTATAAATATTATTGCTAAATCTGGAAATAATATGTGAATATGTCGAATTTGCAACTCAAACTTACCAGGGAAATTCGGTTATAAATTTTTTAGCGAGGGTTACTTATGAGATTTAAAAACAAAATTGTTATGTGTTTTTCCTTTTGGAACAAACGAGCGGATTCTTTTAATTGCAAATACCCCTCACGCAAAGAAAAAACATGGTTGAGGTAACCATAACATAAGAGCAACATATTATGGTTTTATTATATGGTTGTTAAGAAAACTAGTATTGTGACATTAAAGCTAGTGTTGCAACCATATTATTGTTTAGCAAAACAACAACATGGTAAAATCTAGAAATAGTTATGTTATAATATAAACAATAAATGGTTAAATTAAAACATCATCATATGGTTGAAAATGTCAAGTTATATTATTGAATTATTATTATTATGGATTTGTTACAAAAGTTATTCAATAACATAAATACACAAAAATAACAATTCATTGCTTATTATATGTAATTAAAAGGCTTAAATACACAGGCTACAAGAATCATTTATAAAAAAATATAATTTATAAGCACAAATAAATGCATCTTATCTGCATACATTCCCATGTGAATATCCATTTATGGAGTAAACGTGATATTCTCGTATTGAAGATATACGGTACGTAATGGTGCTTCGGTACTGACTATACATTTATCCAAGACTTCTAATACGTTAATCTGGCATCTGGCAACTATTGTTGATGTATACTATGATAGCTTTAAATAAAAAAATACGTAAATGGTTTCACAATTGTGCTTATAACACCAAAATAAAGATTTATATGCTAACATACATCCATATGTATATTTCAACTATTTTTGAAATGCTTTGCTTACCTTTTTATTTGTTGTCATATTTTCTGTATCAATTGTTTATTTTGCACATACATTTTTTTTTTAATTTTCTCTAACAATAAAAACAATTTCAACTTTAAGCTGACAAAAAATTACTAAACTGATAGAAAAATATTCTGTCAAGACGAAGAACAAAATATTTTTAAGCGGAAACATTATTTTGTTTGCTTTTAATCATACTCTGATTAATTTTATATTATTATGGTTAAATATATTATATTATTTTTAATAAGTTATAAAACTTTGGTCGTAGTTCAAATTTTTTTACGCTAAACCAACCATGTTGTATTTTTTGTGCACAGTAACCATATAATGGTTAAATATCAACAAAAAAGTGTTTGTTGTGACTGAAGTATAGCTGAAAACAACTATAATTTGATCTCTGCAACTTTACAATGTTACAAAGAACATATTATGGTTATTGTGACCATATCACAACCATGTTTTTTCTTTGCGTGCTGTGGCACATTTTAAATTCACTTTTTATTACTCTGTGATTCTACCTGGGTATACTTCTTGATCTTACGGTTTCGTATTGACTAGGAATGCAAGACATGCACTCGAGACACCACTCGATCGCACTATACGTTTTGTTATAAAAAGGATTTTATCAAACGAGTTCAACATAAATTCAGGGGTACACGAATCTCTCTTCTTTCTTATACTTTTATTTCTTACTTTTACAAATTACTTTCTTTTTTAGACTTTATTACTCTCTTCACTCTCTTCCAAATAACTGCAACTATTGCAATACACATACATTCGGCAGATCGCCAAGCCTTTACAGATTGGGCCCAAGCGATCTCATAAAAAAATCTAATTGCGACCGTTCAATAGAGTCGATTGTAGTGCGCTTACACACAGACGCTTAACAGAAACTGATGCTTTATCTGTAAGTATGGGTGTTCTGGGCATACAAATTTAGAATAATGTTCGATATACTAAACACAAGTGTCTTGGTCCATCTGATCTCTTTACTATTTATACCACCTACATTTGGCCAAAAGTGAAATACAACTCTCATGTATGGGTCGGTGTTTAAAAGTCTATTTTGAAGTTACTCGACCGCATACAGTGAAGAGGCTCATAGGTGACAGTAGGGTATCCAACTCTATTAAATCACTTGAACAGCTACGCAATGTGGATTGTGTTTCGCTGTTTTATCGATAACACAATGGAATGTGCTCTTATGATTTTAGGGAATTCGTTCCCGATATCCGCACGTTTTTATATAAAGCTCGCTTATCATTCAGAGCTCATCCATTTGTGGTCGATTAGTCAAAGAATCACATTACGCATTATAGACAGAACAACAGTTTTTATGTGAAATTATCTTCCTGCTGAGGTCTTTCCTATCACTTTAAATGTAGGAAAATGTATATGGAATATCCGCAAACACTACTCCCTCCATACTCATTCCCATAAGCTAATTTCTTTGTTCTAGAACAAAGTATTATTTGAGTAGGGATAAACCCCTGAGAGCGGAATAAAAAAGTAAGTCTTTCTCTTTTTTTATTTATTTTATTAGTTTTTCCAACTTTCTCCACACTTAAAACAAAACTTTAGTTATTCCTAATTAATTCGATCATCTGATATTAGGTACGATAATTATCTTATATAAGAAACTTTAAAACCCAACTAAAAATTTTTTAAATTATTGTATTTTTCTTATAAAAATATAAAGGGATAAAATAAAAATTCTATAGGAACAAAACATAAAATAATATTTTTGTTTCGTATAATGCAAAATTGAGGAATTAAATAATATAAGTATTCCGTTATGTTTTAACTTTCTGTCAATTAAAATTTATTAATATTTTTTTTTTTTTCAATCCCGGGTTGTGTTGTTAAATTGTATTTTTTTCATTGAAATAATTTTAATATTTACAAGTTTCAGGATGTTGTTAGTTATTTTCTCGTATGTTTATAGAATGCCTTATGTAAACGCTCAGCTGGTACATAAGCTCTATTGTTATTTTAGAACTTTTAATTGAGAGTAGATGTATACATTTTTTTTTTAATTTTTCCGCTTAATTTCCTTAGTAAATATTTGGCTGCTTTGTTGCTACTAAGCTTAAGGAAATTTGTAATGCAGCAAAATCCTCAAATATAATAGCCCTATTCACGATCTTTGTGCAATGGTCTTGCATCATAGCAAAAAAGTGTAGCATACTTTTAGTTTACACCAACAAAACACACAGTAATGAGTAAAATATGCTACACATTTTGCAAATGCTATGATGCAAGACCATTGCACAAAGATCGTGAATTGGGCTAATGTAAAATTCATATTTTTAATAAAACAACCTTTTGATGAGTTATTTTTCAACAAATTTCATTCTCTGTAAAAAAAAAACATTAAAAATGGAGTTCGTACACATCATACTACTTATTTGTTGTTATTTTCTCCATTCATATTACAATTGAATTACTTATATTATGCTTAAAATTATACGGCCATAATGTAAACAACCATTGCAATTCCTGCTCCAAAGTAAATATAATGATGGACGAATGGTTAGGTAAAGAAGTAAGTGTAAGAACTGTTGGTTGGTTGCTTGGTTAGATGAATATTTAAATTTATTATCGTTCATAAGTTTGCAATGATGTCGTTTATGTTCTTTTTAATGTAAATTGTGTAAAATTACTGGATGTTGTTGCTTTTAGTTTAGAGCAGAGGCGGGCAACCTGCGACTCGCGGGCCAACTGCGGCTCACGTGCACTTATGCTGGCCGGCCCTTAAGCAGAGGTTATGAAAAAAATATATTCTTTTGTTTGGTATTCGAACGAAGAAATAAAATCATAACGCAAAAAGTTATGGACGTTAAAAATAGTTCGAAAAACGAAAATATTAAAATATTTTATTTGCTTTGTATCTAGAACTTTAAGAACGATTAATGGATTTCAGCAGTAAATAAAGCTATTTTGATGTATTTTCAATTCAATTTTTGTTAACAGATGTGAACGAAATTCCCGAAAATTTTAAGTTAGAATTAATTGAACTGCAAGAAAGAAAGGATCTATATATGAAATTTATGGCATAAACAAAAATTTAATTTTATAACAATATTGATGCGCACATATTTCCGCAATTCATTAGTAACGTAAACAATTATTTCATTGCTTGAGAGCACATTTATTTTTTTTTTTAAGTTTTTCGAAAATTACTTTTTAAAATCAAAATATAGATCGCGAATTACATAGGAGAATTTAGAAAGAAGCTTAGTAATTGCTACTACTAAAATTAAACCAGACATAAGTACCTTATCCACAAATAAGCAGTGACAAGTGCCTCACTAATATAATTATACAACTTGTTATTAATCTTTTGTAATGTTATAGTTCAGTATTAAAAAGTATCATAAGTATATTATAAGAAATAATTTATTTTTGTTTAAATTCTAAAAATGTTCTTCACCGTTTTATGAAAACATAATTTTCGTTTATCTGCAAAACCAACGTTAATGGCCCGCTTAAGTTTGGTTGTTTTCAATTTTGGCCTGCATTAAAGAAAGGTTGCCCATCCCTGATTTAAAGTATATATTAATGTTGCACTTTTCATACAAATATATTGCCTCTTTTGGTGTAACTTTAATGATTACAGGAATGTATGCACTAGTAAAAAATTAGTAGGTGCATCATGAATTTATTTTATATGAATATTAATGAACTGCTATTATGTTTCATAATGTTACTATTAAAATTAAGTTATATATATGGATGTGGATGTGTATGTGTATCATTTCTACCCAACCAACTACATTCAGTTCTCTTCTTCTCTCTGCTTCTTTTTATGCACTTTTGAAAATGGCTCAAACAATGACACAAAAATGACACTCTATTATGTGTACCTTATGAGCAATCTTTATTAAGAAACAGGTATGACTTCTAATAATTTTTAATTTCTTAGTTTAATGGACCATCGGAATTTGTTGCTTCAAAAAACATAACAGACGAGATTGCATCCCAATACTCCTACGATGGAACCTCTGCAAATTAGTTTCAGACAGATAGGAATGGGCAGAAGGAGCTTACATTTAAATCATAATTCATATATACACATTTTTTTGTTAGTTTATTTCTCATTAAAAATAAAAAGACTTAGAAGCAGTTTTCTTTTAAACAAAGAGCTCTTTCGGAGTCTAAAAAACCCACAAATAATAAAATTTTTTTTATAAAAATAAATTTCCGTTCCGTTTATTAATAAATTCTTCATTTCTAAAGATTTTAGTGTAATCATTTTTTTAATCTCTTCATGAGGGTTCAATCTACTAGAAATAAATTAGTAAAGTTTTCTTTCTGATTCATATGGTTTGCTGGTTATTGCTAGCTTTAAGTGCAAAATATACAAACTCATAATATAATATTCGTAACGTATTCGTACGTTAATTGGTTTTGAAAGAAGTACAAGAAGATACTAATAAGTTTTTTTGTAGTGAAAGCTATGTTGCATCTAGCGCCGTTTTATAATGAACTTTTTGAAACCATATCGTGTTATATTGATATCTGCTCTGAACACATTCACGTTTTTACGTTTGAAATTTACGTTTAATTTCTATATCGAGTGGCGTAATTTTCCCTCAGATAAAATCATACATTAAAAAAATATAAAACTAAAACAAGAACAAGTAAGGGTGCTATATTCGGCTATGCCGAATCTTATATACCCTCCACCTTATATGTAAATCTGTTTAGTAAAGTAACAAAGAATTAAAAAATAAATAAAGTATTATATATAATTTTGCGTACAAAAAAATTTTAGTATTACTTGAAAGATCTCTTCAAAATCTTTTTAATGATATCCATATTGAATAAAAAAAAATATTGTGCACAATCGTACTTTTCTTTGAGAAGTACAGTGGCCCATAATTCGGAAAATATGGGCGATCGTCAATTTGCCACATATATTTGTCTTTTTGATAGGAGTTACTTCACTAAGCTAGATTTGTTCTAAGTAATATGGAAAAATTAGAGGCAGTCGTGGTATTTTGCCCGTTGCCTCGAAGGACATGGACCAATCTTGCTGCTTTTCAATAGCAAAATTTTCGAAACTATGTCTAATCGATTGGAGTATTTAAAATTTCTCTAGCTCATCTAGTGCCTTGGCAAAGTTGATTTCAATCCGAATACGGAACGACAGACGGACATCACTTAATCGACTTCGCTATGCATAAGAACACAGAATATATATAATTTGTGGTTTCGGAAATGCGTATTGTACAAATTACAAACGGAATGAAAATCTTAGATATACCCTTGTTTCACTGGTGAAGAGTATAAAAAATAGTTATATCGAAAAATCTATTTTAAAATCTTAATTATAAAAAATACTTAATTAAAATCAGGAAAAAAAAATTAAGCGCATGTATGCTACTGCAGAATGATTACCAAAGACGTATCCTTAAAGTTAATAAAAAAATTCAATTTAGCTAAAATCTCTCAAAATTTTTTTATATTTACAGGGTAAATAAAAGAAAACCTCAGATGTAGTTGTGCCCACATCATAATGTTTTGTAATGTAATTTTCTTTATACTTCTTTATTTACAAAATACTTTGTACTTTTAAAAACCAAATATTATTTCAGTTTACACAAGAGTAAATCAGTTCGTCGTAAAAGATTTTTTAAAACAAAAAGCTCTTAAGCAAACAACATTAAACATGTTGAAGCATCAGTATAACGAATTTTGCTAAATAACGAACAAAGCAAGTAATGTAATGTAATGTAATTTAATAAAACATAACGCAACCTAATGTTTTTTGATATTTTTCTTCATTAAGAGGGAAAAATGAAATTTTATTTTATTTGTTGTTCAAGCCATGTCTGTTATATTTTGTTTTTTTTTTATATTTGAAATTGTTAAAATTTTACTTTGTAATTATGTATATAAGGTTTTTGCAACTATTAAATATGTTATCTGAAAATAGATTAAAATTTAATTAAATTTTTAATTGACAAAATTTATATTTAATTGAAAAATTAATAGAATATCTTTTAATTAAACAACAATTTGAATCAATTAGATATTTATATAATTAATTTTTTATTAAAAAAATAACTGTGTCAATTACAAATTGAAAGCAAAAAAAAAAACAGTAATAGAAGCATACTTTTTTTATTGATCGTTGTTATCCTGCTTTCAAAAAGCGTTTAATTTAGATGTTTTTTTTTTTAGATTTTAGATGTTAAATCTAAAACTTTTGTAATTTTTGTTTTAAGTGGCTGCCTTCATAAACTGCTTAATATGTTTATGTAAATTTTTTCTCTTGCGATAGAATATTATATCCTGGTAAAGCCTAATATTGATTTGCTTCCAATATAGATGTGCGATATGCGTTAGCTTTGCTTTAGATGAAGTTACTAGAACATTAGTCGTATCATGCATCATTTATACACATTAGTGAGACGGGTTTGCATAGTTTAATATTAATGCACTAAATTTATGATTCCATTTCTATAGTTATTAAATACTTTACCTTAGAAGAACGACTACGTGTATCAAATGAATCAGTGATTGCCTTAAGGCCCATTTTACTTTCCTTTGCCTCTTACCTTCAAAAATTTACTAAAAGAATGTATGAATTGGCTGATAGACAGATCAAGATAATGACAATACTTATGGTATTATCTTTGCTAACGACTTAACTGAAACGCAAGTTATCAACAAATAATATAATTTATTGTTAATAATCCAAACAAACAATACAAAATCATCACAGATATTTAAGCAAAATTTAATTTTTTAAATAACTTTATAGAAACCTTTTTGGCAATCATTCTGCAGTAGCACGAGTGAGCTTAAATTTTTTCCTCTTCTTAATTAAGTATTTTTTATAGTTGACTTTAAAATAGATTTTTCTTGGGCATAAAGAACTCGATTGAGCGATGTCCGTCTATCCTTCCATATTCGGTTTGAAATCAACTTTTACGTTACAAAAAGAATCTGCAAAATTAGAAAAGAAGTTATAAAAAGATAAAATATTGTCTTCTGATAGCTGGTGTCCAAGTTTAAGGAAAAAATGAGCAACCATCGATAAAGCAATTTATATTTGTCAATCTCTCAATATAATTTTTCTCATACACTAAAATTTAGCTTCATTTATGATCAGATATTGCTATCTTGCTAGCTTGGTGGCAAAATATTTTTAATTTCGTAGTGAACTTAATCATTGAAAAATTTGTAATGCTTAAATCACTTTTTTCTTTTGTTTTGCCTGTTTCCAGATTTAAAGATGACACATCGCAGATTCAGTGCTTTTCGAATATTTGAGTACTTGTTAAAAAAAGCCTACTTTCTTTAGAATTTTTTAGAGAACACAAACAGCTGGATAAGATTTGTAATAATTTTCGCAATAAATTACGTCACCTACGGAGGTATGTGTAGGGTATTTCCTTTAGGTTGAGAGAAAATTGACTTACGATTTTTATTTATTTTAATTCTGGCCAACCTTAACTAAGTAGGCGTTAAAGTGGGCGGACATTTTTAAAATTTCACACAAATGATTTTGATTATTTAACCTTCGCTTTTATGATATCTACCGAGGTAGATATTTTGATTTTCAAACGTTAATAACTTGCACATTTTTCATCAGATATCAAATTTCTTTCAGCTCAGTTATCAAAATTTGCCTACATTTTAGAAAATAACCAAACAAAAAATTTTGTAGTAAAACTGCGGAAGTTTTTTTATATTTTGTGTTTTTGTGTATACGGGCTTAGATACATTAAATTTTATGAGAGCTTATATTGTTTTGACACCTAATCAGAAAATTTTTTATAGTAAGTTGTATTTTTGTGAACTTGAGTCCTTCAAGCAGTTTTGGCATTTTGTTTGTGTAAGGCAATATTAGATATTTGCACTCCATTGTTGTCTTGTTAAAAAACTTATTAGCTACCATTTGGATTTCAGCTTGCGATTTTATTTGAGCTATGCAAAGATTTGTACCAAAGGAGTTCAAGAATAACCTACATCCAGTTTTTTTAAAGTACATTGCGTATTATTTATGGCATGTATAGTGTAAGCTGCTAAGGCTGAAATATCGAGTAAATTGAAAAACATGGCCAAAGGCCAACGTGTCGTTGGTCTTTTGGTTGCGTATTGTGATAACATTTTGTCCATTGTTTCAACGCTTCCTTTAGTTTTATTGTAATATTAAATAATTCCAGGATTCTGCTTTGTGCCCGTAAAAACAAAGTCGCGATGCAAAGCTTAAAGTAAAACTACCGCCTTTCCTTTTGCTGGCACATAGGACCAAGTCCAAATTAACTCGAAAATAATTCTCGATTTTTGGAGACTTTTAGCTGTTCGGGTATATATCTTTGTTTTTCTTTAGTATTCCCACAATAATCACTTTCCATTTTATTAGTTCTTCAAGCAACGATAACAAAGTAAATAAATTATCTGCCGTCACATTTCGTGCAGAATTTTTGTTAGAATCCATCACGACGCGTTCGTCTTTTTTCACGTCTCTACAATTACCTTCTTTTCTCATGTATATTTTTCCTTTTAGGAGATACGTAGTTTGTGAATCGCAAACCCTCCAAGTTTATATACCATACTTTGCTGGTTTGGAATGTATATATTGAGTGAACTTTATGCGACCTCTATAACCATATAGCTGCTCGTCAACAGTTATACATTCATAAAGTCGAAAATGAGTTTTCAAATTTAAGTTTATTATTTAAAACTTATTTTATATTGGAGCTGCTTTATCTGCAAGCAAACGTAAAAGTTGTTGGAAACGATTGATAAACATTGCCACATGATAAAGAGGAGAAGCATTTTGCTTCCAAAGCTCACTTAACTTTTCCTTTGACGACTTTTGGGTGCCCATCACAAGGTAAATTACTAGGTAGGCTGTGAACTCAATGCCAGTCAAAGGGTGTTTGTCAGGATTGTTGGCATTCCTATGATTAAAGAAGTATTCAGCTTTCTTGTTGGAAAATCTGCAAGTTTGGTCTCTTATCGGAGAGCTCATAATGCAAAAAAAAAATGAATCCACTTGAGATAAGTTTTTTGTAATTGATGTAGCCCCCATTCCAGATGAGTCATGAATCGTTGACGAATAAAAGTATTAGTGTTCTTATACCAGATGGAACATCTTTGCTAGTAAAATAGTTATATTTGTGTTTAAAGCTGCTTTTTCATTATCAGTTTCATCACTTTCGGACCCGATTTCACTATTTATTCTAATTATTTTTATAATATTAGATATTTCGATAAAAAAAAATGTACATATATAAAAAGTCTTACACTAATTGAATGTAAGAATTCATTATCTACCCTGGTAGATACCATGAGTTCACATACAAAAACATCTTCATAAAAGCGAAGGTTAAGGATGCTATGTGCCAAAAAAATGGCGTAACTCAAAATTTAGTTTTCACTTTGTATGGAAGGTGGAAGTAAAAGTGGGCGGATCATTTTGATTTTTCCATTTTTTTCTTGACTCGAACAGAAAATGCCTATGTGCCAAGTTTCATTGCCCTTCGACAAGTTCTATTTTTAGCCGCTCGTT
The DNA here is from genome assembly GCA_916610165.2 of Gymnosoma rotundatum. Classification (NCBI taxonomy): domain Eukaryota; kingdom Metazoa; phylum Arthropoda; class Insecta; order Diptera; family Tachinidae; genus Gymnosoma; species Gymnosoma rotundatum. Next base: position 109,614,618 of record OU744337.1, read on the forward strand.
CTATGAACCTCATGCGTTGAATGAAAGGCACTCAATTTTTGAGTGATATCTATACAAATTTTATAGACGAACCGCTCGATTGCAATACAGAAACTGCACTTTAAAACACATTTTTCAAAATTTTATTTTAAGAAAATTAGCAATTACATGTTGAAGAAGTCATGGGCACTGCTTATTTAATATAAAGAAGTTTAGTAAATAAAATAAGCAACTTGATATTTGGAATGTTCGATTTAAAAAAAAAATACAATTGGAAACGTGCGTATAATATGATTCAAAGAAGACTCGCGTAGGGCTAGTAATATGACTTAAAATAACTCAAAAAAGCTTCGTATTTGATTAAAAATACAATTAAAAAAGTAGCGAATATGAGTCAAAAACGGGGGTCGTAAAGGATTCGTTTAGAAGAGTCGCGGCTAAGGTACCATTTTTCTCGAGTGCATAAGCAATAATTATAATAGTGTAGAAGAGTTTAAAAAGACTCGAATATTATCAATAAGTAAAAAAAATTCTAAGTGGTTTTGGTTTTTGAAACATTTTTATTAAAAACATTTTTTCAATTTATTGTTGTGTTTGAATAAACTTAATATTAGTATTTATGTTTCCTGTTTCCTAAAAATCCCACCCAACGGTGTGGCAAAATATTTAAAAATATTTTTATTTTAAAACTGAACTAGTGCTTAATAAATTAGAACAGAAAATTATTTAATTAGTTTATGTTACAAATTATTAAGAAACAACTTAATTTAGTTCGGCCGTAATATATTTCATAAAATAAGTTTTGTACTGATCTCAAAATTTTTAAACTTACTACAACTCACGTCAATCGAAATAGCATTCAGAGACTAACAAGTGCCTACTAAAGGTAACTGGAAACTGTTTTAACGATCACTCACATCCAAACTGGTTTTTACCGTCACAAATTAATATCCTCTTCTTTCTTTTTAATTTTTATTTAATAAATTTAAATAACAATTCATTTATTACTAATGGAAACTACTTCAATAAATTGTTTTCAACAATACTATCTTCATATTAACTTGTCAAATGCTGCCACAAATCTTGTATCTTTTTTAATAAAAAATACCATGAGTGAAATTTAATATTTAAAATTTTATTAAAAGTAATTAAAATGCATGTGAGAAATTATCATCTTTATAATGAATCATTTGCTTAATGGAAAATTCAACTTAAACAACATTCTACTTAAAAAAATTAATTCTTCGAAAAAGTTTATTTAATACATTATGTTGATTATTTTATTATAAAGAGTATGGCAAAAGTAAAAATGTAAAAGGATTGTCTATACAATTAGTTTAATATATTATTGTACTGTAAAGTTTTTACGCAAGAGAGAATGTTTTTCTCTTAATAATATTGAAATCGCATTATTCAATATATTCCTTAAATTACATCCTTCTAGATCACGCAACCAATTAAGTAAGCGTTTGTTGTAAATGTCATCTCTAGTAGTAAATGTTATTTTTGGTAATCAGCAAAACATTGCACATATGTTCGATATATTAAATTTGAAATAAAGATGTTCATACCAAAATAACTTCTACCTACCGAATGTCAGGTGATTTCTCGCTAAACTAGATTTTTATTTTGGCGACAAGGCGAATTTTGGCGTTTTATAAAATAATGGGAAATAAATTTACCCTCAAAATTGTTGTGAAAAAATAATCTTATATTAAGAATACTTCAATGTAGTCATTTTTATTACAGTATTTAATGTGAATACTATTTTTTGTAATTGTAAATGTTTTCACATTCCCAATTTTTGACTTATTAAATCAAAAAAGCGTTTAGTTTGAACCTTTTCAAAAACTTCTCTTCTGGTGGAAAAGGATATCTCTAAGTTTTTCATACACAAAAATATTCATATATAAACATTTATTTTGCCTCACCTTGTAAAAAATATTCAAACAGACTTGTCTTTTTCAATTAAAACTAGAAAACATAATATTCATAGCATTATAGACTGCCATTACAATACTAATTACTTATTTAATCTGATAATGCTAGTTGTCAGTACTTACAACAGGTTGTAATTTAATTTTTATTTATTTATTATTTTTTTTTTTTTTTTTTGGGAAACAAGTAAAATGCCTAAAACAATGGTTTGATTACATGATGCCTAAAGGTTTTAATGTTATTAAAATTTTTATATAATTAATAATTTTATTATGACAAAGAGTTATTGTTTTGGCTGACTAGAACTATTAAGATAATTGCTTTGAAACATTGATAATTTTTGTTAAAACGTTAAAGTGAAAAATTGGCGCTCGCCCATATTTTTCGAATTACGGGCCTCTGAAATTTTTAAATTTTAAAAAATATCAATATGGATATCATTTAAAAGCTTTTGCTGAAATCTTTAAGGAAATACTAGCAATTTTTAAAAATGTTTAACCCATTAATAGCCGATAAAATTTTTATATAAAATAATGTAATACTTATTATTTTTTCCTATTTTTAATTCTCTGTCACCCCAACATTTGCTTTTTGGATTGAAATTACTTCCCTAACTAGATTCACATAAATGGTGAAGGGTATATAAGATTCGGCGTAGCCGAATATAGTACTTTCACTTGTTCTATAGTCATTTTTATGTCATAATTTTAATCCGGCAACTTTTTATTTTTACTTTAAACCATGTTGTTAGAGCAAAATTAATGAGTCATAAGTATCTGCATCAGTAGTGCGACTGAATACTCTTTTTTAACGACTGTCGGTTGGTTGAATTGACTTAACAACAAAATTGTCGATTTTACCATTCAGTAACACTTTAGTGATATTCGCTGTTGCTAAAAAGCAGCTGATATTGTTAGCAAGTTGCACATCGATAAATATGCGACTATAATTTTTAATTCGATAAATAAGTCGACAAAGTAAACGACGAACAACACAGAGCATACATATTCAAACACAAAATGAACACAATTTGTTTTCATTTTAATTCAACTAGACATACTTTAATAACATTTACGCACATTTAAAATTAATTTTAAAAACAAATTTCTGTTTAAAATAAAAATTGCACATAAAGATACATATGATTTGAACGTATTTAAAAACAGGCAATCGTAACCCCACAACCAAAACAATTATTATGCTTTTTTTATTGTCATTCTTCATTCATGCTTATATGAAAATACGTTATCATGTATATAAATTGACATCTAAAAAATAAACACATGTATGTGTCTCGCTGGAATTCACATGTTTTTACTCTTCTCTTTTGTGTTTTTCGTTTATTTGTTGACCAAGATGCCACTCAATTTCAAATTGTGTGCCTATAATCGTTAAGCTGAACTTATGTCGACAAATATAACGATTGTCGTATTGTTTAAATTTAGTAAATCGCACTGCAAGTTAGTACTTTTTCTACATCCTGAAACTGAAAAGTAAAATAGTACATCAATCCCTTATTTTGTACATTTTAAAAATATTTCAGTTTTACACTGCAAATGTTTTGCTTGTTGTTTTTCATTATTCCAATTAAACTATAACCTTTTTGTGTTCACTAGTAGCATGTTGCTTTGTTTTAAATAAACATGTTGCATGTGTACGTGTGTATGTATGGATGTATGTTTCAACATATATATGTATGTGAAAAGAATAGGTCCGGTTACTCTTGTTAATTTTTTAAACTGATTTTTGGGGATTTTTTTCCCCAAAAAATCTGACAACTCTGTATATTTGTGAGAAAAATTTATTTCCTTTAAGCAATATTATATTTTTATAAAGTTATTCTTTACATTATTTTTAAAAGAAATAACGTAGAAAAAAATTTTTTTTATAAAAACAATGTCTTTCTTTTATCATTGTAAAAATTCTGAAAAAGTATTGTTCTTTTTTTATGTGTTGTGTCTTTTAGCGTGTGTTTTTCAGAAAATAATTTTAATTGGTTTGAACGTTTTCTTTAGTCATTATGAATGAACTAGATAAAATTGTTGTAACGCGGGGGTTTCTTAATTAATAAAGTTACATTTTGCTTTTCTTGGTAACTCATTATAAAATTCTTTATTTCGAATGAGTAATTTTAAAAATCACTTACAGTGTTCTTTTCTAATTAAAAGTTTACAAGGTAAGAAAATGCTGTATAAATATTTCCTATACAAATCGTAAGTAAGTTTTACGATATTTTTTAAAACACATTTTTTTTACATATTGAAACTATTTCAAATTTTCTTCTGGTAAGAATTATCGTAGATAATTTGTAGTTAAACTCATACGGAGCGGACATAAGACCTTCAAACGCATTAATTCAAGAGCAAACCCATTAAGGCCTGATTACTAATTTAATCACTTTAATTTGTTTGTAGTAATTTTAGAAACATTTTATTAACATTTTCAGAATGTATCTACAATTATTTCTGTTAAGATTTAATAATTTAGTTAGTTCTTACAGATAATAAAGACTACTTCTACATTTAACAGGCAATTTTTTCCATGTGTGTGAAGATAAATATGTTAATTTAAAAAATGTAGCATGCGACAATTTTTTTCTCCCATACATACGGTACAAACTGTATAGTTACTTTCGGTTTTTTCTAACAAATACGATTTCAGCAACAAACCCTTTTGTCTCGGAAAATCAAACTTATTGGGAAATCAGGGGCATACAGAGCTATTCAGTTCAATTTTGAAAAAGTTTTTATACGACGCGGAAATTGTAATTTTCTCTTATACAATGAGTTCTGTGATAGATTTTTTTGCTGTGACCAAACCCTTCGATTTCGGAGAATCAAAACTATTGCAAAATCGAGGGCACATAAAGAGCTATTAAACTGTAAACGCAGTTTATTTAAATTGAATTTGAGAAATTTTTTCTATTTTGGTCGATTTTAAAGATTAAAAATATAAAAGATATTAGCGACGCACTATGGAAAAAAGGTATAAATAAATTATAATTTCTATATAAAAGTCAGGGCAAGAAGGAGAAAACTTGTTGCTAAGTTAAGAAGACTTAATAATGGACTCGCTCTCTATCTGATTTCATATCATAATTATGAGTAAATTAACATCAAATTTTTGTTCCAATTTTCATTTTTTTGCATATTAATGTTGCTTTTTGTGGTCTTTAAATTATAAAACAAACCACCAAAAGAATTAGTTCTATGGTGTCACTTTATTTACCCAGATCTGCACAATATGTTGTCCACAGTGTTACACAACAGCACAGTGTTAAACAATATGCGAATGCAACGCTCTTTTCGAAGTTTTTTTACGCCACCATACTGCACGTAAATACTATTAATATTCTTAGACGATTTGAAACGCCTGCATGCCTTTAGTATGAAAATATCTGGCAGCCTTATGTAGTGGTTTCTTTTATATTTTTGTTTGTGGTTAATCATGGGGAGTTCTTTAAACAAGCCTTATTTTTAATGACATAAATATTTGCTTCAATACCCTCTGATGTTGTTAGTATTAAACTTCTTTTTGTGGAGTTCTGAAACTTTTTGAAAGATGAATGATTAAAAAAAAAAAATAGAGATATTTCCATCTTTTTATCGCCAACTAATCCGCTGCAAAAAACTGATTCAATATAAATTAAAACTATTTACAGTGGCTCACAGCTTATTTTATGCACTGCATAATTTTATCTTTTAAGTCCTATAACAATAATACCAGTAGGAATTAAAAAAACAAATTGGTATCATTAAACAGAGAAAAGGGTCTAGTTTAGCAAGAAAACTTTATTTATTTAGAAAATTAATATTAACATAATTAAAAAACAAGAAAAGTAAAATATACAGCTTTTTTCATCTCACAGCTTATTTTATGCATTTACTTCTTTGGGTAACGATACTTTCAGAATGCGTTGTCTAGCGGAAATTTATTTTTAATTCTACCCTATTGTACTTTTCGATATGATTGGCACTTAATTAATGGTCTTATTTTGTCAATAATTTGGTTAATTTCGGGAAATTTAAAATGGGTCCACGCACAACATTAGTACAGAAAGAATTGGTAGTAAATCATTTTAAAAACGGTCACTCGCAGCGGAAAATAGTTGAAATGATGAATAAAAAAACTTAGACGTCGCAACAAATTATCGAGTGCTTCGTTCGTGAAAACCGTTTAATTAACAAATGTAGATAAGCACCAAATAAAATTTTTAATAAACATGATGAGCGTTATATTGTCAAAAAATTTTAAGCAAATACAGGGCTCTCAGCTCCCAAACTGACTTTCGATATTCAATATGACATATGCAAACATTGCTGCGTTGAAACTTTTCAGTGTGTTCTTCGTCACCATGATTTTAATGGTCGAGTTGCACGTAAGAAGCCTTCCATTAGCGCAAAAATCAAAATATGCAGTCTCAACTTCACTGTAGAACACGATTCCAAAGACGCATCGATTTGGAATGCAGTTATCTTAACCGATAAATCCAAATTTAATAAATTCCGCTCCGATAATAAGTCCTACGTATGGAAAAAACCTAACACCGAGCTTAATAAAGAATATTTAAAGGCAACAGGTAAGCATGGTGGTGGCAGCGTCATGATTTGGGCCTGTATGTCGACTGTTGTTACTGAGAGTTTAGAGTTTATTGAAACAACCATTCACAAAATAAGTATCTTCAAATTTTAAAGGACAATTTGTTGCAAAATGCAAAGAATCTGGGTATAAGATCAAATTTTCGATTTTATCAGGATAACGATCCGAAACATAAATCGGGAATTGTAAAGTTTTGGTCATTTTATAACTACCCTTGATGATTACGCCACCTCAGTCACCAAGCCTCAAAGTCATTAAAAATCTATTGTCCATTTTGGAAGAAACATAAGGCAACACGAGTTTTTAAGCAAAAATAGACTAAAAGAATTGGAGTGATAGAATATTTCGCCCAATTCATTGCGAAAACTAGTTGCATCTATACCAAACCGTCTTAAGCCTGTTATAGACAATAAAGTGTATCAAACAAAGTATTAAAAATATAAATTAGCAAACACAACTTGAAAGTTTTCAATACTTAAGGTTACCGCATAAAATAAGCTGTGATATGAAAAAAGCTGTATTTTTTATTTGTTTTACTTTTAGGATAATTAAATCTTAATTTTTTAAAAATTGAAGTTTTCTTGTTAAATTAAGCCCTTTTATCTATTAAATGATACCAATTTCTTTTTTTAATTCTTACTGGTTTGATTGTTACAGGACTTAAAAAATTAAAATATGCAGTGCATAAAATAAGCTGTGAGCCACTGTATGTTTAAAAACATCATACTAAATACTGAAAAAAAAAAACTTAAAACAATTGGATTCTTAAAAAAACACGTATTTATATCAAATTTTTTACGCATGGATTTCCTTTTGGCCAAGTTGTATTATGTGATGTTTTTAAATCATATTTTTTCTATCTCATCTCTTGTTCATCATACTCGTCAATTTTCAATTCAATACATTTTGTATTTTTATGTTTCGTTTTTCTTTATTTTTCAATAACATCTTTTTTTATTGTATGAATTGACAACTACATGGTTCTCAACGTTTTTTTTTTCTCTTCACAGAGTTTTATTAAAATAAGAGCTAACAATCGAAAAAATTGTTCGTAGCAACCCTTAAACAATTTTATTTACTTCAACATTTTTGTCTCTTGATTTTTTATGTTTGTTTTTCTTTCCGATTTTACAGGAAATTAACACTTTTTGGTGGTAGGCTTATTCGTTAAAAAAAAAACTGTTTTTATTCGTGTTGTTGATTTTTGCCTTGTATCCAATTGGGCATTTTAATGGTTGTAAAAAACAAAATAAAATTATTGCTGATGACGGCTGAGGAATGAAAAAAAAGTTCAGAAATGTCCCCTTTTTTTGTAGAATTCATTTTAAATAATAAACCTTTTACAAAACCTTGGCAGGAATAAAAAAAGGAAGTGCTATAGAGTTGTTGTTGTTGTTTTAACGAAAATCCACCATAAATATTGACCAGTTGCACTAAAATATGTAATTCACAGCCAAATTTCTCATACTTCATGTGGTCATAATGTGAGTTTGCATGTGTATCAATACTAATAATGGGACTGTTCAGTAACTTAAAATGTTTACTAGTTGTTATTGGAATATGTTCACGTACTCAAAAAACATACAAGGAGAGAAAGAAAAGAAGCCCAAAAATGTGAGAAAGAAAACATTTATTTAAAGTTTTAGGTAGTAAAAACTTTACTAGCGAAAATAAGTTAAACAGCTGTTTTTACTTTGGTTTAGTTTCTGCCAGCTTGAAACATTAAATGCAATGCAATTTTTCGAAACAAATTTAAAAGGAATAGTACAATTTTTATGTATAATTATAAATAAGTTATACCTATGCATTTCTATGTACTTAAACATCACTAAACCTAGTTTAGTGAAGTAAGTCAAATTCAAAAACTAAATATTAGTGTGACAGAGAATTAAAACATTTAAAAAAATTGGTACTTAACGGGTTAATCATTTTTTTTTTAATTTTAGTATTTACTTGAAGATCTCTTCAAAAGCTATAAAATGACACCGGCATTGTTATTTTATAAAATTTTAAAATTTCAGAGCATCTTAACTCGGAAAATATGGGCGAGCGCCAATTTTTTCACTTGATGTTTTTTTTCCTATTTTTTAATTCCCTATCGCTCATATATTTATTTTTTTGATTAAAGCTACTTTATTGTTCCAAATGACATGAAAAAATTAGAGGTAGGCCTGGTGTTTTGCCTGCTGCCTCGAAGAACATGGTCGATCAAAATCTGATTTTCAATAGCACATATTTCAACACTTTATCTGATCAATTGACATATTTATTTTTTTGTAAAATAAAGTTTGGTGAGGAAATACTAATACGAACCGACAGACGCGTTTCGTTTTATCGACTTCGTTATGGATAAGAAGTCAGAATATATATACTGTATGCGGTCGGAAACGGATATTGTAGAAATTACACACGGAACGATAAACTTCAACTTTTTGTGGTGAAGGGTATAAAAATAAATAAATTTTATGTACATATTTTCGCTATTTGGTGATTATATTATTTTATATTTTTTCTTGTAGTTGATATCAGGTTGCTAGCCTAGAGTGGTCTATGGTTTTATACATTTATACACTCTAGTACATTTACCTTAGAAATGGTCACACTGTAAAATTTTGCTATATTTTGCTAGTGAAGCGTTCTTTAACTTTTTTTTTATTTGGGAGAATAATTTTAAAAATTTATGTTTTATTGTTACTGAAAAGACCTAATGTTATGTAAAGGAAAGATATTTACCTCCTTTGGAGAAATTTAAAACGAATATTATGGGCGATTAAGCGTTCACATCTATATAATCACCGAATAACTCCAGAATTACACAAATTCAGCCTAATACCATTAATTTTTGTATTCATTTTTAGTTTTAATTTAAATTTTTTTAGTAATTAGTTGTTAGGATCAAAATCAGTACTTAATCTGAACATTACATTAGCTATCTACATAGCTATCCTGAAAACTGTATGGACATACAAAATTTTTTAATGGGAAACATCAAGCAAATAAAATAATGATATTTTTAAAAGATATCACTCTAAAACCTTAACACTAATCATTGTGGCACCATGATTTGCTTCTAACAACTGCATTGGTTGGGATCTCAATTTGCAAACAATAAGACAGAAACTCAAAAAATTACTGAAAACTACCTTGAACGATTAATTAATCACAATAATTCTCTAGCTGTTGTAATTATAGTCTAGTAGTATTAGACAAAAAGAAAGTATTAACTGAACTAGTTCTTTAAGTAAAAAGAAAATAACTTTAGATAAGTACTTATAATCATCATTATTTCCTATAATAGTTAATGTAATTAACTCTCAGTAAATGATGACAAAAGTCGTATGCCTTGTTAAAATCATTAGATTGATAATCTAGTTGGAAATTCCTTCCGCCAAAAATGGTGAATGCCACTCTCTACCTTTCTAAAAGTTTTTGTTTGGATGTTTCTATCATTTGCTTAGTGTCTTTAAGTAGACAGATTGCAAATAAAAGAATAATATTAACAAATTTATTTATTTATAATGGCCCATATTCATAGTTAAAATAAAGTATACTATAAGGGAACTAAAGTCGGTTTTACTTTAGAGTCGACTCTAATTCATTCATAAACAATTTAAAATATACTTTTGGCAAGAAAGTCAACTCTAAATTTTAAAACTACCCAAAACTGTTTTTAACTCATTTTTACAAAATTATTTTATATGGTTTAAGAACACAATACTCTTTATCTGATTTTTGTTCCAAAGTGAACAAAAGAAAAACAAGGTTACTTTTTTCAAATGTTTGTGTAGAAATTGTATGAAAACATTTATCAAATTACAGTTGGCACCCAGTGGAAGGCGTCTAAACTTAAAATATACTTTATTCTTGACTAAGAAAGCAAAAAAGATAATAAGAGCTTTTTATTTTAGAGTATACTTTAGCAAGAGTCGACTTTTTTCTATAACTATGAATTTGGGCCAATGTTTTTATTTTTATCTATATCTTAAAAAAAATATCAAGTAAAAAGTTGGTTTGTCCCACACTATTTTGTTTCGTTACAGAGCGCTTCTTCTACGTCGCTTAATTTATGAATTCTGAATTATAAATACAAAAATGTAAAAAAGTAAGAAATAAATTTTATTTAAAATCAACTTAAAATCTTTCTGGCTCCCGAGCGAAAAATTAACAAAACAGAATTCATGAAAAACTAATAAAATACAAAAACGTGACAAAAAGTGGCAATAAAAGGACAAACGAATTTTTTTTTTTTATTGCTTAAATAAAGCTTGCTGGTATCGACGATTTTGTCATACACACAATGCTAAGGCGATTTTAAAAACAAACTTCATATTTTGCTGTTTTCTAGCAAGGACAACAATAAAAACAACTTTAAATAACAAAGGTATATAAGCACAATTTTATCCTTTCTCCTTTGAATTACAAAAACAACTGCGAGTTGGCTTGACTGGTTCTTCGTCTGCAACGATGCTCATGCGAAGAATGTATGAAGAAAAATTGGAAATAGTATCAACTAAAGTGTGATTTATTGCCATGTTGCTAGGAAATCAAATATAACCAAAATCAAATAAATTTTCTTTTTTGCTCCAACAAAATTAAAATATTTTTTGATTTAAAATGATTTGTTTTGTAGAGCTTTATAGATTTTAATTCGATGCATTTGCTGATTGCTCTCTTTTAAAAATTTAATATTTATTTCTAAACAAATACATGCAGTTATAAATTAAATCCTTTAGCGCACATTTCAATTTTAAACCATTTTTAAAGAGCCCGAAAAACTTAATAATAATTCCAATTTCATTGGTAATGCGTTGCTTAATTCTGTTTGACAGTAAACTTTAATACAAAGATTCATGAATTGTGTAAAAACACCAATTTCAATGGTAAAAAATTGTTCATTAAGTAACTTTTTAATTTAGAAATCGTCCATAATTCCCATGAAGGCTTTGGATGTTAAAAAGAAAACTTTTTTCCCCAAGTGCTAGTTTATTACGCAAAAATCGGAAACCCCCTTTATAATCGTATTATAAATCAGAACTTATTTTTTGACATTTTCATAATTTAGTATTTTTCTCAATTTTGTGTTCTTTATCTTAAAATAAATTCGGATATTAAATCAAAAGAAAAACAACAACAAATTTTTGCATTCCTCTTTTAGTAAAAGATACAAATTAAAAGCTGGGTCGCATTTTGTTGCCAAAATTTTGCAATTTGTGTTACGAATTTTTGCTTTTTATTGTTTTATTTTGTTTTAAATATCCCACAATCATGTTACAGGTTAAAGCTCTCATTTATCCAAGTGATTATTTTAGTTTTGCATTTTTTCCTTTCGCCCTCTTCTTTTGTACTCATTTGATTAAAAAGTTAATTAGGTTTCCTCCATAATTTCCTATGTTGAATCATTATTCCAAAGAATTCTTCTGCTATAGTTTGGTTCGTGCAAAATTTGATCGTTTAAGTATTATAACGAGATGTTTTTTTTAACAAATATTTACAAGAAACGTAAATTTTGTAGGCATTTTAAAAAAAAATTTTTGCCTAAAATTTAAATTAAATTAAGAAAAAAAATTTTTGTAAATAAATTTTTTTTATGAAATAATAAATACAAGTAGCCTTGAGCTCTTTTTTCGAACGTTTTTATCAATATTTTGCAGCATTTATATTATTCTTCAAATCCACTATTTCATGCAAGTCTGACAGCATAAAGATATATAATGAAATCTTTTAAGGCTGAATCACACGTTGAAGGAGTCAGCTCGGGTCGGAAAAGTTTAAGAGTTATACGGTATTTTTCACTGTCTCGTTGGAGATATGTGCATTTCAGATCAAATTCCTTCAATTTAGGCAGGAAGAACTCTGATGCCATATCGCGATGTTAAGAATGACTTTTAAAAAATGTGTGGTTCAATAGTACTTGCAGCCTAAAATTCTAACAAAATTTTTACTCGAACTTTTGTTGATTAATGAGGATGCCGTTTACTTTAACTCGAAGGCTTACAATGATTTTATTCGAACTGGGGCATTCAAATATGTAATTCTTTTCTAACTCTTCGCTCTTACTTGTCAAATTCTTCACAATGAATAAGATCTGGTAACTCCTTACAGATCCTTAACTGCAAAAGTTAATGTTGTTCTTGACCGTATGTATGTCATAATCAAAAGTGAAGTAGCCACTTACTTGCACCACGAACAAAGAGCGATATGTATGAACAGAATAAAAGAAAAATTCATCTAAAATGTTTTAAGCAGAAGCGGTTAATAGGTTAGTTGAGGTGTTCGTTAAATAGAAGATCATACGTTCAAGTATCATCAAAGCAAAATATTTGTTGTCTCGTAGACGCTGTGGATGAATAAATAAATGGAAACCAGTGATTCTAAACATCCGATAAATGAAGACGTATGTAAAGTAGAGAAAGAAGGAGCTGGTGTTAGCGAGGGAGAGCTACCAATATCGCAGTTTGGGGTATTCGATGCTGACTTTTTCGTAGGATCTGGTTGCTTAAACAAGGCATTCAGGCATTTATCTTGATGGCGGCAAAAGTTCGCTAAAACAGCATATTTAATAGCCAGAATGGCAGAGTCAAAAACAAAAAAATCTGTGCATAATTAGGCAAGCACAAAACTTCCGGACCCTTTTTCTTTTCTGTTTGTTAACCGAGTTTGTTTACTCTCTCGGACATTTGTACATATTTTCAAGCTTTAGTGCACAGTCTTTATCACGTTTATTCGGTTTAGTAATTAAGAACTACATGGCAATACAATACAAGAAACACGGACCTCATGCAAAGAAATACACATATATTCAAAACATGAGTGTTTACAAAAAATAAATAAAGAAAAAAGTGTTCAATAGTAAACTTGGCCGAATTTTTATCACAAGGCACACTTTTGTATACAAAAAATTGCCACTAAAAAATAAATAAAAATTGACGTGCTGGTATTTACAGTAAATTGAACCCCCAGGGGGAGAAAGATGTTACAATATGCATTAAATAATCTACTGTTATCTGAAAGCAGAAAAGTTAAACATCCATGTTCTGAAAACTGCAGTGAAAAACGTTTAAAAATAAAAATATTTTTTTTTCTTTTCGTTAATACCTAAAAAGTCTTGATAGTACAGTGAGTCTGCCGGGAATGTGTATTACTTTCTTTGCCTCCATCTTGGAAAACATTAGTCTGGACAGTTCATACTTAGCAGTCGTGAAGTAGACATTTGGAAAATTTATCATTAAAAAATATTCTGTAAACCACCGTGTTTAAGCCGTTAAAAGATTTTATAAAAATCAATCATCGATTACTGTGACGATAAAAAAGTTACATGAAATTATTTAGAAAAACGACGTGACAACGAAATGGACTCTTTAATGTGGAGTAAATGATTTCGAAGAAAGAGAGTCTGTAGGCGATAGGCCCAGCGATGGACTACAACCTATTGCAATATTGACTGACAACATAACTGCTGCTCAAGAAAGTATTTAAAACAATCCATCAACCTTAATTCGGCACTGTGCTCAGGAGCTTGGTCTTTAAAAACCAACTTTGGCCCAACTTTGTACAGGTATTTGCATTTCTTTCCTTTTAAATGAATTTTACAGCTCGCCCATGACAGCCCTGAGGCACTTTTTCATTTAGATGGATACGTGAATATACACAAAAGTCGGTTTCTGACCGTAGAAAACCGTCAAATTATTCATCAGTCACCTTTGCATCCTTTAATAATGACAGTCTGGTATGCCATTTGGTCAGGACGAATCGTTTGACCTTAGTTCTTTAAAAATAAAATGGCTTAACGGTAACTGTGAATGGAGAGTGATATCGTGATATAATTGAGAACTTTTAATGCCACAACTGCATGCTTTGGCTTTAATTAACATTTGGCATCAACAAGACGTTGCAATATCGCATACAGCCAGGATATCAATGAAATTGCTTCCCGGCGGACACCCTGTATAACGTAGTGTTCTAAAGTTTAAGTTTATCGACATTAATTGAATACAATATAATATGATACCTGTTATACACAGACGCATGAGAACAAGGTTTGACACTAAACAATCATAGTAAGATATCTTCTCCGCTCTATGTCTTAACTTAATTATAAGAACTCTAAAAAGAAGACGTTGAACAAATATATTTTTTTTTTTTTTTTTTTTATTAAAGAGAAGTAGCACTTCAGGCATTAATGCCTACTCAGTTTTTTAACCGTGCTACATTCTTTAGGAAAGGGATAGATGAGAGAGAAGACAGGTGGTGAAAGGAGATAGATATAGCCATTTTATTAATTATTTTACTTCCCCGGCGAATATGCTATGAAGAAGTACCGACGAAGGAGGCTGCATGTTTTTATGTTAATTCTGCTTATGTATTTATACCATTAAACAGAAAAAAACATTTTTTATTTTTTGACTGCAGCAAGGGTTGAACCCAGGTCAGCCAGATTTGTAGTCAACGTGCTTACCACCTAGACTACAGCAGCCTCATATTACTGAACATAAGTAAAAAAGACAATAAAATTTTTAAATAAAACTCTACAATATTGTTGTATTTAAATTCTTCTTAATTTAAATTAAATTTATCCAATTTTAAGTGAACCATTTAAATTTTGTTTCTTTTAAGCAATACGTTCAAAGAAAAGAACAAATAGCAAAAATTTAATCTTCATTTCTTTTGCAATTAATGTGCAATGAACTGATAACAGGTGTAAAGAAATAGTTGAAAAAAGGATGTATCGCTAAGGCTTCTAATTGGCAAGAAACTTAAAACACTCTTTACCTTAATTTTGTTGTTCATTATACATTTCTGCCATTGTCTTAAAAAGCTTCAAACATTTTTCCTTTTAAGCCTTCAATTACATTTGCTCTCCTACGTTTTTAACTTCTCCAGCATAGAAATAGAAAAAATAATTTGGAAATAATTGTTACAAATCAAAAAAATCTAAAAGGGTTAATGTTTCTAAGATTATCACTCCTAGAAATGTTTAAAAAATAATTGTATAAAAACATGAGTTTGGAAGCATTGTTAATTAGCAGCAAACATTTTTTTAAATAAAAGCCTAATAAACCAATGTAATCCTGAAAGGAAGTTTAGTTGTTGGTACACAGAGATGTTTTCCTCAACAGCAACAACAAAACAAGAAGTATAATTATAAACAACATGAAAAGAAAATTTGTGCATTGAAAGCAAAATAATGGTTCGAATTTTTTGAAATATATAAAGTTGTTTGTGTTGTTACGAAAACGAAATTTTAATTATTGAATTGTGTGTCTTAAACAGAGATGAATAATTTCTTACTTTCTGCCACTAGTAGGTGTAGTCTTATCGATAAAAAAAAGAATAAAAACGTAAGAGTGCTATATTCGGCTAGGCCGAATCTTATATACCCTTCACTATCCATGTAAATCTAGTTTACTGAAGTAATTACAATCCAAAAAGCAAATATTGTAATGATAGAGAATTAAGAAAAAAAAAATTTGGTATTGCATTTATATAATTTAAAATAAAAATAGCATCGGCTTTTAATAGTATCATCTTGCAATTTTAAAAAATTTTAAAATATCAGAGCCCTGTAACTCGGAAAATATGGGCCAGTGCCAATTTTTTAACTTGATGTTTTTTTATTTTTTAATTCTCTATCGCCTCGAAACCCATAGACCGATCTTTATGATTTTTAATAGCACCTCTTTCTATACTATGTCGGATCGATTGGCGTATTTAATTTTCTCTAACTGATCTCGTGCCTCGGCAAACTTGATTTCAACGCGAACGTGGACGGACAGACGGACATCGCTTAATTTTGTTCAGTTTTACCGTCCTTCGAAAAAATTCAAATATATAAACTACTTATATGTTGAACTAATTTTATATATCGCGAAATAAAAAATATTCAGTCCGGATTAAATTTATTGTGATAAAAACTAAGATTTTATCAATAACCATTGGCAAATTAAATGAATTTGAAAGATTTTGAATAAAGTCTGAAATTTAATTATTCAAAATTGGAACATAATGGCCCATATTCATAGTTAAAATAAAGTATACTTTAAGGGAACTAAAGTCGGTTTTACTTTAGAGTCGACTCTAACTCATTCATAGACAATTAAAAATATACTTTTAAAACTACCTAAAGCTGTTTTTAACTCATTTTTCCAAAATTATTTTATTTGGTTTAAGAACACAATACTTTTTATCTGATTTTTATACCAAAGTGAACAAAATAAACACAAGGTTACTTATTTCTAATGTTTGTTTTAGAAATTGTATGAAAACATTTATCAAATTACAGTTGGCACCCAGTGGAAGGCGTCTAAACTTAAAGTATACATTATTCTTGACTATGAAAGCAAAAAAGATAATAAGAGCTTTTTATTTTAGTGTATACATTAGCAAGAGTCGACTTTTTTCTATAACTATGAATTTGGGCCAGTGATTTAAAACATGTTTACAATCATGAATGCCTTCGCTCTCAAAACCCTTTACATATACTTTATTTTACAAAAAATTTAACAAAAAATTCATTGGCCCAAATTCATAGTTATAGAAAAAAGTCGACTCTTGCTAAAGTATACTCTAAAATAAAAAGCTCTTATTATCTTTTTTGCTTTCATAGTCAAGAATAAAGTATACTATAAGTTTAGACGCCTTCCACTGGGTTCCAACTGTAATTTGATAAATGTTTTCATACAATTTCTAAAACAAACATTAGAAATAAGTAACCTTGTGTTTATTTTGTTCACTTTGGTATAAAAATCAGATAAAAAGTATTGTGTTCTTAAACCAAATAAAATAATTTTGGAAAAATGAGTTAAAAACAGCTTTAGGTAGTTTTAAAATTTAGAGTTGACTTTCTCTCCAAATGTATATTTTAAATGGTCTATGAATGAGCTAGAGTCGATTCTAAAGTAAAACCGACTTTAGTTCCCTTAAAGTATACTTTATTTTAGCTATGAATATGGGCCATTATTTTTAATTCGAACGTAATTTCTCACCATAAAAGTTTAAAATAAAATTTTTCTAAAAATAATATAGGTAGACATTATTATAGCGTTTTATAGAAAGAAAATCTATACAAAATCTTTATTTGTTTTGCCAGAAAAAAATATATATTACAAAGCTTTCAAAACCGTAAAAAGTAAAACAAACAAATAATAGTGCTATATTCGGCTATGTCGAATCTTATATACCCTTAAACGTATATGTATATCCAGTTAAGTGAAAAAACTTCAATCAAAAAAGCAAGTATTGAGGTGACAAAGAATTGAAAGGTGAGAATAAAAATAAGTACTGCATAATATTACATAAACATGTCATCGGCCCTTAATGGGTTAACCCTTTCGGGACTACTGGGATAATACCTCCCAGCAATTTTCAAACTGTCTTTTTTCTTTATTTTCAACGCAATTGCCAGGGAGGTAGAATTCCCAAACGTCCAAAAACGGATAGCATTAATATTGGAGACCACTTGCCAGTAGAGCAAGAGAAGCGTTGTCGCTGTGTCCGCTGTTCTTCACTTGGCATAGAAAAGCGAAGAAGATGATATGCTCAGGTTGTAACAACGCCTTATGTTACAAGTGTCTTGGGCCATTCCACAAATAAATACCTAATTGCATTCCTAAAATGTTAAAAATAAATGTAAACTTTTATCTAAATCTAATAATATTTATATTTTAGTTATCTTTTTAATTTCGAATCGCTCTTCGAGAACACTGATTGGGATTTTATGCCCCATGAAAATACTTGTTGGGATTATATGTCCCAGGATAAAAGGACGAATTTTAAATTTTTAAGTATGGAGAACATAATACTTTTATCATACCTTTTAGAATATGAAAAAAATTTTACCATACATAATTTGGTTTTCAAAATAAAACTCCGTCCCGAAAGGGTTAAGCAGTTATAAAAAGTTTTTAGTATTTCCTTAAAGATCTTATCAAAAGCTTTTAAATGATATGGGTATCATATTTAAAAGGAATTTTAAATTCCAGAGACTTGTAACTCAGGAAATATGGTAGAGCGCAAATTAATCTTTTTTCATATTTTTTAATATTCTATTGTTCCATATATTTGTTTTTTTTTATTAGATTTACTTCATTGTTCCAAATAATATGGAAAAATTAGATGTAGTCGAGTTGTTTTGCCCGCTGCGTATAAGGATATGGACCGATCTTACTGATTTTCAATAGGACGTCTTTTTACACTATGTCTGATCGATTGGCATATTTCAACACTAACACTGATGCACAGACGGACAGCGCGCAATGGACTTCGCTATGCATAAGAAGTCAGAATATATATACTTTATGGGGGAGGAAATGGATATTGTAGAAATTACAAACAGAATGATAAACTTAGTAATATCTTTTTTTCACTATTTGTGGTGAATGGTATAAAAACGTATGCAATTTACTTGACTTCCCTGATTATAACAGTGTCATAAAACGACAAATCTAAAGCAAATACGTTGAAAATGCACTATACGATGAAGAATTTTATAATCTGTCGAGCTGAGTTCTTAAATTTTTACATTTCTTAAATATAATTTTTGGCTTAATGACCGGCTAGATTGGCGAAATACCCTCGTGTGACATTGAACCGCTAAATGTTAATTAAAGCGTCACTTAGAGATGAAAATCGAAACAAATCTAAAATAAAAAACAAAAAACTCAAAATTGACTAAGGGTTCAAGGCAGTCAGTAAAAATGAAATTATCGAACTCTTAACTCGTGATGACGAAATTGATAGTCGAAACAAATTGAAAGTTGCAATAAATAGTCTATAGTTAATGAATTTAGGTTAGTTGTGTGAAATAACATTAGACATTGTTAGAGGTACTCAAGTTATTTGGTGTAAGCAAAATGGTTTTACGCATACGATTAGTTATGAACAGTAACTGGTTTATTCGTACGCTATGCGTCCTAGAGCAGAACTAAGGAAAATCTGTGATCGCCTATAAAATCAAATTTTATAAAAAAAATAAATTTTAAGCCCAAAAACTAAATTGACATAATAAAAACTAAAATTTATTTGTTCGTAAAACGAGCAATAAATGAGGTACAACAATGATGAAAACAGACAGGCTTAGAGGCAAGTGTCCTGTCTACAGAAGTAGTAAAATAGCTGTAGTTTAAAGGTACGATTCTCTTTTGTGCATTATGAGTTTTGCTTGGCATTTCAACGCTGCCCCACTTAAGTAAAACACCTTTTTTGATTCAAAAATATGTCTGACCCCAAAAAAAAACTTCTATTTTTTAAATTATGTCAAAGATAATAGACACGAATTGTAGGTGTTTTAAAACAGACTTAAAAATAAGTTTAGCAAGTTAAAGATCACGTTATTTTTTTAATTAAAAAAAATGGATTAAATATTTTCAAAATAAATTTGTTACATATTACATAATTTGCTTTCGAAATGTAAAGTTCTTCGATTGATTAAAAACTTTTATATAAACAAAATGTTTTTGACGAAATTTTGTGGTAAAAGAGCAGAACGTAACTCAATATTTTTAAAAATATATTTACATTTTGATCGTAACGTAGTTTTAAATAAAATGTTTTTTTTGTGTATTATAGTACATACAAACACAGAAAAAAAATTAAACATTTTTAAGACATAATAGTTTTACATAAAAATGTTACAGGCTCCTAATGGGTAAAGCATTTTTAAAACATTGATATTGATATTTAAAAAAAATTTTAAAATTTTAGATTTCCGAAGGCCATTGATCGATCGTGCTAATTTTCAACACTAATTTTTTTTAAATTATGTCGGATTAATTGGTGTATTTAAAATTTCGCCGGCTCATCTAGTGCGTAAGACAAGTTGATTGCAACCAGCGTTGCCACACAAGAAATTGACTTCCTACCAATAATTTTCAAAAATCCTACCAAAATCGTTTACAGCCTACCAAAAATTTAAAAATGCATTTCTTGCACATAAACTCTGTTATACTCATTTGGTTTTTTTTCCGTTATTGTTGAGATAGAAGTTTATCTTTTTAGAATGAACACCCATCCCTTTCCTGAAGCCAATCAAATTCGCTCAACCATTCGGTTCTAAATTTTCTTTTGACTGTTTCCTTACAATATTCACTAAAAGTATTATATTATTTAAAAATGTTTTAAAACAAAAATTTTAAGAGTGGTTTTACCTGGTTGATGGTATGTCGTCTTCTGAAATTTTATTTTTTTCATTTAATTTTGGAGTTTTTGATAAAAATGTGAAAAAAATACATGCAATATTTATGTAATATAATTAAAAGGAAAGTATTTACAATTAAAAAAGTTTACTTACTTTTCCAATTTGTCTGTTAATTTTTTTCATACATACACTTGAAAATAAACCTTCACTCAAAAATGTTGTTAATTTCAATTTCATAATATTGTTCGGATTTCTTAAGCCATGGTTACAGCTTTAATCATCTCTATGCAAAAAAGCAGATATGTTTTTTATTACACCTAAAACAGTTTTTGAAAACAATGATAACACTTTTCAAAGTTATTATTTATTTAATTCAAAGTTACATTTTTTTTTAATTATATGTTCTTAATTTTTAAGGTGAAAAATTTACTATTACTAAAAAATTGCTACAGGAGGAAATCCTACCAAAAATTTAAAAAAATCCAACAAACCAACCAAACTACCAAACCGTTTTTAAAAAACGAAAAACTACCAAGTTTGGTCCGATTGGACCAAAGCGGCAACGCTGATTGCAACACTAACACCAATCGACAGACGGATATCGCCCAATCGCCTTCGCTATGCATAATAGCTCATAGTGTCGGAAAAGGTTATTGTATAAACTAAGATAGATCCTTTTTCCATTTTTTTTAGTTAAGGGTATAAAAAGATAATTTCAAACATAAAAACGTATTGAAACGTTTGTATGTGAGTCACAAAATTCTTAATTGAAAATAACTTTTTCTAGGGCCCTAACTATAATAGCAAATTGTTGAAAATATTTATATTTTTAGATATTTAGCTTTTACCAGCAAAAAGTAATTTTGAAGTCTAAAGAATAATTAAAAACTGAAACTCATTATTTTTGAACTAGAAGTTTAGACATTTGTGATACCTGCTATATTATTTTAAAATACTTTTCTAGACATATTATTTTTGATAAAATTTATTATAAAACTGCAAACTGTAAACGGTTTTTATTTTGTAAATGTTTTATATCAAAAGAAATCCTTCAACAATTCTTAAAGCAAAAATAAAATAACTAAACCAACGTGTTTGTTTTTTGTTCCTTTAAGAAATATTATACGTTAGTGCTCAAATAATTTAAGTGCACGTCTCTCAAAGAGATACTATGATAACAAAAGCAACAATAATAAAAACAATATAAATAGAATAAAAGCAACATCATAAACAAGGTGTCATTATAATTTTTTATCACTATCAACGTTTTCATCCTTCTCATTGTCCTTTGTTTTTAGTCTACAACTTTTGCAAAGTGCAATAATATATTGTTTTTTTTTTTTTTTTTGCTGGGAAAGGAACTCTTTGCTTCTGTAGCAACTTGCGAACTCTTAAATGTCATTAGGCTTTTCTCTCATTCTACTTAAAGTGTTGTTTTTACTTCTATTAAACTGTAGTTTTTTTTCGTTCGTCTAAGAAAATAAATAGTGTAAGGAAAAATTTAATGAAAAAACATCTAAAAGACATTGGATAAGGAAAAAAGTAATTTGCGTAAATGATTTTATTCCTAAAACATTTTTATTCAATAAGTTTTAGAAACTTAATATATTTCTAATAATTATATCGCTCATTTATTTCTAGAACGTCTTAACTCAAAAAAAAAATAACTTCGAGATAAACGCAGTTTAATTTTTGACTCGAAAAATATTAGACTGTTTAAGTTCCCACTACAATTAGTAAAATGGTTCATAATAAAAATTCATTTAAAAAAACTTTCACTAACTATATATTAAAGGGGAGGTCTTAGAAAAACCATGTGGAATATGTGAATTATGACGTTATGTTTGCACAAATATATCCAATACCGTGTCGTTAACAAAAATGCGTAGTTATTAATCAAGAGAGAAACAGAGTTTCACTTAACAAAGTTTTTCATAACTCCAAAAAGTACATTATATGCAAAAAGTCACATTTAAAAAGATCATATTTTAATATATAATGTCGCAAAATGAAATCTGACGGTGTTTTAGAAAGCGGTATTATACCTACATACGTTATAAAGTTTACTCCACAACTCTAATGTATCGTCTTTATTAACAAATAAAATTTCCAAACCTGAAATGAACTAACGGCTTATTCTCTTAAAACGTAAAGAGTACAAAAGACGTAAATATGATATGTACCCATAATATGAAGCATTAAGTGGCAAAAAATTCTGTATGATTAACTCCAAAATTTAAAATTTTGAGTTATAATGTTACATAAGTAAATGAACGACATGTTATTCACCTAAGCGCAAGGCCGTTTTAAAAATAAATCTTTTATATGAATAGAATTGCTCTCTTCTAAATTTCCTTCTTTATCTAATCCCATATTGTTTTATCAAGAATTTTTGCTCATTTAGTATAAAACTAAATGACTTTTGCTCTGGATTCTATTCGTATAGAAATATTATTAAAAATTAATTTTCTACATCTAATTCGTTTAGAAAAGGAAACAATAAAGATAAATGATTATTTTAGGTTTACTGCCCTGCCGATTTAGCAGATTTATTAATGGAAAATATTAAGGAGCAAATGCAGTCTAAAAGAGCATTAAATAATGACAGTGACTTCACGTTTTAAGGCTAAACACTAAGGTCATAATTCTCTTATCTTAATGTACAAATTAAATAATGCACGCAACAACAATAAACAACTATTTTTAAACGACTTTAGAAAAAAGAAGGTTATTAATTCGTCAGAATTTTGCCTTTTTCTAACTTGAGTCTTTTCTAGATACATTTTCTATTCTTTTTCTTAATTTGAAAGGTTATGCTTACAGATTTGTCCCGTTTTAAAAACAGTTCGTAATTTTAAAAATAAAGGAATTCTCTCTACAACATACGTGCTTTTTACGCGTATAATGAACCGTAAAGGGCACTTCCTTAAAATTTAAATAAAAGCTGTATATCACTTTAGCTCCCAATAGCAAAAATGTATAAAAAAATAGATCTCAAAATTAAAGGGTGCCCCCAAAGTTGATGTCAATTGACCTATATGGACTTATCCTTTGAACCGTTATAAACAAATGCTTGCAAATTGGATATAGTGTCAGACAGACAAGCAAGTAAAAAACTTAAGCTTGAAAATAAAAGGGTGTTTCTAAAGAGCATGTAAATTAATGTACATATATGGTCAATCTTTTGAAGTGTTTTAGCCAGTAGCAAATTTGAAATAAGAAATTAAAAGGTGTGCTCATAACTGTTATAATTTGACCTATATGAACTCATCTTTGACCTGTTAAAAACAAACACGTGAAAATTATAGAGAACGGTCATTATAATATCTAAAATAACAACAAGTATAAATATTCTAAATCATAAATTAAAGGTTGCCGTAGTGGTTGGTATGTGTAAAATCTTTTAACAATTAGAGGCAAATGCTTACAACTGAAACAAATTTTGTTTAATGGTGTCAGAAATAAAAGAAATATGATTTTAAAGTTGTCTGTTTTTAAGTCGGTTTTTTTTCCAAGAATTATGGATGAGCAGGTTTGTTTGTAGAAAAAATTTATACATACGGAGTGAAAGCAATCTACAACAGAACCTGAAGACTCTAATTGCTTTCAAAGAAATGCACCGCTTTTGACGTTTACATGGATTTTTTTTTTCAAATACAGGGTGTTTTTTATAGACGTATAGAACTTCGAATTGAAACAAAACACAAGAAAATCGTTTTAATGTCCATCAATTTGGCTTTATTGGAAGGATAATTTTATGCCATTAATGTTTAAATATGATTTCGGGCATGTGGCCGCCGCGGCTGGCTCGAATAAAGTCAATTCTACAGGTCCAATTTTCAACCACTTTTTTGAGCATGTGGGGCCGTATGTTGGCAATAACGCCACGAATGTTGGCTTCCAAGTCCCCTAACGTTTCTGGTTTGTTGGCGTAGACGAGCGACTTCACATATCCCCAAAGAAAATAATCCAATGGTGTCAAATCGCACGATCTTGGTGGCCAATTGACAGGTCCATTCCGCGAAATTATGCGCTCATCGAATGTTTCCTTCAATAAATCGATTGTAACGTGCGCTGTGTGGCATGTAGCGCCGTCTTGTTGGAACCACAACTCATGCACATTCATGCCATCCAATTGGGGAACAAAATAGTCGGTTATCATGGCTCTATACCGGTCTCCATTAACGGTAACTGACTCTCCAGCATTATTTCGGAAGAAGTATGGCCCAATGACTCCACCAGCCCATAGAGCACACCAAACAGTCAGTTTTTGTGCATGTAATGGCGTTTCAAGGGTCTCATGTGGATTCCCTTCACTCCAAATGCGGCAATTTTGCTTGTTGACGTAGCCATTCAACCAAAAATGAGCCTCATCACTGAACAAAATTTTGCTATGAAAATCAGCATCGAGATCAATCTCATTTTCGGCCCATACACCAAAATCACGACGCATTGCATGGTCTCGCGGCTTTAATTCTTGCACAAGCTGGATCTTGTAAGGTCGCAAGCCAAGATCTTTGCGCAAAATCTTCCATAAAGTTGATGGACAAAGCTCTAATTGCTGTGCACGGTGGCGAATCGATTCATTCGGGTCCTCTTCAACACTTTGCTCTACAGCGGCAATTGTTTCTTCGGTGCGCACTGTTCGACGTCTCTGCGGATGCGTATTATCACATAGAGTAAACGTAGTGCGAAAACGATCCATGGTTAACCGAATTAATTGCTCTGATGGCCGATTATGTCGACCATAAAATGGACGGAGCTTGCGGTAAACTTCGCGAACTGAACCATTATTTTCGAAATAAATTTGCACGATTTGCAAGCGTTGTTCTTTTGTCAACCTATTCATGATGAAATGGCAAACCAAACTAAATATTAATCACTTGACAGCTGACAAAATGGCCGCCAGTTAAAAAAGTGATGCCAACTTAAAGTTCTATACGTCTATAAAAAACACCCTTTAGGTATGTTTTTATAATCGATCACATTGGTCCGAAAAGATTTGTATTCAGCAAGCTGGCGCCATCGAAACCATCGACTTTGTAATGATGTTTTGAATAATTTTCCTTTATAATAAAATTTTCTTATTTGTGTTTTTTTTTTCTAATTTTAAATTTTATTGGAAGAAGTAAAGTACTTTCCATATATTTACTTATCTGATTGCTATATTTTGTATTGTAATAATTGGAATAGTTTTTAAGTTAATAAAGAATATCTAAGTAATCAAATCTCTGTAATTGATCATAAAAGTCTCATGCATTGTTCAGATCATTAGGTTGGTAATCTAGTTGCAAAGCCCTTTCACTAAAAATTATTAATTAAAACTCGATTACCTTTTCCAAAATTTTTTCCTGGGAAAACATTAACCATTAAATGGTGTCATTTTTTACGAATAGTTTTTTTATTTTTCAATAAGTGAATTTAACAAGACGAATACTCTGCAGTTTGTCAACTGAATATATCTTGACTTATTAATTATTAGGCAAATTTTTCAACTCCTGGTTAGAAAACTACGCTATTCCGGTGAAAAACTGTTCCACTCCTTATTAGCTGCAGTCAATTATCAACAGTTTAAAAGATGAGATATCTGTTATCAATAAACTACGCGAGAATTACAGAGCTCTTAATCTTAATATGAGACGGCAGTTTACTGCAGTATTTGCTTTATTCAACATTTGGCATTTTTACAGTTATTAGTGCCACTTAAAATATTAAAAATGCTGCCATCTTGCAGTAAATGCGAGTCGAATATCCATTCAAACTCAAATCTTCTATACTCTAGTATATAGAAGTGACAAAAAAATTTTTTTACAATAAAACTTAACTAACACAAGTAGAACAATTTTTTTTAGATTCCAATCATCAATTTTTTTTTGTAATTAATTCAATAATTTATTATTTATTTAATAATTATAATTTTTATTTTTATTTATTTTTGTACATTGAATTAAAATTGTTTTATTTTTTTCACGCCAGAAAATTATGTTAAAAATTCATAATGTATTAAAAAAAATGTATTTGAAAAATTTGTTTGATATCTTGATTGCAGTTATTTGTTATTTTTTACCTAAAGCAAACGAAACAACATTTTTTTTAAATAATACAATAAAATAAAATTGCTTGAATATTTAAAGTGTTTTTATATGTGTAAAGAAAATGTACTCTTTTATAAAACTTTGTTGTTATGCTAAATGCTATCATAAAATTTTTTTAAAACTATTAAAAATTATATTTTTACATAATAAATTTTAATGATTTTCCAATTCAATGCATTGAGCTTTGTGTTTTTTTTTTCTTTACAATAGAAACAAAAATTTCCTTTTTTATATTTAGGTTTTAACAAGTTCCTAACTATAACAAATAAATAAAACAATAAAAATAACAAATAAATAAACAAAAAAATAATAAACGAATAATCGGTATATATTTCAAATTGATACATAGTTAATGCTGATTATTTTAAAAGTTTTGATTTTTCATCGAACAAAAAACAAAATTAAAATTTACATGAATCATTCAATTCCGACCAAGTCTATGACGCATGAGGACTTTCCAATAAAATTCCTGCATTCTATGTTACATTTTTCTTGAAGCTAACTTTGCTCCTGATTCGTATTGAGAGGTTCTAAAATTAACAGTTTGATCACAAGCATAAACTTTCTAAGCACTCGGGACGTGCCATTTTCTAGACATTCTTAACCTTTATGTGAGTGACTAAAGAAACGCTTTAAGAAGAAATATACCTGAGTACTTGTTAACTAATTCCTGTACAAAAATACAAAAAGTAATTCGCATTTTTTGCAATATTCGTTCATATATTATTTTGAAACTAAATATAGTAATTTTATTATATTTAACAACGGGAAATTTTTTTATTATATTAATTTTCAAAAACAACAACTTTTTTTCGTGCTATTTTCCCGATTAATTATTTAAATCACCGATATTGATTATTGAGGGTCAAAGCACGTCTCGCTTGCCATTTAGTTACCGCTAACTTAATCCTTCAGGAAACTTTTGACAAACATTTTAAATAAACTAGAAATTTTTGTCCAAACAATAAAGAAAAGACAAAAAACAAAGTTTAAGTACGCAGCTGGAGAGATAACGAAATTCTGCATCGTATAGTGAATTTTCAAGGCTTTTGCTTGAGATATGTTGTTTTGAGGCACTGTTAAAGTCAGGAAAGTTGGATAAATCGTATACGTTTGTATTGACTTTATATGATTTTGAAAGGTTTGCAATATATTTTCTTGTGACTAAATGAATAAAAATTTTGTATTGATTTTTTCCTTTGTACTTGTCCACTAGACATCTGCAATGAATGTCTTGAATGGCATACCAAGACATTCACTTTAAAATATTACATTCACTACCAATAAAACAAACTAGTACTTCTACGATCATTCATTTCCAAAGAAAACATCAAGACATCAAAACATTTTATAAGCAAAACAAAAGTACTATCTTTCAGAGTACACTGAAATGAGTACTCATTGCTGTTTCAAATGAAAAAAACTCTTTGGTTATGTTTGTGCGTGAATAGGCTAGTTGCGTACATACAATAGGGCGCCTCACACAAATTGAGAGTACTTAGGTCTACATGGATCTGTAGCACAAATTTTAGAAAACCTTTCAATTTTTTTTTTGATATGAAATATATTAACTGGGCAGAAGCAAAAGAAATTAATTAAACTTTTTGCAACAAAAAAATATTTATTTTTCAATACATCATCTATAAAAACGTAAAATATATCCATGAAGAAAAACAGAATTAAATACGATCTATATAAATTAACTCCTAATTAGTTTTCAATTTTCCCAAAAATGTTCCACACATTGCTCCTCCCTCTTTTGTTATTAAATTTACTCTCCCCAGTCAAAAGCCTAGATTTAATAGTGGAATTACTAAACAAGCATACATTTGATTCATCCGTGTCAGTAGAACCGTTTATTGATACCTGTTCAAATAAATACATATTATACATGTGCAATGTAACGCAATTTTTGTGCATTGCCCTAATAAAAGTTTTTTTTATCTCAAAAGAAAAAAAAGTTACGATGAATTATGGTTGCCGTTTGAACAATGCAGTGACGACGCAATGAAATAAAAAAAATATATTTGGCTTGGTGTACTTCAAAACATTTTCAGAAAACAAACAGTGTTTATAATTCATTGCGAAATAGCAGGTAGAGTATTGTGTTAGTTTGCTACATATCAAGTGGAGTATTGTGCTTGGTTTTCTTGTTAGAATACTCATTCTCTTATAAGTCATTGCAAAAAGTACTACTTAATAGAGTGCAATGAAATAAAACAAATGCGGAGATGCATAAATGAATGTCTTGATGCAGCCCTTTGTTGTCCACCATAAAACACCCATTAAAATTATAATTTTGTTTACAATTACTTTTATAACTATAATATACGGTGAATAAATTCTAAATGTTTATTTACAATGGTTCATAAATTAGATATAGACTGAGATAACGCCCTTTATATTTTATTTTTATTTTTTATTCTGGCGGAGAGAAAAAATTTAGACTTAAAATGTCTGCCGTTTGCATTTAAAAAGACAAAGCTAGTAGATTGCATGCCCCTAATGGGGTACTCTTTAATTTTAACTTATATTTTTTACTGCTTGCTGTGCTATAGCAGCACATAGTTTTAGTGATACTGATAACAATATTTGTATGAATATAAATATAAATTTGAATTAAATATGAATATAAATTTCAAGATTCTACCATTTAGGGTTTCATAGATTAAGGGAATATGAAAGACGGACAGGTAACGTTTTTTCACTTTGTGTACGAAACTTTTAAAAATAGACGCAAAATAAATATTTTTATTAATTTTTTTTATGTTTGCCTAAAGTTAATCTTATATTTTTTTAACACTTAATATATTTAAAAATATGTAACTGTAAAGCAAGAAATTAACAACCATATTTACATATTTTTCTTCATTGTACTTTTCCACTTTTTTCAGGACATCAAAAACTTCATCAATATACTAAATACAGGAATAACTTGGCCATTATGATGATGCTGATGATTTTGTTTAAATTAAATATATCAATATCTATGTGCAAAATAAAATTAAAATTACTACAAAGTTAAAAATAAAATAAACCGAAAATATCCCAGCTAGAAAACATATGCATACAATATGAATAAAAACTAACAAAAAAAATAAAAAAACAACATGAAAAAATATGTTGACTATTGAAATAAAAAATATCTGAACTGTAATAACGTTCATCTATATAATAAGTTAAGTCTTTGTGCTATCAATAATAATGGCATTTGAATATTTTAGCAACTTTTTAAGTACGACAACTACCACGACTACAGCAGCACTAAAAAACAAAACAACATGTCCAACAAATACAAATATTTGCAATAGCAAAAATGATGGTAGTAGTCGTAGTAATAGTAGTAAAACGAGTAGTTGTTTTACAAGTGTAAGTTTAAAAAAACTCAATTCTACTACTAACACCCCTGCCAATGCTTCTCCAACCACAACTACTGCAACTTTAAGTAACAGCTCTGGTTTATCTTCAACGACATTAAGAAGAAAAATACGAAAAACTTCCAGACGGAAGAGGAATCGTATACATAGCGGATGTTTACACAATATAACTGCAAATATGGTGGTCAATATAGGGACAGAAATAATAACAAAAACAACTTCATTAATTAAAACTACAACTACATTCGCAAGTCATAAATGTAAAAGAAGTGTAAATAAAACAAGGACAACAAATAAAAATTCATACATTAACAAATTCAAAAAGAAAAACTGCAAAAACCCAAGAAAACTTCAAGACAGAAGAGTAAGCAGTAGTTGCATTAACAGAACCAAAAGTAAAACTTTTAGTAGAAGTTATTGTAATAATTCTTATAGTTGTATTTGTAGTAGAAAAAAGTTAATTTTAATAGTAAAAAACATAGTGTCACTGTTATTATCACAAAAAATATTATTAAATACACAAACAAAATTATCACATGCAACAATGTTTACAACAATAACATCAACCAGAAGAAAGTCTTTTATAAATAATAATAAGCGAAAAAAAGTTCAATTACAATTAAAGCAAGAAAAATTGCAGCAACATACAAGTTCATGTGCTCTAAGGAATTGTTTTAATAAAACAAAAATCCAACAACAAGAAAAAACCCACTGTGTAGCAACAAAAAAATGCAAAAATTCTACATCTTTCACACCCGAAGAAGGAACAACAACGAAAACTGTAACTGACCTTTATTCCTGCTCCAAGCTCTCATCTTCAACATTATCATCATCGTTCTCTACAGGCTATAGTTTAACAAGCCTGGCTCCCTATCGAATTTTCAATGAATTATATAGCCTGATATTTGTTACTCTTTTGGTGCTTAGCATATGCCATAATAACGGTAAGTTTTTTTCCTTTCTTTTATTTTTTTTTTTTATCTGTATAATTTCGCCTTATTTGAAGTTTTTTTTTCTGTTTGTTTAACCAACAACAAATAAATTGTTTATAAAAATAAATAAAACTTTACTTTAACCACACACGTTAAATGTGTTAGTTCGACACTGTGCACAATGGGTGAAAATTCTCAAATTCGAGTTACATTTATTTTCGATGAAATATCTTGAAACGCTAGAGAGTGCAACCAGGCCAGCTGCAACTGCTTTTGTTAACTCCAAAATTAAATTGAAACATTTTTTATAAAGAGACCCTCTAAAACTAATATGAGAGATGGAATGCAGTAATTGTCGACTGGCTCCTTATTAAATTTTGAAAAGAATTCATGGACGCCCAAAGTACTACGACTGATCACTTAATTCACTGACTTAATATGAAATGGAAACACGAATATTCACAAAGATTTTAACGTATTCGAGTTAAAGCTGAAATTCTGAGATATAGAAAAAAAAATAATGGTAAAACCCATTCAAATTCTTTACTTTGATGTAATATTAGAAAAATAAGTTATATATTTTAGCAGCAATTAAAATTAAAATTAAAATTAAATTTTTGCAAGCACTGGTTGAACTTTCAAATTCGAATTGTTCGATAAAAGATTCGAAAATTTTTCTGAACGCAGTTTTAATCAATCGTGTATTTGCTAAGGCCGATACAACTTCAAATTGAGAATCTTATATAGCACTACAGCTCCTTGTTAATTTTAACAAGGCAATATACAGCAAATGACAGCAACTATAGGGACACCCTTAAATCTCCAAATTCAAATTTAATGCTTACTGTTGTAGTAGACTTAGCAATCAGGTTCTTTGTAAATTTTAACCGTCCGTCTCTAACAGTTCAACAGTTTGGCCATATGCATCACATTACATCAACTATGGTAATACCCCTTAATTAAAATATTTATAGTTCTTATTATACCAAGGAAAGCAGATGACATTTTGTCTAATTTTCAAGCGTTTCTATAGAACGATTCAAAAGTTTGCTTGCATACATCAAATTATATCAACTATTAGGACACCCTTTAATTTCCAAATCCAAATGTTGTATTCGTTGTCATAGCGATTCTTTGTAAATTTTAAGCGTCTGTCTACAACCGGTCAAAAATATGGCCATATACATCAAATTAAGTAAACACCCTTTAATTTCTAATTATTACTAAAACGGTCACAGTAATCGACATTCTGTCCAATTTGCAAGCGTGTGTCAATAATGGTTCAAATGATAGGCCCATATAGGTCAACTTATGTCACCTATAGGGACACCCTTTAATTTTTATATTTATTTTTGTATTACTTTTGGCATTAGGAGCTATATTGATACGAAGTTTTTTATAATTTTAAAGCGGTGCCTTTTCGGTTATAATACACTTAAAAAACATTTATGTTATATGGGGACACCTTTTAATTTTTAAAATTTTGAACTGCTTTTAAAACGGGGCCAATCTGTAAGTGTCGCCTCGTCGATCCAGAAATGCTTGAGGTAGGAGGCACTAATATAAAAAAGCAACATTCAGTAGAATCGATACTTCTTTTTTTAGTCGGTTAAAAAAAACTTTATTTACAAGATCAATACATAGAGGGTATTAATATTGAAAATTGATATTAGGCATATGGCCACTGTAACTGCTCTTGACGAGGACCATCCTGTGCTTCTATATTTGGGTCAGTTATTCACATGGCTCCACAGAAAATAATGAACAAATGTGAAATCATACAATCTTGGAGACCAGTTAGACGATCTGATTCACGAAATTATATTTTTATTTCAATAAATCTGTTTGTTATTTCCGTAAGGCATGTGGCTCCATCTAGTTAAGAAAACATCATGCAAAGAACCATGTCATTTTACATCTCATTTACATTTTAAAACATAAAACAAGTTATAATGATGGGGTGGAGGTTCAACAATGGTAACGCAGCTCCGGATTCAGTTGTAAAGAAATGAGATCCAATGACGCCGCTAGCATGTAAACCGCACTAAACGGTACATTCTGTAGGCAACCAAAGTCCAAAGGATCTATTCAAGATTATTTTCATCCAAAAAATAATTGAGTTGATGGCCGATTTTTGAAAGTAAATTTGGATAATTTGCTAACATTGTTCAAACGCCAGTCTATTCATAAATATTTGCCAGAATATAATAAAAATAAATGTCAAAAAGTATGTAGGTACCACTGTTCGTTAGACAGTTTAGCCTTCTGTAAATTCCACCAGGCGAAAATAATTAACGGTAATGTGAAGAAAATGCTTTTCTACGTTTTATTTAGTACCAAAAACTTTGCTTGATAAAACAGTTAAGTTCTTAACTGTAAAATCCAAAATTATTGATATTGCAAGATTTCCAATATTTGTTTTTGGTGCTTTTTGGCTGCTTCAAGCAAATTTATTATTGTGAATAAAAATAAGTGACTGCCTACCGCTTTCTCATTGCAAGAATTAAATACTTTTAAACTTTAATTTTTACAAACGTGCCTGACACCAATAAAAAAGAAAAAACCGCTGTTTTAAACACATGGTTTTTTGTAGCCCCTCAGGAATATTTACATGATCATTTTGCCTGTGTTCGTATTTGCGATGCCTCTCAGCGTAATAAGTATTTGTTTGGCCAAACAAGAAACAAAATTATTAAGGAAATAATACCGTTTTTCTTTACATTTATTTCACTTCTCCTTTGTTTCTTTAAAATTTGTTTTAAGTGGAAAACTCTTGCCTACACATTATTGTTCGAATAACACTTGTTTACTGTTTTTCATTTGTGAACATATTTTCAATTAAGTCTCTTTTTCATTACATGTGTGGTTGCCTCGGCTGTCCTGAAAAAAGACTCATGGTTTCAAAACTATATTGCAATTAATGTTGCCTCGGGTGTATTTATCATAATAAATAAATAAAATTTATTAAAGCAACTTTCAGTATTAAAATTAAATTGGTTTACTTAATTAAACAATTATTTTTATTCATATATTCCACATTAAGTTTAGTCCACTTTTTTACATGAAAATATTATTTAAGCAGCAAGAATTTGTAAATGCACAAGGTAATGTTTGAGTCAGTACAATAATAATATTGCCTTGCAAATACTGGGTTATTCTGAATCAAATAAAAAAAGTTTTGGAAATATATGTATTTTTAAAAAGGTAATAATTATCAACAGCACAATCACCACAACTGTGTGTTAGAATATTGAATGCCGCCAGCAATAACAACAGCTGCGAATAACCAACGAAGCGCTCAGAAATAAAAGGACGTAATAGAAATATTTATATTTTGTATAAATTTCGGAAAAATCGTATTTATAAAAATAATTCTTGGGAAAAAACAGCGGTGAAACAGTTATAAAATAAGCAAAGCAAAACCACACACATATAAAATACGGAATATTTTAACCAATATTTTTATTTTCTTACCTCTTTTTGAGACAAAACATTCATGGGATGTAAATTTATTTAGTTTTTAATATTTAGAAATGGTAATAAACATGTAAAAACAATATGGAGTAGTAGGCGGAAAAGGTAAGTCCTTTATTTTTTATAATGTCACTTATAAAATAAATAAATAAAAAAAATATAACGCGACTAAATTTTTAAGTTTTTACAAAATATCCTCCAATAAGTATTGAAGAAACCAGGAAAATGAAAATAATGGAATAAATAATTTGTATATGTATGTTAAAGCAGGCTGCTATGCTAGGGTCGTTCCATAAAATATAGAATAAATTTAGAGTTTTTGTGTTTTTTAAACAGCGTTCCTGCACTAATCGGTAATTTAGAGCAGTTCCTTTATAGTCACTTCATTTTGGAATGCATTCAGGTACTCAAATAATAATTTATGACTACTTTACATTTCTTAAGTATTGTTCTGTCACCAGTCTTTTCTTTCGATTTTAGTGATTTCAGGCTGCCGAACTGCTTCCTCGTTCAACAGTATCTGCTAGTTGCTGACATTTGTCTGAGGCTAAGCTCCCAATTCTAATCTCCCATTTCTAAGCTGCCACTTATATTTAGTTGAGGAAATCAACACTCTATATGAATTATCCGTTCCGGTTCTTTCAGGTAAAGTCTGTAATTATCATTTTCATCTTCACTATAACCTAAAAGTTACTTCTACAAAACTCAATCAGGGACTTGTCGAGTTCGATGCTTGTTATGTTATTGCTCACTTATTTGACTACGGAAGTAATCGTTTCTTTTTAAGGTTTTAGGAAAAATATATCAATTGCTTCTTAGACATCGGTATGCAATTCTAACAGGAGTCTACGTAAACTCAAACTACACACAAACAACCAACACTAAAGCTGTAATTAAATGAAGCCGTTGTGAGTTATTTGCAGCAATAATATTAACAGGAAGTATGTTTCACATACAAAATTAAAAGTAATGAGCGATTTGCTGACCAATCTACTATGAGCAAAGAAAGTTCTCCTACTTCACCAGAGCAGAAACACAGACTAATGCTATTAGTTTAAAATCAAAATTATTATTTGGGGTGTGTCGATTGCTGTGACTATTACAGTGACAATTATTAATATTAAAAATTATAAATTAAAGGGTACCCCAATAATTCACTTAATTTGATTTATATGGCCATACTTTAGAACAGTTATAGATAAGCACTTGAAGATTACAACGACCCTGTATTCATAGCTACGCTATAACAACTAGGTTAAAATTTGCATTTGGAAACTAAAGGTTGTCTTAACAGTTAATGTAATTTCTGAACCGTTATAGAGAGACGGCTGAAACTTACAAGGAACCTGTATTGCTAACTCCTGTAAAACAACAAGTTTATAATTTGAATGGGAATCAAATATATAAATAAATTGATGGGAATCGTGAAATACACACACTTGAAAAGTAAACAAAACATTTCCCTACTTTGTTTGGCATAAGAAGAGGTATAAATGATTTAAATTATAAACAAAAGAGTGTCCATACAGTTGATGCAAGTTAAAGTATATTGCCAAACTGCTGAACAGTTGTAGACACACGGTGAAAATTAACAAGAGGCTGTATTGTTAAGTCTGCTATAGCAAATATAATATATGGAGATGGAATACAAAGGGTCCCAATAGTTAATATTATTGATGTTTGTGGCCATACTTTCGAACAATTATGGATAGACTGATGAATTCTGTTTTGAGGTCGACATTTTTCGCAAGAATTTTAATAAAGTAAATCTTTTGTCGCTTCAATTTGTTTGAATAAAATTTAATTACATTTTTACCTTAAGAGCCACTCACAACTACGAAATAAAGTTTTTTAAAGATATTTTTATTATATTCCACTTTACTATTTTTCTTAGAAAAGCCATTTTAAATTAATTTTAGAAGTTTTATTTGTCTTTATACAAATTTAATTAATATTTTTACGTTTATTTAATTGATAAACGTTTAATTTATTGAGTTCTTTTATTTCAAAATAATTAGACACTACTTTTTTACAGCTTTAATTAAATGACACAATTTATTTAGGCAATTATTACTTTATTATTATTTATTAATACGCAAAAAATTGTACTACAAGATCTTCGCTAAGTGACGTTCACAATCAGAATGAATCAGCTTGTATGTTCGTTGATTTTATATACCCATTGTTAAGGTGTTCGAGAATTTACTAAATGTCGAATTTTCCACTATCACAGACACATGAGCATGGGCATTGTTATTTATTTGTAGAACCTTCCATTATTATTTGAGACACATGGTGTGTATTCTTATTTAGTTGTTATACAATGCAGGTTACATCTTACCGTATGGATTAATCGTTTTTCTGGCAATAATTTTCCCGCCTACTGCTGCTTGAATCGCGATTTTATATTGCTGACGTGGGATTAGATCCTTCAAGCGTGCACATATTTCACGCTCCCTTTATTCTGCTCTGCTTTTGTGAGTTTTTGTAGTAACTTCTAGCTTTGGAAACAGTGGCAACCCAGCAAAAAATTTTTGAAAAGGTAATCGAGTGTGGAATTTAGCATTTTTGGCAGAAGTACTTCCCAACTAGATTGCCAACTTAATGATTTTAACAAGGCATGAGACTTTTATAATCAATTACTGAGAATCGATTTCATTAATTATTGTAGAAAATAATGCGTACCATTAGTACGGTAGTCTCTTTTAACACAAAGAACTAGTTCCATTACTACTTCCTTTTTTGGGAACTACTGTAATGTGTTTTGTAAGCGAGTAACAAAATATAACAATCACAAAAGTAAGTCATTATATAGCAAGTACTTTTTAAGGTAATGTCTAATTTTTTGCTGGAAATAGGCCATTTCGTTACACTTTCTTGGTCATAAATAGTTGTTATTTTTTTATGATTTAAATAAAGTATCTTCGTATCTATATATTAGATATGAATACTCTTAAGGTTCGGCTTAAATATACACATATTTTCTTTTTAAATTTCTTAGGAAAAAAAGTTAATTTAAAATTTAAAAGAATACAGGAGTTAAATGCATCATATAATAATTAATTATTAAAGTGTAATATATTTTGAATACGTGTTAAAAGTGTAAGTAACATTACAAAGTGTTGTAATGACTGAAAAATTGATTACAGAATCTCTAAATATCATTTGTTGGAGACCAAACGAAATATATTACATCGCTGCTGTCCTGAAAAATAATATTAAAGTATTAACTTTTTTTATAAAATTATTTCTAAGTCAGTTAAATAAGTTCAAAAGCTTTAATTGATTTTGAATTATTTAAAAGCAGAATATATCAAAAACAACAAAAACGCTAGGGAGGTCTAGCTAAATATCATTCTTTAAAAAAATCTAGTTGGCTGACAAACCTATAAAATTAAAAAAAACAATTTCAAAACTTTTATATAAATTGCCTCTTTGAATGAATAAAATTACAACTAAGACAAAAACTTGCTGTTGCTTTTATGCTTTTTCCACTTGTTTTAGTAATTTTTTTCTGATCTCATTTTTCATTCATTCGCAGGCATCTTCTAGAAAAAAAAAATATATGATGCAGCAGAGAAAACAGAATTTAAAAGTTCAAGAAACTCATTTATTTCTATAATGGCGAAAGGGAAATACTTACAAATTTGATTTGTTTATAGAAATAAAACTCAATAAAGTTTTTTCTTCACCTACCCACTCTTCTACGTTTATAAATTTCCCTTTAAGTTATTTTGCTTTGGTTGTGTTGTTGTGAGAAATTCAACTTGGTGCATCAACACTTATTGCTGCTTGAAATTAATAAGAAAATTTAAATATAAAATAAATGTTTTTGTACAGCTAACACTAAAAAAGTAGTAAAACAAAGGTATCAAGAAGAAGAGATAAATATTCTACGGCAAAAATTGCAAAGTTTAATTTCTTTAGCGGAAATGTCAAAGTCTAAAAAAGGCAGATTCAGAATCCTGCTGACCCTTTAAAATTTCTAATAGAAAGAACCTCATAATATTGTGATATAAAAAATTTATTAAACTTCATTTATAACATTTTTCTCAGTAGATTACTAACAAAAATTTTGTACACAGGATGAAAATTTTGCAAGATTTTATTAGATCTTAGATTAAAATTTTATTAAAATTTTAATAAATTTAATTCTTTATTTAATCATAATCAGAAAACTATTTTCTTCTTTTTTAATTTAAATTACGCACTTTATTTAATTTGTTATTTATATATATATACGATACTATTGTTATTGATACAACTAAAATATTAATTAAATAACGATATAAAAGTAATTAAAAACTTTAATAGGTGCAAAAACTTTTCTGTGTGTTTTGTGCTGTAGGATTATTTCGAAAAGCTCTAAGGATGCTGATATCTATCAATTATTATTCCCGTTAACACTGAGTCTGACAAAGACCACTGAACAGACAGACTAAAACTGACATCAAAAATTCCAAAGGGTCAAATTTTGAAATAGTAAAAAACCATAAAAAAAAATTCTTCCATAAGAATATAGTTGTTTAGGTCATAACATTGATATCTTCGATAAACGCGTTGCGAAACGTTCTCGCGCAATGGCAGTTTTTTTTATAACCTGTGTGTTTTTTTTATTATAGAGTCAAATCGATACATCAATAAATTATAAACTCTTTCATATATCAACGAATCCCGCCTTAACTACAAACTCTAAATCAGTTCCTAAACATTAAAAACGCAACATGCAGACGAATAACTTCCTTCATTTTTAAAGTCGGTTAATTATCTAAAAACAAGTCATATATGTTTCTGTTTTTTTCTAAATTATATTTTAATAGTATTTAAGTATATCTATAGTTTAACAAAGGACAATAAAGTACAAAGTCAACACATCTGTGAAGACTTGTTTAGCATTTAAACAGAAAAATCACAATGACAGAGTTAAGGCTGAAAAAGGCCCATACTGAAATAAGGTTAGAGTGAACAAAACCTAATGAAACATGTGGGGAAGTTTTAATACATTGATTAAAATTTACATTTAAACACTATTCAAATTTGGATCGCTAATTTTCCGTAATTTGCCCCCTAAACCTAACATAGACTTGTGCTGCATTTTAATAAAAAGGGAACTACTACCAAGTAAGATTACAGGCGATTACAAAAAAAAAACTGATCTTCTCCCTGCGCTGAAACCTTTAGAAGGCATTTACTAAAATAGAAAGTTGCATCATTTAGTAAATATAACAGCAGGACGAAAAACATCAGATTTTATATTTCTTTTAAAACTCCCTGTCTTATTATTTTAAATTTACTATAGTTTATGGTAAGAAAAATAATATAATAATTTTCTTTTTTCTTCTCTCTCTACTTTATTTGGTTCCTTGTTTTTTGCAGTTGGTATATTTTTAATATAATTTCAATAAACATTGTAATATATAGTCTTGGGGAGGTAAGCAAACAATTCTTTGCAAAATTCATAAAATTAATGAATGAATCGGGAAAAAACGATTATTTCGAAAATTAATACAAATATTTTTATTCAAATCCATTTAGCAGTTTTCAAAAAAAGTGTTTTGTATTCTATATCGATTTCTATCTGCACCAAAGACAATATCTTTTTCTCAAAACATACGCTTTTACAAACTTACGAAGCCACCCATGCAAAAAACCATGTTATTTCGCCGAGTATCAATCTACTATATGACTTTTACATGCACAGTCACCATACCATTATATCTTTCTCTCCGGTGAGACAATAACTCCCGATCTTCTCCCTTTTTTACAAAATCTTAAGAACGACTGCAACACACTGTTGCTATAATTAACTTTTCTGACTGACCAAAACTTCATTAAAATCTGGTCCACAATTTCCTTGCTTGTTGTAAAGTATAGCCGGCTCATCTAAGGCGTCTAAACAGCAATTGTATTATTTATCTCTTTTATTTGTACTCACTATACAACAGCCTTAACCATCTCATCTTTTGCTTTCATATACAGACCCCTTCACAAATCTTTTACGACTATACAATAGTTTTTGTCCTTTTTTAATTAAGACTTTGAGTGCTTTGACTGCTGTTTCTCATTTATACACATTAAAAAAAAAACATTCAATGCGGCTACTCAACGAGAACAAATTTTCTTTATGCTCAAGGGTTTATTGTAAAGAACTCCTGTTCATGTACTCAGCGTAGCTTCTCAACATTTGGAGTTAACCCCACATTTTAAAAGTGGTGCTTCGCTTTCCTTTTTTTAAATTAATCGGAATATGTTTTAACACTAATTACAAGTAATAACGAACTTAAGCCTAACTGAAAAAAATATTTTTTTTTTTAAGTCTTAAATTTTTTCCTTTCTATATCTTGCATTCAATAATTATAGTGGAATCTGAATATAAATCAACGTATACAAATAGAGTTTAAATATTAAATCAGATAAAGATGATATCAGGGTTGTACCTCTTGCCTGAGAATATCAGACTAACAAAAAATTTACGTATTTTACAATAACCATCAAGGTTTGATAAGAAGGAGCGACCCCCTGAATGTCAAATATAATAAAAATCCGTCAAATTTCTCAAAATAAGATTCACCCCAGCTCGAGTTGTTGTAATACCTACTTTGAAACTTAATTAAAAAATAAAAAAATGATAAAACAAGTTACATATATTCCTTAAAAACACGCTGAAGCAAATCTAACCAAAACATCAAAAATACACAGATCTATTTTTTATCACTCATTATACATAAAACCTACTTCTTTATTTTTTTAAGAATCCTATTGGCTATAACCACTAACCACTACACATAGTCTGGGACTAATAAAAAATGATTGTTGCGGCATCATTGAAAAGTATAAAAAAAACAAGAAAAAATTCACCCAACAATTGAAATTGCGACGAAGAGCCAGTAAAGAAACGAAAGTTCAATGCCTCTAATAAATATAAAAATATGCACAGCAACATATATTCTCAGCTCAGAAAATGTGTGTAAGAATGAAGTTATAAATCCTAATAAAAATACTTTTTTTTACCACTATGTTTTGTTCGTTTTTTCTGCATCATAAAAAATACTTTTTTATTATTAGTTTTTTTTTTTTATCAACATGTATGCAAAACATTATAAATCAGAAACAAAAATAGCCTGAAGCCACTTTAGAAGCTCGTTAATTCGGCATTTATATATTTGACTACTGACTACTTTGCTAAATATTTAATGGATAAGCATCATGAAGTTAATTACAAATTTCTATTTATGCTCAAGCTTTTTTTGTATCCAAGTAAATAGGTCTGATGGTGAATTAAGCAACAAAGGAGGGTATCTTTAAATAAGCAGCAATGAGAACTTAACGGCAGGTGAAATAGTAGAATTTCTTTACCTCGGTACTATCATAACCAAGGCTAATAGCAGTTGTTTAAAGATGAAAACGCACAGTACCTGATTAAAAGGTCAACTTGACCTAAACAAGCAGTTAAGAAATAAGGCCCTCTATCCGGTAACAACAATTGCACTCTACAAGACACTCATATTGTCCGTGGTGTAATGCGGTTTATCTACAAGCGATATTATTCGTAAGGTTTACAGACCGACGTTGGAAATTGCAGAAAAGAAGAAGACTCAAGCTTTTTGGGATTCGAACTCATATTCATGATTTTATGTTAAGCCAACACCGAAAAAATCTACCAACACAGCAAATGCGGCTGCTCACTATGTCATAGTTAACACCGTGAGCGCGCCGATATTGGTCACGACTATCGGTAGAGCGTTGCTATTTTCAATAACAATCCCTCTTATATCACCAATTATTTTCTTGTTTCTTTTTTTCTATAACTAAAGATCCATTGAAGTTTGGTCCACAATTTCTGTATTTTGCTATACGCATTAATCGCCTCATCCGCTGTTTTCAAAGGGCCTTCAATAATGTACCCAACACACCAGCCAGCTAGCCTCTTACATTGCATTTGTAGTTAACTTCGAATAATGAAATTTGAATCACTCCATTACTTCTTGGGAATTCTTTTTTTATTTTTTCAAACTTCGGCACAAGCTAGACCGAATTGAGTTTTTTGTATTGGTTTGTTCTCCACTTTTGCTCCAAATTGTTCGTTGTGGTTTTAAAATGTCATTGCACATCACATTACACAATAGTGTTTTTTTATGTTATAGGAATAGAAATTTAGTATACTGCTCTATCAGCGTTTTTTTATTACCATAATTTATTTTATTTCCATAATTTTTTAAATTATTAATTGAAGTATTTTTAGTATTACAACAAAATAAATATTTTTTAAGAAAGAAATATAAAAACGCCGAAGGCTGCTGCAACGCTCAGAAAATGCTACATACATTTTGCTATTGTTTAATACAACGTTCATTTCATTTAATTTTTATGAAGTTATGAGTTGATTTTGCCTTAAGTTTATATTGTTACATTTTTCCCTTTTTAGGAAAACGTACGGATTCTTCAGATTGAAAATACCACTATGGCTCATTATAAATTATTTATTTTTACTTTGTGGCTTTATCTGGATATACTTCTTCTTCCTACGGTCTTGTGAACCCTCTGGTCTCGTATTTACTAAATGTGCGTTATTTTAACAAACGCAGCCATCCACGCTACAGTACTGTATTACTCCTGCGACACATGAACTATTCGATGCCTTGCTTAGTAACCTTTACCATACACAGGCAACTCCAGTACGCCATTTATCCAAGCTAGTCGTCATCTCCTTTATCTAATAGCCATAGCACACGTCTGCCATACACTCTTGTTATGCTGTTAGACTTCCCTGCGCTAACCGCTACCATTCTTATTTTTTATTATAACAATTATCTGTTACTCTAATATTAAATTAGACGTCTCCACTAAATTATCTGCTATGGTTTCACACAATAATTGTCTTTTTTTCGGAAGGTTTG
This sequence comes from Gymnosoma rotundatum, assembly GCA_916610165.2. Classification (NCBI taxonomy): domain Eukaryota; kingdom Metazoa; phylum Arthropoda; class Insecta; order Diptera; family Tachinidae; genus Gymnosoma; species Gymnosoma rotundatum. The sequence goes on from OU744337.1 coordinate 109,658,040, forward strand.
TACTGCTGATTCTTCATTTTTAGTTGCATTAACAGCAAGCACCTTTACCTACGCAGCCATTGAGGTTGCTCAGCTTTTGTTAGCTAATTATGGTACTATTCTATACACCATTAAAGAAAGTAACTTGTTCACCACGCTCATACGGACAACAACACAGGAGTTGTTAGATCTTATTTTTGTAATAATATTTTATTATTATTTTTAAAAAAAATTTATGAAAGAAAAATTATTTACAAATGTATGTACTCGTTTTTCTAGATTGCTACATCTAGCATTTTCTTTAAATTTTTAAGAATTTAAAATAATATATGAACACGAGACAAAATCAATTAAAATTTATTGGTAATAATGTCCAGTGTTCTTTAAAGTTTAACACGATAGTTTGTGAATAATTTTTCTTTCGTAAAAAATTTAGAAATTAAAATATACATAAACTTAAACTGAACTAAAAATAATTTCTTAAGTTTTTATGTTTTTTTTTATTTATTTTTGATTTCAGCTTCAAATTAAATACATTAATGTGAATGTTATTTACTTCGTTTAAATATTAATTTATTTATCACGCTGTAACAGTTGAAAAAATTTAGATTAAATTTGGCAGACAACATTAGATTGCATTCAGGTTACTTTTCTATACTGAAACTTGGCAATTGATTGTAACACTTTGCTAAATTATAAAATCATACTAATGCCTTATCGTGGGTTGACGCAGACAAAACTGCAGTCTTTAGAAATTTGTGCACGAGATATTTTTTTTTAATTGTTTTTAAAATACCTCCCACAGTATAGCGCCCGCCAAATATTTTTTTTTCTTTAAATGCTATAAAAAACAGTGTAGCTACGGCTGTGCGGCACGAAGCCAAATAATGCCAATATCCTTCTCTTCAATTTTTGTGAACAAAACCTCGTTCAACATAGTCCTACAACGATCGCCATTGACTGTAACGGCCACTCCTCATTTTCGCAGAAAAATGACCCAATTATTCCTCTGGACCAAAATCCGCACCAAACAGTGACTCGTTTTGGGTGCACCGGCTTTTCAATTTATGTGTGCGGGTTTTCTGTGCCCCAAATGCGACAATTTTGCATATTTACATACCCGCCAAGATCAATATCAGCTTCATCTTAATGTGGCAATATTTCCCATCGTTGCTCAAGCGTAAACACAACCATATTCGTTCAGCGGAAGGATAAAACTAATTATCTGTCAAATCAGACATGAGCTAAGTGTTACAGTTCACGAAATAAGTACAAGTTGAAAACAAAAACGTTAGATGGCGGACCCGTTATTTCTCTTGTTTAATATTTTTTTTAATTTTTTTATGATTGTAAAGAGCAAGATACTTTACTTATGTGAATTGTGTGAAAAAATTTATTTAAAAATAAGTTATGGACCATTTGGGGACATGTACATAAATAGTAGATGCTCTTATTAAGGTTATTGTATTCTGCTCAATTGTTTGTAAATTTTCCTTTTTTATATATTTGCTGTCATTTGTTTATCCTTTTAACACAGAGTAGAGTTGCTTCAGCTTTTTTTTTTTTGTATTTGTTTCTGCTTGTATTCAATTTTCATTTTGGGATTCATATTTCTAATCTTTATATTATTTTTATTGTAGCGAGTATGACTTAATGCATATGGTAGAATATATGAAAATATTAAAATATTTTTGTATGCCTGATTCGGAAAAAGTAAAAGAAAAATATGAAAAAAAAATACTGTTTACAAGCCGGATTATTTATCAATACTCCACAAGGTACGAGTTTTTTACATTCTGATGGTACCATTATCAATGTTGTTGCCCTTAGTATTCCTACTTTCGTTTTGTATGTTGACATTTAACGACTAGACTTACAATGTGAAAAACCTATAAGATGCAGAGTTAAAAAATGAACAGAAGTAGATATTTTTCAAGGCTTTTTTGGAATTATTTGTATAAACTTCGCAGTCAATAAAGGCAAATAAAATTAAGTTATAATTAAAATAATTCATGCAAGACAAAAAAAACGACCTCAGAACAGATTTCATTTATCTGTCTACAACGGTTCAAAAGTTTAGCAACATACATCAAATTACATTAATTATTGAGTCAACCTCTAACTTCCAAATCTAAATTTTATATTTGTTGTTATAGCGAAGTTACCAATACAGATTGTTTGTAAATTGCAAGCATCTATCTACAACTGTTCAAAAGCATGACAATATACATAAAATTATATGAACTATCGGGGTACCCTTTAGTTTATAATTTTAAACGTTAATACTTGTAAATATAACGGTCATAGCTATCGACATTCTGTTCACTTTGCAAGCCTTTGTCTATAATAGTTCAAAAGATAGGCTCTTTAATTTTTAGGTTTATTTTGCTTATACTATTTGGCATTGGGAGTTATAGTGATAAGCAGTTGTGGTACACTTTACGGTTTATAATACACGAGAAACAAACGTGTATGTTGTATGGGGTCACCCTTTAATTGTTAAGATTATGAAGACGAGACCAATCTGTAAGCATCTCTTTTTAAATAAAGAAAAAACTTTTAAAATCGGTTCAGAAATAAAATGAGTACTGCGAGCACAAACATATAATAAGCAGCATTCAGTCGAATCGATAATGTAAGCAGCCAGAATGGAAAACGCTGCAAACGAAATTGAAACGTTTTAAGAGAAAAAAACGTACTGTAAACGTAAAAAACGCATTGATGTTTAAAAAGAAAAAAGTACTTCTTAACGAACTACACAACACAATTGCTCAAGTGTATTGGTACAGCAACACTAGTATGTGAGCAGTTATTTCATTGGTGAACGTTATCGTTTAAAACAAATTTCCTTTGATTCTTCTAATGTACAAAACAATTCAAAAAATTATCAAAAGTTTATGTCTTTTCCTGAAAAGTTTGCGAAACGTGTTAATTGTTCGCACACACTGTTAAGAACTCATAATTTTAACACTCGATCAATAAAATTATATCTTTTCTTCAAAGTCAAATGTAAGATGTAGTGCTTTAGTGGGGTTGGACAAGTTATGAGCTTCTTTAAAAGCGTGTTTGCTTATCCTGCTTAAAACAGTGGTCAATTCAAATATTTTAACAATTAGTACTCATGCGAAATTGTTTGGCACAGACATAAATTTTAATACCCTCAAAATTTGTAAGTGTTCATTCAGGATTCTTTAGCTCGAAAGACCACAGAAAATAGCTTCTTAATCCATAACTTAAATTTGTATATCAATGTTAAGACTTTTTAATTAAATCTTTAACTGAATTGAACAGACGAACCAAAATTATAAGATTCGTACATAAATTGCATGATATTGTTGACTGTTGGTTGTCGCTTTTTATTTGCCCAGCATTTAGCAACAATCGGACACACCCATAACAAATTCTACAACAATAAAATTCATATTTTTTACTTTACAAAAAAATTTATGATATGTTAAATTTAGTTTTTGTATGAATTTGTTACAAATATATAACTTTATGGTGACCGAAACAAAAAAAGTTTTTAACCAGTTTTACATTTGATAATAAAAAAATGTACTTTTGAAACAATCTGATAAAAAGTTTGTTTACAAGTGGGAGTATTTAAATGAAAACTATTTTTTTAATTTAATATTTTAGATAAAATTAATTTAAAGTTTAAATATTTAAATACAAAAGCAAGCAAGCAACTTCAAATAATGCTTTAGATGATTTATTTTTTATTTCTTATATTACTGAGTAATTTTACTTTAAAATAGTACAACAATATGATTTTAAAGTTTCTGCCTCTTATACACGGATTTTATATTTCAATTAATATTTGTAAATATATTTAATGCCACCAGTATTTCAGTTTCACCATGTTTTTTAACCTTCTTTAAATAAAGAGGGAGAAAGTTTTAAATAATTTAAAGATAAATTATGAAATTATTTTATACTAAAAAATATTTAAAAACTTGAATACAAAAGAGTGTCTCCATATACCACATCTATCTTTTACGTATATTTTAATGCGTTTTTCGTAGACAGTCCCACTTTTCATAGAGTAGATCCCACGAAATTTCCTTATAACAAAAGGCCATAAAAAATAAACTAACCAATTAGAGAGTGTGCCAAAAGAGAAATGAATTCAATACACATAAATTTATCTTGAAAATTAAAGTAAAACACATTTAATATTTACTCTTCATACGTATTATGACGATATGCCCTAGAAGACAGGACATTAAAAATCAAATTGAATGGAAATACATATATTTATTAATTTTAAACGCGGCTTTAGCGGCAACAGTAAAAAAAATAAAAAAAGTTTATATATAAAGGGTAAGCCTTGCAAACTGCGTCGTTGGATCGACCTTAAAATTCACACAGAGTGTCCCAGAGTAAAAATAAGATTTAAGTTCAAAGGGTTCTCTTTTTAAATTTATGGAATTTTCTCCTGTAGTGTAGTAAGTATGATTTTGAAATTTCTAATATTTTGTACTCATGCTCATAGACTGGTTATGTCTGCTCTTTTTTGCAAGAATTATTTAATTAAATGCTTCCTCAACAGTTGCTATAAGCAAAAGTCATTTTAATTCTACATTCTATTTTTAATGTTCTATGTCAGTGCCAAATTATTTATATTTCCTTAAATTCATAAGCCGCAAATTTTTATCTTTTTTTCGTGCTTGGAATCAAATAAAAAATTATTCAACTAAAAACATTTTTCATAAACTCTGCATAGAGAAACCACTGTAAATAAAAACTACACATTTTATCATTACTCTGTCATATATCATGTTTCATAAAACTAAACTAGTAACTAACGAGTAAATATTAGATTTAAAATAGACAGATGTATGGCATTCATCAAAAAAAAAAAAAAACAGAAATTTTTTTTGAAAGAGCAAACAGCAATTGAGCATATGGGTTCAGTGAACCTTAAAATTTTTTTTATTTAATCATTTAAACCATATGGAGGGTTTTTTTTATTACTTTTGCAGTAATAACATTCATGAACAAAACAATTGTTATGACCTGCTGGATTGTAGAACAGAGAAAAAATTTTTTTAATACTCAATTTGTACAAATTTGTTTACCCAGTCTTATGCTGTCTTTGATCGCGAATAGACGTATTGTTATTTTTTCTTGCTTGATCTTGCATCGATTTTGTATTGATCTTGTATCGGTATATTAAAAGAGAAGTGATTACGGTTACAAACAATAACAACACAATTGTAAATTTTGTTTATTACTTTACTCTTGTAAAACAAACAGACCTTACAAAATTTGAATAATATTTCTTATGAAGTCTTAAAAAAGATAAAAATATTGGGGAAGTGCTCCAAAAGAAAAATTAAGTGTAAATGATAACAGATTTAATATTTTACAAAGTTACGATGATAATACTGAAACTTTCAGCGAGAATGAACAGCAACTAAATAAAAACTACAAAGTGATTATTCCACCAATTATTGTTGATTCCATTCATGGATTTACTTCAGTGTTCAAACTAATTGGAAAAGATTATGAGTTCAAAAGAATGTCAATCGGTACGAAAATAATGTCATCGTCTATGGTAAACTATGAACAGGCAAAAAAAAAATTTATCTACTGCAAAATTTAAATTCTATACCCACGACTGTAAAGATATCAAAGTATTTAAGCTGTTTCTATACGGTCTTCCAAAAACTGACCCATGTGAAATTGTTAACGAGCTCAAAATGGAATACAATATTACTATTAGCACAATCAAGGAGATATAGACTGCCCGCTCATCAGCAGATGACGCTTTATACACGTTGGAGTTTGACCGAACCTTAAACTCTAAATCACAGGTCTTAAAAATTAAAAGCCTTAGCAGTATTATCATTTACTGGAGGAACCCTATAAAAAATAAAAAAGGCCCTACCCAATGCACCAAGTGTGCGATGTATGGTCATGGTACAAAGATCTGTTTTCGCAATAATGTTTGCATTGCATGTGGAGGCAATCACGACCTTTCAGTTTGTCAAATTAGCAAGAACCCTGAAAACAACCATCCGGCTTACAAATGCTTCAACTGCACCAAGAAAAATTTAAAAAACTCAAATCATAGAGCGGACGACCCTCGATGCCCTAGTCGCAAATTTTTCGTGATTTTTGTCAAGTTCCTAATGAGATCTTTCAAGAAAAGCAACATTTGAGTTGGATACCTAATAGTAAAGCATTGAGTAACGCGGAGGCAGTAAAAACACCAACACAGTTGCGGAAAAATGTCTTTAGCATGGACGAATTGTTCGATATTTTCTCCAAAGCAATTGCCGACTTACAGAAGTGTACAACAAAAATGGAACAGCTATCAGTAATAACGCAGATGCTTAAGTATGCCGTTTAATAACATAAGAACTGCCTTCATGTAATGCACTGGAACGGTCAAGGGATTACAAATCTCAGCCAATCAGCTCAACTTCAATTATTTTTAAGAAAAAGCAATATTGATATTTTACTTCTGAATGAAACATTTTTAAAATCTAATCATAGTTTTAGGTTATCTGTCTATAGTGTATATAGAAATGATAGAATTACTCACGGAGGAGGTGTAGCAATTGCAGTAAAATCTACTTTAAAACACAAGTCGGAAACGCCATTTAACACTAAAATTTTTGAAAACATCTGCATCTCTATGGATATGGATAATAGAAAAGTAATGTTTATTTCTGCATATTGCTCACGATATACTAACGACTTTTCTTCCGATCTGAATCTATTAACATCTGCAAATTTTGAATTTTTCATTTTAGGAGACTTTAATTCCCACAATAGAAGTTGGAATTGCCCAACTTCAGACATAGCGGGAAGAGTTTTGTTTGATAACCAAAATTCATCAAATTACTACATATATTTTCCTTCCGGGCCAACCCGATTTCCTCAAAATTCAGTTTCCAGACGTCCATCTACAATTGATCTACTACTAACAAACTCGACACGTACCAATTTCTTTTTATATAAACGAACCAATACCAGAATTTGTTAAACTTTTTCCAGACTATCTTAATGCCAATTGGGAACGTTTCAGAAGTATAGTCGACGTAAAAATTAATTCTTCCGTAATTTTATCCTCTAACCTAACTCACTTTAATGCGGACGAATCTCTTCATGAATTTACTGCTTTGATATCTGACGCTTGTTCAGTGATACCAGTGCGCACTTTTAATAATGGAAATCTTAGAATTTCTGAACAGTGTAAAAGATTGATCTCCCAGAGGAACCTCTATAGGAGAAAATTTCAACGCTGTAACAACTATAACGGTAAAATATTATTTCGGGCTATAGTGAGGGTATTCAATAAATTGATCTCTTTCCAAATCAAATTATTAAGAAATGAACAATGGAACACATTCTTATCTAAATTGCCTAATGGAAGCAAGAATTTCTGGAAGATTACTAAACGTATAAGCCGGATTAACAAATTGATCGTTAACAACCAAGTTATAACAGACAGAATAGATATAGCTAATGCTATTGCTGACCAGTTAGAATTAGCTCATAACACCACCACAGCCTTGAACAGTCCTGTCGAGAGTAAGATAAATTTAATAGGAATATAGAAAACGATAACTCTTCCAATTGGGACTTACGTACTCTCACTAGCTTTGACGAGGTTTTATTTTTCATAAAACGACTGAAAAATCGAAAGTCCCCAGGTTTGGATAAAATTAGTAACATAGTCCTAAAAAAGTTGTCAAGATCTGCTTATAATTTTTTGGTTACGTTTTATAATTTTTGTATCCATAGTTGCTATTTTCCAATAGGGTTTAAAAAAGCTAAAGTCATTCCTATTGCAAAAGTAGGCAAAGACCCAAAACTTACATCTAGTTTTAGACCAATCAGCTTATTGAGTTCTTTGGATAAGGTCTTCGAGAGAATTATAATGTGTAGACTGAGTACTTTCGTTGAAGAAAATAATCTACTACATACCTGTCAATATGGTTTTAGGAGTCAACATTCTACTTCTCATCAACTGAAAAGGGTGGTTAACATGATAAAGGCTAACAAAAGCAGACGTTACTCCACTGGAGTTCTGGGGGCTTATTCTGAATTGCGATGCGAAAATCAATGCGATGCGCAAATGAAATGCGATGCGAAAGAAAATTGGTATTCTGTTAGACTTTCGCAATTGCATTCGCAATTTATTTCAAATCGTTGGCAACGCTGCTCAAATAAACATCAGTATCAACAAACGTCAAATTAAAAATAAATAAATTTTTTGTGCTTCGCTGTGAAAATTGTTTCTAAAATTTATTTAATAGGTCCAAACCTAATAAAATTTAAGTCAAATATTTTTAAACTTCTCTAATAGGTGGTCCATTAATATTTAGTTCTTCAGTTCACGTTTGCCACAAAGTATTTGCAGACTAACGTGCATTTGGTGTTTTTAAATGGCCTCTTGCCAAATGGCTGTGCTTATTCATAAATTCTATTTTTATTTAAAGTTGACGTGGTTTTTTTGTATTATTGCTTACTTCCCTGAATTAAATAATAAATATATGATGAATACATAAATAAAATATTGTTTTTTACTTACATGTTTGTACTTTGCGAATGCTACTTTGTTGTCGAATAAATTTTGCGAATTTGACATGTGTTTTCGCAATTTAGAATACCGATTTACCACCTTTTCGCATTTGAAATGCGATTAAAATAGAACTTTGCGAATATCGCAATACAGAATAGCAATTGTTCGCATTTATGTATTTTCGCATCGCATTGACTTTCGCATCGCAATTCAGAATAAGCCTCCTGTTTTTGGATATAGAAAAAGCATTTGACTCAATCTGGCATAATGGATTGATATATAAGCTCCATAAAATAAATTGCCTGTTGTATATCTTAAAACTAATCAAGAGTTTTCTCACGGATAGATCTTTTGTAGTTGAAATCGAAGGAGTTCTTTCAGATGAAAAACGAATTTTGGCAGGAGTGCCTCAGGGTTCTGTTTTATCCCCATTACTTTAGAATCTTTACACCTCTGATTTCTCAATAATAATGTAGCCTTTTATGGCGATTATAGCGCTCTCATGTCGCAAGGAAAGGTATCGAATACTATCATAAAGCGTATGCAAAATGTTCTTACGTACGCGACTAAATATTTTTCGAAATGGAAAATCAGGATCAACAGAGAGAAAACTCAAGCCATTCTTTTTCCTTATAATAAATCACCTAAAAGAAATCCTACACTTAAGCTATTCCTGCAGGGAACGGAAATTCCGCTTCTAAATTCAGTTGAATATTTAGGCGTAACTTTAGATAGAAAATTGAATTTCAAAGAACATTTAGAGAATACCTGCTCTCGAGCAATTCGTTGTGGTCGAGCTCTATACCCTCTTGTCAACAGAAAATCGAAATTAGGTATCAAGAATAAACTACTCTTATACAATTTATGTATCAAACCTATACTTACATACCGTTGTGTCGTCTGGAAACATTGTGCGAATATCCATAAGAAACGACTCCAAATAATTCAGAACAAAAATTTAAAAATTATATATAACCTACCAAGGCGATTTCCCACTATTGATCTTCACGAAATGTCAGATCAAAAGACAATTAAAACATTAATTGATGATATGACTGTGTCATTCTACAACAGATGCAGAACGTCAAATTTTGCACACTTGAGAAGTTTGCAGGACATAAGCTAAACGATTCTATACTTAGATATAGATTCTGCTAGCTCTCGTACACTAAACCTCTCATAACTCTTCTGTGATTTTAGATATAGGTTTTTTTCACTATCTTTTTCCTATATATTAGAATATTTTAGAAAAGCTATATACGAGTAAATAATGTAATTTGTATATATTTGCTGTAATATCATTATGATAGTAACTCAAAAATTGTACTAGAAATATAAAAATTTAGCCTTAGTGATAGTAAATAAATAAAAAAAAATTTGTTTACCCAATTTTGCGTTCTATGACCAACAAATTTTTTTATTCCAGTGTATTTAAGATAAATAATTAAGGTTTAGTACTTAATTTTATCTGTGAAGCAAATACAAAAAAATAGCTTGATAATTTTTTAAATTTAATAACTTTAATTGAATGTTTCCGTGGTTTAGTTTAATTATTTGAAAAGTGCCCGTGCATAGAACAAAAAAAATATCAACTTTTAACTACATACAAAGGCTAAGAAAAGTCAGCCGTATACAATGGATAATCAAAATTTGATTATTGTCTTTGCTTTATTGTTTGGATGGATATCTTTAGTTTATTTAAAATGTTTGTGAGAAGTTTCCTGAAGAGCTAAGTAGGTAGTAGCGAAATCGCCATCAAGACGTGCTCTCACCTTTAATAGTCAATATTGCACATTTAATAATTTAATAAGGATAAAAGATAGCACGATATTTTTGAAAATTTAATAATTTGATAAAAGATTCCCGTGTTTTAATTTACAAAAATGTCTGTATTATAAAAATATTAATCTTGTTATGAACGAATGCAGCTTGCCTCTAAATTAAATCTCTTCATTGGGCGTTACAAATATAGAAGAAGAATTGCAACCAAGCAATATATTGCGCATAAACGGTCAACTCCTGTGCGAACAATAACTAAAGAATAGTATACCGAGTCATCTTAAAGATTTACATTTCTTATAAAAAATTGGCAAATAATAAAAAAAATTAATGTCAAACATTTGCCATTAGTTGTTACATCAATCATTTACAAACCTGATTTAATAGTATAACAGGAGTCAGATTTGCTCAGTAATCATTATTATATATTATTACAGTGCTTTTCTAGAATTATCATTCATTTGTATGTTATAATATAAAAATTATTATCTTGAAATAGAACAAAAAATATACTTTTTTAAAACCCAAAATATAAAAAAAATTGTTGTGCTTGTAATAAAGGTTTTTACTATTACTAAAATAAGCTTGTCATTTAATCGAGAATAGCACTGTCAATCTGGTTTCTATTTAAAAACCTGGAGTTATTAAAAAAAAATTTTTTTAAAGTAAATTTAAAAACAAATGACCTAAAGACAAAAATAAGAAACAGCAATGATGACGATGTATGTAGACGCTTCAACTTTTTTTAGGTCTATTGCACATGTTGTACTTGAGAGTGTCTGTCGGTATGTGTCGTTATATATACAGGCATACAGATGGTTAGAAATACCCTTTGGTTATGACACACGCATCAAGATAATAAAAACTTAAATAAAAACAACAAATTGTTGTTGTGTATCTTCTGAAACAAAAGTGACAACAACGAGCAAAAATTGCAGTCTTCAACTAAATCATCGTCAACTTCATCTCAAATGCTGGTATAAAAATGAAATATTATTGTGTGCGTGCTTCATTTTTTACCTTTAGATGCAACGAAATGATCATTAATTCTTCAAACATATAGATATTTTCATTTATTCTTATTTCCAAGCATACAAATACTCGCACATATGTATGAGTACGAGTATTGTTAGAAGTCTGTTAACGGTGTATTCTTTTGGGCCTGTAGTCATATACAAACACGTTTTTCGCTTGCACACTTGCAAACACCAATTTTCATACTAAAAAAAAATTTCAAGACTTTTCAGAGAGCAGCAGCATAAAAGCAGAAACTTAAAATAAAAAAATCGCTACCGAAACCATTTCTATGCCCTCAAAATACTTTCAAAATTTAAAAAAAATATGAGCGTAGGTATTTATGCCTCATGGTTATTGCAGTTGCAATTTATTTAACGAAGCATACAAAAAAATCTACACCGCAAAATACACATCTATGTTGTGCATAACACTATGAATGTTTGCTTTCTATAAAATTTTGTTGTATGGCTATTTTTTGCTTCTCTTTTGTTTCTAATTCTATTTAAAAAACTAAATTTTATTTCTCTTTTTATTTAAAAATAGAAACAAAATAGACTTTTTTCCTTTAAAAAACATGCAAAACAGTGAATAATAAAATAAGGATAAAATAAAATGACCGTAAAACATAAAAAGCAAAATGATTTTAAAAAAATTAATAGAGCATATGACATAATTTACCTTAGTATTTCTAATTTTGAAATAATGTATTTGTCGAACTATTTTAATGTTATATTAAACAATATTTGCCATGTAATGACTTACTTCTGTGATTACCATATTTCGTTACTTGCTTTTACAAAACGGTACATAAGTTCGCAAAAGAAACTATAACGGTTCAGAAATTCGGTTACATCCTTGAAATTATAGCAACTATTGGCACAACCTTTAACCTCCAAATCCAAATTTTAAGGTTCCTTGTAAATTTCAGCTGTTTGTCTATAAGGGTCAAAAGTTTATCCATATATATCAAATTACATCAACTAATGTAACACCCTTTAATTTATAATTTTAAAAAGTTATACTTCTTTTTATACCAGACGATGTAGTGGACATTTTTGCTAATTTTCAAATAACTGTATGTATTGTTTCAGAAGATATGCCCATATGGCTTAAATTACATCAAATATGGGAACACTTTCTCGTATAGCGGACTTAGCAATACAGGTTCCTTTTAAATTTCAGCCGCCTATCTGTAAGATTTAAAAGTTTGTCCACATACAGTAAATTACATCAACTATTGGGACACCCTTTTATTTCCAAATCTATACATCCGTCTAATTTTCAAGTGTTTGTTTATAACGGTTCAAAAGATAGGACTATATGGGTCAAATTACATCACGCATGGGAATATCCTTTAAGTTCTAAATTCAAATTGTATACTTTTTGCTATAGCGGACATAGCAATATAGGTTCCTTTTTAATTACAGCTGTCTGTCTTTAGCAGTTCAAAAATTCTGTCACATACACCAAATTATTTCCACTATTGGCACACCCTTTACTTTCCAACTACAAACTTAATATTTGTTGTTATAGTGGGTTTTAGCAACACAGGTTCTTTGTAAATTTCAGCCGTGTGGATATATACATAAAACTAAATGAACTAGAGGGGCACCCTTTAATTTATAATTTTGAAAATTTGTACTTGTTATTATAACAGTCGTAGTAATCGGAATTTTGACCAATTTTCAAGCTTTTGTCCTTAAAGGTTCAAAAGATAGATCTATATAGGTCAATTTACGTCACCTATGGGGATACCATGTGATATCTAGATTTATTTTTGTATATTCCTTTTTGCTATTGAAAGCCATAGTGATACTCTGTTTTTTTTTAAATTTTCGATTAGTGCCCCTACGGTTCATAATAAACTTAAACACTTAAACATGTATGTAGGATTATGGTTAATTAATACAACCATGACAAACGAACGACGTATGAAAAGAAATATCGATAATCGTTGTAAGCTAAAAAAGTAAAAAGAAAACATTTTTGGTAGAGTCAGTCGCTATACAACCATCGACGTAAGTTCATCAAAACGAAAGAGACGAAGAAAAACTGTATCATTAAACTGTACTATTTAATTTGAAATAAAACTGAATTTATTAAAAAAATAAAAATCAAAAAGTGTGTATTAAGAAAACAAGAAGAAACTAGGAAGACGTAACCCTACATGTATGTTGTATGGAGACACACTTTAAGTTTTATGATTATGAACTGTTTTTAAAACGAGACTTATCTGTTAGCACAATCTATCAAATTACAAATAATTTTAAAAATCGGTTTAGAAATGACTGAGTTCTACAGGCACAAACATAAAAAAGCAACATTCAGTTGAATGGATAATCTTCTTTTTTATAAAAATTGTTTTCAATTTTTATTTTTTCATTGAAGCTTTCAAATACATATGAATGGTTTCCGATGTCAACCCTTATGTAGAAAAATTAACAAAAAATAAAAATATTTAGTCAGTGGTTACTGTGTTTTTGTATTAAAATTGTTTGAGTTTTTTATGGCTTTTTGCCTTATTGATTCAATGGAGTTCTTATTTAATTAATTTGGCTTTAAGTATAAGACTCTAAGATTCTCCTTACAAAATTTGGGTAGAATCCACTATATGAGCAGTAGCGAAATAGCTATATGGATATGCTTTCCCCGCAGTAATACATTTCATTTTTTAGCTTAGTTTAAAATAATTAATATTTCATGAGAATATTTTATGAGAATATTTAAAGGAATCAAGCACAATTAAGGAAAATTAATATTATTAATATTATTTAAAAAAAATTGTTTTTAAGTAACATTTTGAATGACAACAATATTCTTTTAATTCTTAAGGGACATATTTTTACCTTTCAATTAAAAGTTATCAAAAGCTTAATATCAAAGTTCCAACTAATCGAAGCCTATTTTTCGAATGGAACTTCGTCATTGGGTAACATGGATATCTTTATTCAATTAATTATAAAACCTGTATGCGATTTAACTTATAATTGTTTTTATTATTTAATTTATTTATATTTAGTATTAAAAATTCAAACGTTAATACAAAAACGAGGTACTTATTTACTAATATTTGTGTGTTTAAGGCAATTGATTTTTTTTTCTTTTTTTGTTGACCAAACGATATTAAAAACGACGTTCTTTAGATTAGCAATAATTTATACAGATTAATGAACGTTATAATCGAACTTTCCTGTACAATACAGAACGGATGATAAATTCTTATGACGAAGAGTTTTTAATAATTAATAATACTGCATCACTTTTGGAACACCCTTAAATAAAAATTTTTTTTCTACCTATTACGGCTCCAGATATAGAGAGCTTTAACACACAAAAAGACTGACATTCGGTTAAAAATTGGAGCGAAAGCAAAAGGGTTACTAAAAGAAACTCAACAAGGCTAATAGTTATACTCTTTACTGTATTTGGTTCCAAGCTCATTAATACAAACTTCTTAAGTGCTTACAGATGTACGCCCAAAAACAAGGGTAAAGACACAGAAACCACAAGCGTCACTTGCACCCATTCACCGTGATATGGAAAACATGCAGAATGTGTACAATTATTTACAAAAGTTTTATGCAACAAAGGCCAGCAAAAGAATGCAATAACTTTCCATTTGAAAATTATACCTTTTTATAGACAACATTGTGCAATGTTTTATGTATGTAATCTACCACTACAATACTACATATACACATGTAAATAAGCTTCAACAAATTTACACATCCACGCTCAACACGAAGAGTTTTCACAACCTGTGAGGTAAAATATTAGAACGTGGGTTTCATGTTTCTCTCGCTGCAGGATATTGTAAAGAAATTCATGTGTTGAATATAGAAAGTCTTACATGCTTTTCGTGTGTGTTGTTTTGTGCTTAAATTGTTTTACCAAAATAGCTATTTTATCCACAACATCACATTAAAATAAAAAGAGGCAAAATGCTGCAGAAAGTAAAAAGAAGTTATTAGAAACTTCTTAAAGAGACGTTATCACTTAGAACGCATAGGTAACACAAATGATGCTAAGAAAATACTAAAACAAAAAAGCCGAAGGCACATCACCTTCTACAATTACTGGACCGCAATAAATATCGAGAAAAAACACGATTTTGCAGCGCATCTTATGTCGGAATGTCTAAAGAAGGCTTGAGTAAGATAAAATACAAAGACACATATAGATTTTTTGGAATCTAAGAAATTCTTAATTTAGCAAAACCTTTGGGAAACCCTTGAAACAGGTTCCACTAATTTTAGCGTAGAAAAATATACCACATTAAGAAAAATTACAACAAACAACAAATAACGATAATAATCTGTACATTTCTAAAAGCAATGAAATATAAAATAAAGACAACGCCGTATTAGGAATACGCAACATTTAATCTTTACGACACACAACATTTAAGAAAATCTACATACAGGAAACTAAAATTTAAAATTATGGAAAACTGAAGCAATTATTTGGAAATTATTTGTTTAGATGATTGACATAAAAATTGATCTGTTGCCGCATCAAAACGAAAAAAAAGACAATGTTGCTGCAAATTTTTAAGATTAACGATGTGTGTGTGGCACTTGCGATGAAATGAAAACAGTGCACTGTATTGTTTTTAAATTGTATTATCTGTATCACTAGAACTTTAAATCGAGTAATGTCGCTAACAAAATTAGGGAATAGATTGTATATAAAAACATTTTTATTTCAAACTCTGGCTTAACTAAATTAATTTAAATAGTTTCAAAAAATTGCTGAAATTTTTGGTTAATTATTGCAATTAATTGGTTAATTATTTGCAAGTAATTGCTGTGTTCAAATAACTTTATAGTTCATTTACCGTTTAAGATTTTTTTGCCATCACACGTTTATTTATCTTCATCGTATGAAAGTAAGAGTATCACAATAACTATAAAACCGGGTGCTTTTAGTCTACATATACAGGCCATTCCACGCCAGTTATGGGGTCTCTTAATTATATTTTTCAAAGTTCTGTTTCCGGTAACCGAATTATTCAACCGTCTTTTATTCATTTTAGCTTATTAATAACAAAAATATCGAATAAGAAGTAATATTGCTCTGTTCGACTATATTGAATCTTAAAATTATTTTTTGATGGAAAATGTACACCTTTGATATCTTAGAAGTACTTTTTAAGAAATTTTTTAACTGTAGATAATTTTCGGAACAAATGAAATTTGAAATATTTTATTGCAGGTACAATGTTTTGTAAAAATTTAATTTTTGATAAATTTAAAAAAAAAAACAAAGAAATTCTTTACTATTAAAATTAGGATGTGGCGGTCCAGAAAATGCTGCATTTCATTCTGCTTTTTCTTGTTTTCTTTGGAAAACGTCCACATACATTTTTAAATAATTTTTCTTTCCAAAGAAGTTTAGAATTTAAATTAAAAATGAACCAAAAGCCCAAACTAAGTCAATTTTCATTCATTTATAAGATCGATGGTTCAAATCGTGATTGGGAAAAAAAATTAAAAATTAAAATATTTATTTTTTGTAAAAAAAAAAATTCTTAAAATTTAAAATTAGTTTACAACAAAAGTTGACCCTCCTTCCATTCTTAATCATGTTTGAATTACGTTGTATATAAAAATACTAAAAGCCATAAAGCCTTACAATATTTACTTCATTACTCAAACTTAACTTCGTGTAGTACGTGTTAGTTTTCGTGGCTGTAAGTTTTCTTCATATTTAAGCACGACGAAATCAAACTTTTCCAGAAATAAAGTTTAGCTGAGAGACTCTTGGAATTTTTTTTGTTGTTTTTTTGTAAAAAGACAAAAGGGAAGATTCCAATAAAAATAATATCCTCCTGCTATTATATACTTTAAAATTTAAGAAAAATGCCAATAAGCAAAAATATACTGCCGAAAAAAATACTGCTCCTGCGAACACAAAACTTTTAACTAATTACTCACTGCAGACATTATGAACAAACTAAAACTATTCTGATGAAGCCGTAAAAAATATATATTCGAAGAAAAGTTTTTGATTGTTTAAACATATCAACTTCCAGGGCTACTTTAATAAAAGCTTTAAGGCATAAACCATAAATTTTATTAAGAAACTTAATTACAGTTAACAAGTTAAAGAAAAAAAACAAAAATTAAAAAAAATTTCCTAAAATATTTTATGCAACTTTCTTTAATTGTCTTTAAGACGCCAATGAGACCTGTGCGAAGCAGACAAACAAAAAAAATTAAGACAATACAGTGTTTCTCTTGAAAAGCAGAAAAGCAAAGAATAAATGTAAACAAACCAAAAGTTAAAATCACTTAATGTATAGCTCTGGCTCCGATAATGTAGAATTTTAAAAGAAAAATAAAACAAGCCTAAATGTATACTACACTTTCAGCAGTTGCTAAGTATTTTTTCTTCAGTATTTATGCTATTTGTTTAAGCCTTTTGTACATTGTTAAAGTGTTGCCGAGTATTCTCCCACAGTAGTGCAAGCAGTATAAGAATAATTGTTGGGAGTCTTTGTATGTGTTGCAAGAGAACAATAAGGTTTTGTTTTGAGTGGTTGTAGTCATATTAAAACTCTTTCTACGACAATAATGCACTATGGGATAAAAATAAAATTATGTTTTCTTTTTATCTATTTTTTAAATATTTTAATTTTAAAATTTAAAAAATATTGAAAGAAATATTTCTATATATATTATTTCATTTAACTGAAATGTCAGAATCTAACAACAAGTACAAGTATTATATTTGAATCATATATACTCTTTACCGATTTATATGTACATGTGGTTGTATACATGTACATATAAATAGATAAAAGAAATTCTTTCCTACCATTAAAGTTTTCTGTTCAAAACAAGCGGCGAAGTTTAGCTTAGGGTTGTTCTCCCAACTAATTGTGGTAAATAAATAGTAAGTGGTGCGTATTTAATAAAGACAATTATCAATCAAAAGAGATTTTCGATACCACTAATCGATTATTAAATTTGTTTCTGTTGTCATCATCAACTATAGCACACACGTTTTCCGAATTAATTAATCTTTAAGTCAGTTTATTTATTATTGATTTTGTAAACACGGCGTGGAACATTTAAATTCTCTTTTAAATCACTGAATTTTAGAAAAGTTTAATTTTTAAATTAATTTGAATTTTAATAATACTTTTTTCCAAAGCATTCACTCCATAGTGGTATAACCGTGAGCCTACATTTTCTTAGTTTTCCTTTTTCTGTTTAAAGAAATCTGGAAAAAATGTTAAATATTTAAGAAACAGTCCGCTATTTCTGTGTGTAAGTATTTTATTTTAAAAGCTGTTACTTAAAAAAATTATTTTTTCATTTTTCCTCCCTGGTAGGCTTTTAAGTAATGAAGACTTAAATAGTGCGTGTATAAAATTCTGTTTTCTTTTTTTATTTTAAAATGTTTTCAGCATGTTATTTAATAAAAGTACCAGAAAACAACAAGTAAAATGCAAACTCTGTATAAAAACTCTGAGGCACTTAAAATATCATTATCAATTTTAAAAATAACATGCTTTTAAAGATTTTAGGTAAATTTGTGTTAAAAAAAAACAAATCTAATTTTTTTTACGATTTGGCAGAGAAAAAGAAATAAACGAATTGCAGTAAAATAAGATTATTGTTTGGGGAGCTGTAGGGGCAGTGTTTTTTAAGCCTCACAAGAAAACTTGAATAGATTTAATTGCATATTCTCAAATCGTTTATGCAAATTGACAATTGTAGTGCTTATGGTTGGTTGATGGTTGGTTATCACTATCGTTAGTTTTATGCTGCGATTCACAAAGTCGGCAACTTTTTTTTGTTTACAGTGACAATTACATGATTTACAAACATCTAGCAACAAAATTAAGAAGGTAAAATATGTGAAATCAAAAGGCAGAAATGTTAAATAAAGTGTAAATTATGTCTGCAAAAAACTGACAGACGGGCAAAGGTTCAGCAAATACGAAATAAAAATTGTAACACAAATTTTGTTTAAATTTCAATCGCCTACCTATAACAGTTCGAGAGATAAGTCTTTATACATCAAATTACATCAATTCTGGGGACACCCTTTATTTTATGACTTTTAATATTTATTGTTGTTATTTTACATACTGTGTAAATTAGTGAACTGATTCTATTATGGCTTAAAAGATAAACGATAATTAAATACAAATCATACAGGGACCCCCGTTAATTTTTTATTGTAGACATCGTAATAAACACTTTATTTCAATTTCAAGTCATTTTCGGTTACGGTTATACAATAGGGCCATAGGGCAGCCTTTAATTCTATATTTTTAATTTTCTATTTATTCTATATAGATCAAATATTATGATCTGTAGACACACCCTCTAATTTCTAATTTAAAATGTTTATAATTGTTGCTATGGCGGGTTATAGTAATAAACGTTCTGTGTACATTTTAACTGTCTGTCTATAATGATTCAAAAGTTGAAGTCACATACACCAAATAGCATCTACACTAGGGCGGGTCGATTTGTGTGGAGGCAAAAAAATCGCCCATGGCTCAGTGAAAATAGTATTCTAGGGATCAAAATAAGAAACTTTGCCCGAGGAGCTATACCTCTAAAACGAATTCTACTACCCCCCCCAACTGTTGACTTTTGTCCCGCAGGTCAAGTTTTGAAAAATCCCACCTTGCCCCATTTAGAGTGCCCCAATCGAGTCCAAATGTATGACCGACCCCCACTAACTTTGGAGGGCTGACCCCTGGAACCCCCCTGGGGGAGTAAAGTGCCAAAATTGTGATTTTATGAAATGTTTGTATGGTGAACCCCCCAGGATTCTGTAGATTCTACACCGTTTAATTTTTGATTTTAAAAATTTTTAAAGCGGGCATAGAAGTTTAAATTTTGTGTAATTTTAAAGAGTCAAACTATAAAGGTTCTAATATAGGACCACAAAGGCCTAATTACGTCACCTATGGGGATACCCCATAATGCTTTCTGTTATTGTGAAATATAGTCATACCGACCATGTTCAGCAGTTATGTGGGTGATCGCCACGGTTCAATAGATATGTAAAAGTCTCACATATGACTTTTACATATCTCTATGTGTTGCATAGGGACACCCTTTAATTTTTCATATTATTCATGCTTTTCAGTCAAAAAAGAAAAATTCAAACATGGTCTAAAAAGACTGAGTTCAATGGGCATAAATATAAAAGCTATAAATATTTAAAACTAATAAACGGCATCTTTTTTAAAGCGGTTGAAAGAGCAATTTACATTCACGCTCCTAAAACAAAGCCTTAAATTAAAATAGCTCTGATTCACTACGATTTTAAATTCCCATAGAAGATCGTTTCCGTTTGAATAAAAATTCTTCTTTAATAATTACTTAACAAATAACTCAAAAATATCCAGCTTAAACTTTTGTTGCAACAGCAACAGAGCAATCTGCTGAAGACATACAATTCCATTAAAATTTTATAGTTTTTTTTTTTTTTTGCCTTTTTAAGACTTTTAACCGAATATTAAAATTAATTTCGTTTTCAGAAAAATAGTGTATTTTTTTTTTTTTTTTTTTTTGTTTAACAGATTTTTATCTTAAACTGGTATTTTTTGGTCCTGCGAACACAAACAACAAAAAGAAAAGCAGCCAAAAATCTGTGAAAAATTATGTAAAATACATGCATTAACTTAATAAATATACGTGAACAAATATTTGTAGTTCTTACTGTTGATTTTGTTTCTCTTTCTTTGCTTTATAATTGTTAAATTAATGTGGCTTAAGCAAAGATGACGGCAGAAAAAATGGCGTTAAAAAACGTTCGCCTTTTATATCTATAAATTAAAAAGAAAAAAAAACAAAAATTACTTGATATTGGTAATGGAATAATTAATTAAATACAACTTTATGCGGCTTAGAAATATTCTTTGTGGTTTATTTAATTGGAAACACATTTTCTTCATGTTCTGCTTTACACTGCCGCACAGTAGCTCAAATTTTTAAATAAATTTTTTGTACTGGTAAAAACTTTTCAAAATTTACTGTTTAATAGATTAACAGTAAGGAGGATTCTTCTTAATTTTAATGCCATCCAAAATAAATTTTTCTTTCTTAAAAATTGGAAAAACAAATTTGAAAAAATTATTCATTAAATTGGGTATTTTCCGATTTTCTTAAAACTAAAAATTTAGGTCAATTTCCTTCAATTATACTTTGATTTAATTCTACTTTCTGATTGTATCAGTCTATAGAATTAAATATTTACATTCTTGTAAATGCTTTTCATTTTAGATACATTTGCATAGATAATAAACATTTTGTTGTTTTATTTTTTTATATTTGTTTACTTTTTTCCTAAGTGGAAAAATTACGCAAGAAGATATTTCATTAGACTAATAACTTTCAATACACCCATTTAAATGTCTCAAGGCTTTCCAACTGAAATAATGCTTATTCTAATTTCATGTTTTATTTTAACATTTTTTATATATTTTCTCAAGGCTGCTGTTTATTTTCAGAAGAATAAAAAAAGTTCTGAGATCAAACGATTTTTCTTGCTTTTAAAAATCGTTTGTTGTCTTCTTGTTAGATTTATATTTTATACATTTGATGTTTTGTTTTAAGCCTCAAACTATGCAAATTGTTTTTACACATCAAACAGCCCAACGTTATGCCAAAGTTTCTTTTTAAAATCCACTTCAAAAACACTCATCAGTGAGAAAATTGTGTCGTTTTTGTAATAAACTTTTAAATGAATCTCTTTTGTTTATAAGTTAATTTTCCGGCTTGAGGTCTGTTGTTTAATAAATTAAGAGAAATTTAAAAAAGTTGTTTTAAGTGTTTTTAAATATCATTCTTTAATTTATTTATCCGATATTTCGGCCAACTTTGTTGGTCATCTTCAGGGATCGTTATTTAAAAAAATATACTCAAAAACTTTTCTATTATTTACGTCACTCAACTTTGTCACTTACTGTAAACTTGAATCTCTTTTGTTCAATATTTTTTTCACTTTCCTTTATTTCATTTCGCTTTTTAACTTTTCTTTATTTTTTTACATAAATAAATAATTTGTAACAACAAGTTGAAAAATGAGAATGAATAATAAAATAAAAGAAAAAATATTTAATGGTTTTAAAATTAAAATTAAAGCACGGGAATATTAATTTAAATTAACTAATCTTAAAAATATAGTTCTAATATCACGAATAGATTATAAAAACCCCCGGTAATGATTATTGAAGGTGAAAGAATATATCGATGGTCATTTCTCTACCCCTTGCTAGCGTTTCAGGAAGCTTCTCACAAAAAATTAAATATACCAAAGGTTTTTGTACAAACAATTAAGTCTCTACTTAAATCAAAGTTTAAGCAAAACACAACAATAACCAAAAAAGATTCTAATTTTCTATTTCTTCTGTATTTGGGTGAGTTTTTTTGGCTCTTCTATCCAATTGAAAGATGATGAAAAATAAAACTAAAATAAGAAATAGAACATCACGAAACACTACGATAATTTATTTATTTTTATTCACGGGCACTTGGAAATTAATAATTAAAATTAAATAACGCCAATATTAAATTAGTCCGAACAAAAGATTAAAATCACGATATAGTTCAAGATTTTATAGTTTTATTTAAAGAATTTTTTGTTTAACATAATTTAATTAAGAACGACATATTTTCTTGACAGTCTGTCAGGTTAATTAAAAAAAAATTTAAAAAAACAGAACCCTTGTAAATTTCAGCTGTCTATTTATAACAGTTCAAAAGTTCGGCCACATACACTAACTTACATCAACTATTGGGACACCCGGTTATTCCCAAAACCAAATTTTATACTTGTTGTTGTAGCGGAGTTAGTACAATCGTCTGTCTACAGTTGTTTAAAATTATGGATATATACATAATTAAATGAACTATTGGGACACCCTTTAATTTTAATATTAATACTTGTTACTATAACGACCATATCACTCGACATAATGTCAAATTGGTAAGCGTTTGCCTATAACGGTTCAAAAGATAGGCCCATATAAGTAAATCTACATCAATTATGGGACACCCTTTAATTTCTAAATTAAAATTATAAAATCGTTGATATAGCGGGCTTAAAAATACAGGTCCCTTTTAAGTTTCAATATTTTGTCTATAACAGATCAAAAGTTCGGCCACTTACTTGTAATTACATCATCTATTGGGACACCCTATAACTTCCAAATTCAAATTTTATACTTGTTGTTATAGCGGACTTAGCAATACAGGTTCGTTGTAAATTTTAAGCGTCTGTCTACAACTGTTCAAAAGTATGGCCATATAAATCAAATTTAATCAACTATTGGCGCACCCTTTAATTTATAATTTGTAATATTAATACTTGTTACTGTAACGGCCATAGCAATCGACGAAACAGTTCAAAAGAGAGGCTCACATAAGTAAATCTTCATCAATTATGGGACACCCTTTAATTTCTAAATTCATATTATAAACTCGTTGATATAGCGGATTTAGCAATATAGGTCCCTTTTAAGTTTCAGCGTTCTGTCTATAACGGTTCAAAGGTTTGGTCACATACACAAAATTATATTAACTTATGGAACACCCTTTAATTTCCAAATTAAAAATTAATATTTGTTGTTATAGCGGACTATGCAATACAGGTTCGTTGTAAATTTCAAGTTGTAGACAGACGACAACTGTTCGAATGTACGCCATATACATTAAATTAACTGAACTATTAGCGCACCCTTTAATTTATAATTTTTAATATAAAAACTTGTTACTATAACGCCCATAGCAATCGACATTCTTTCCAATTTTCTAGCGTTTGTCTATAATGGTTCAATGATAGGCCCATATAAGTAAATTTACATTAATTTTGGTAATTGGGAGCCAAAGTAATACGCAGTCATTTTAAATTTTACAGAAGTGTCCTTTACAGTTCATAATACACGTAAAAAATGTTGTATGGGGACCTCTAATTTTTAAGATTATGACCTGCTTTTTAAACGGGCCAATCTGCAAGCATAATCTATCATATTACCAAAAATTTTCATAATCGGTTCAGAAATGACTGAGTTCTGCAGGCACAAACATAAAAAAGCAACATTCAGTCGAATTGTATAACCTCCTTCATTTTTTGAATACGGTTAAAAACTTTAGTAGAATGAAGTGCAACGTTACAACCTTAAATATCTTTCTTTATAGTATAGCACAATAAAAAATCCAAAAAATTATAACAAATAATATTTTCTCCTTTCAGGTATGTAGACAAGAACTATTTCTTAAATGATTTTATTGTAAGTACAACTGCACATTATAAATTATTACATATATCACATGAATTTAATGAAATGTTAACTGAAAATTGTCTACGTAAAATAAAAAAAAATTATTTTAGCCGACTACAACTCGTTGGGAGTCTGTTTCTTCTCTACTACGATGTTCTACTTGATTTGATTTCTTATAGAATTCTAATAATTAGAATAAATAATATCTGGTAAATAGGGTATTTAGAGTAGGACTTTTTAGCTTTCTTCTTTTTTATTTAAAAGTACAATCCTTTCGGTTAATAATGGAAAATTATTTCATTCAGATGGCTGCTTTGGCTGGCCATGCAGTAGCCTACACGATCGGTCCAATTTTTAAGCATTTTATCGATTGTGTGCAGCTGTATTTTAGCAGTGGCTTCACAAGTATTGTCCTTTAAAGCGGCTGATAATACGATCTTCAAAAACAGGGCGCAAGACATCGAGTGTAGCTTCGGCTGTGTGGCACGTAGTGCCGTCCTGTTGAAACTAAATGTTGCCAATATCCTTCCCTTCAATTTTTATGGACAAAAATTCGTTCAACATGGCCTAATAATGATCGCCATTGAGTGTAACGGCCACTATTTGCTCTTTTTCGAAGAAAAATGGCCCAATTATGCCTATGGACAAAAATCCACACCAAACTGTAACTTGTTTTGGGTGCACCAGCTTTCCAATCTATGCGTGCGGGTTTTCTGTGCCCCAAGATAAAAATAAGCTTCATATAAAAAGATGATTTTTTTGGCAAATCGGCATCTTCTGTAAGTCGACCGCAGGCCCACTTAGCGAAGCGCGTACACAATCATATTCGATCAGCGGAAAGACAAAACTGATTATCTGTCAAATCAGACATGAGCTAAGTGTTACCATTCACGAAATAAGCACTAGTTGAAAAAAAACGTTAGATGGCGAACCCTGTACATTTTCCCCTTTTTAAATAAAGAATTACAATTTTTTTTTGTGTGACCTTTCCAAAATTTAAATTTCATTTTATATAAATTTAAATTGAGCCTAGCGTTGGCTTCTATAAACTTAGAATTTTAAAATTTTAATTTAAAATAGATTTATTTTAATCTTCAATTACTTTATTGTTCTACTTTTTATGCTTCATTGACTGCATACAGAAGAAAAATCAATGAGTATAAAAGTTTCAAGGAAAATTGTACAAATGAATTGAATTTTACATAAGTTTTCAACAACATTTTTGTTTTTCTTAAGCACAAGGTAAAGAACAATACTTCAAAAATATATAGTATTAAAAGCAGTAATTTAAAAAAAATAATAATTAATAAAAAGGATGAATGCAAAAAAGCTATAAACACATGAGAATAATGTAAACAATAAAATTACTTTTGAGCGAAAATTTAACCAACTAAGAAATAATATTGTAAGGCCGATCATTCTATACAAAAAGTACCACAAAATAATATTATGTAAAATTAGGTGCAGTAAGCTGTAACGATTCGATTTACATACTTACGTACAGTTTTCCATCATTGCCTTATTTTTGGATACTTTAACCATTTACGAAGTATGTGTATATTGAGTTCAGAAAATAAAATTGAAAAATAATATGTAAACAAAATGGTTTGAAATAGTGGCGTCTACTTCTCCAGACCCCACAAAGGCCTCACATAAACCGCTTTGTGAGAACGATCTAGAATAGCTGGTGTATTTTTTAATGGTAAGTTTTGTTTTTCTTTACGTTGCAATTGCCTATTTTTTTAGTCTCCCGTTTTGTAACGGATTACGATACTAGTATGGACTCAACCAGAAAAAAACCAAAGGTTTTCTTTAATTCTCTTATTGTAAAGTTCATATGTTGCGAACGTCTTGTGTTTGTGTAAATATTTCCCAAAATTGTCGTATCAACTCTATAACTCTTTCAAACCCATCGACTTTACCAGGTTTGAAATAATTTTTCATTTCTTCCTTCTAATTTGCCACATTTATATCGGTATTTCAGACCTTTCTCAAATGAGTAGCGTAATCAATGAAAAATTATGCCGCAGCTTTAAATGTCAGGAATGCGATTTTTTGTGTGTGTCTATTTAAGTCTGCACACTTTTTAGTGATTTTCTAAAAGTTGTTTTTTGTATAGCGTTACATCAGTTGGTAGAGTGGTACGACATTCGATTACGCATGATATTCAGATAATTTTTCCACGAATAAAAATAGAGATGTGATATACATTATAAATAGAGATTTAAAGTTAAAACCAAGCTTATACGAGGGCTGCTCTATATATTTCTGGCCTAATAGTGAAAATGCGAATATTTATAATCAAAAATGGTTTTATTGTTTTACAAAGTATTCTCCAGCATGATTTATACACTTTTGCATGCGCTCAAACCAGTTATCGAAGCACTTTTTCCACTCCGATTGAGACACCTCTAAAACATGGTTTTTGAATACTTCAACAGCTTCTTCTGGCGACGAAAATCGTTGACCACGCATTTTTTTCTTGATGTGCGGAAACAAGAAGAAGTCATTAGATGCCAAGTCAGCGCTGTACGGCGGATGACCCATTAATTCGACGTTTCGGCCGGTCAAAAACGCTCTGATTTGAGCAGAGCAATGTCACGGTGAACAATGATTTGTCTTCTCTTGTTGATTTTTTGAATTTCTCCGATGACTTCAGGCAAACAAATTGTAGTGTACCACTCAGAAGTGACCGTACTACGTTGCTCAAGCGGAGCAGTCGCCACATGACCAGTTTTGCTGAAGAAACAGGCGACCATTTGCTTCGAAGTGCTTCTTCCACGAACAACTTTCGTTGGATTTTGCTCGTCTTTGAAGACGCACACGGTCGATTGTTGTTTCGTTTCGGGCTCATACGCATAGATCCATGATTCGCCACCTATGACGATCTTATAAACGTCTTTTGAAGCACCGCAATCGTATTTTTGCAACATTTTTTTGCACCAATCGTCACGAGCCTTTTTTTGAGCGACTTTCAAATTGTGCGGGATCCCACGAGAACAAACCTTTTTTATGGCCAGGTGTTCATGCAGTATCGAATGTATGCTGGTGGAAGAAATGTCCAAGGGTGTATCTATCTCTCGGTATGTCGCATGTCGATCTTGCATTATGAGTTCACGCACGGCATGTTCTCTAGCACAACAGCCGTTTTTGGATGACCTTCACGGAATTCGTCTTTGAGCGAGCTTGGGCTACGATTCAATTAATTATACCAATTTTTCACAGTGCTATAGGATGGTGCTTTATCGCCATACAAAGATTTAAGTTCATCAATGCACTCTTGTCGTGATAATCCACGTCGAAAGTTGTGAAAAATGATGGCACGCAAATGTTCACGAGTTAATTCCATTTTTCTATATTAATTTTTTCAAGTCACTGTAAACAACACAAATAATGGTCGTACGTCAAAACGTTTTGAGTACGATTATGCTTAAAATGACAAACTTTCCAATGGAAATGTCAGATTGCACTTGGCAGCACTCAGTGTTGCCAGGCCAGAAATATATATAGCAGCCCTCGTAGCTAATTTACCCTTAAATTCATGAGCTGAGCATATAACAAAACACGGAGATTTTACCTTCAAAGAGTTAAAACAAAATTAAACTTTAAACGAAAATATCTCATTTCATTATTTTTTGCTGAATAAAATTAGTTTTATTCAAAGAATATTTATATTAAGTACATGCAAGTCTACAACAAGTACAACATTTGTGTAAAATCATGTATTATGCCAAAAAT
Source organism: Gymnosoma rotundatum (assembly GCA_916610165.2). NCBI lineage: Eukaryota > Metazoa > Arthropoda > Insecta > Diptera > Tachinidae > Gymnosoma > Gymnosoma rotundatum. The sequence continues at coordinate 109,686,347 of OU744337.1, forward strand.
CAGTTCAGAGACGGCAAAGTGGATAACATTTTATAATTTTTGTAACTAAAAATTTAATATTAATTTTACTTAATTATTTAAAAAAAAATAAGAGAATGACCTTTTAACGACTATATCAATGTAAATTTTAACAGGAATTCAATAAAAGGATATTCAATACAACTTGAGTTGGAAAAGTGTAATTTGAATATTTCGTTTACCATCCCTGATAGAACATAATAAAAATGAAAAGAAACCTTAAAAATAAGAGAAATGTAAACATGATAAACACCCGCTGCAATAAAACTATCAGCTGAACTCCTGCATGTACTTGTTATAGATATACTTTGGTTTTATTCATTTAAGTTTTTATTTAAATCGCATAGTTTTATTCATTATAAAAAATTAAACAGAATAAAGTGAGAGGAAACTTTTTATATTTATTTATTTATTTGGGTATAATAATATTTATAACTTAAGTAATTAAAGTAATCAAAGAAATAACCACAAAGCAAAATTCTTTATTTATCAATTATCAGTGTTACCAGCTAAGGTTTTTTGTAGAAAAAATAAGCATTTTTTGTAGTTCGTGTTTGATATTCTTCGACGTTGTTAGAGCTTTGGTATTCATGCGATACCGTTGCCAAATATTTTAATATATAAATCAAATGGGCTAGTTAAGAAAATTATTAATCTCATGAATTTTTTATTTTTTGTTAAAAATCTAACTTGTGAAATAACAACCACCGATCGAAATCTTACAAATTTTCGATCCATTAAAACTGTCATTTTTCCATTTATCCAATCTTAACAAACAAGCCTTCTTCGGCACAGTATTGACTGACCTTCGCAACAAGTTATGGTTTATTTTATTGAACCAGCTCTTAAATATGATTGACGCTTTAAAGGGAATTCTGTATTAAAAATCATAAATGTTTCATTATCTGGTAAAGGGTCGATATAAAAAATGTATTTTTTTTTTTATCTCATGATCAGTACTCGCTACTTAGTTTAGAAAAATGCAATAGACAAGTTAATATTTACGCTGTACAGCAGTAAAAGTACAGATAAAACAGGTTGCTTTCTATTAGGTAAAAAGTACAAAGAATTTGAGTAACCTTAAATTTTTAAATGAAATTTAAAACGGTTTTGGCAGTAAGCCATTTTAGGAGATCTCCCAAATAAATTTTTGTCCACTAATTATCGTCTCAGCGTCATAGTGTTAGTGGATGTTTTATACTTATAAATATAAAATTAATAATAATTATAATAGATATTAAAATTCATTGAATAATATCAAGAGGTAGTTTAATTAAAATATTAATTTTGGAGATTAATGATAAGGAAATTCCTTTCTCTTGAAGTTTTAAAAGATATATCTTATATTTGGTTTACAAGACCAATGTTTTTATTATTCTATTAAAACTAATGATAACAAATTTAAATTTAATTTAAATAGCATATTTTGTGCAAAGTGTTGTCCGTCAGACCCCAGTGTAACAAATATCGCCAAAAAAATGTGTATGATGGATGTATGATGTTTTTATCTCGCAGGCAACAGTGTCCATAAAAAAATATTGCCAGTGACATATTAGTATGTGTAGAAACAACCAACACACGAAAAAATAAATAAGAAGCCTACAATTATGAAGTATTTGTTTTGTTTTCCATCATTAATAAGAGTATTAAAAGAAAGATGAAAATAATAAATTGCACGTTAAAGTTGACAAATATGTTAAGGAAACCCATTACTTTATAATATCTTATTACTAAGTTAATAAAAATACTCACACTGACATTGATTCCTTAAATACTATTAATTACTTTTCTAAGTGAATCTTATAAATGGAAATAAAGATAAGTCTGACCCTGTTAAGGTCAAATAGAAGATTAAAAATTAATCACGTTTACAATAAGTAAAATAAATATGATCAAATGCATAAAAATTCCATAAAATTAACTTTTTTCTCTTACGTACAATTATTATTATTATTATTTATTTTATAAACAGAAATACTAATAAGTTTCTGTTATTCGATGTATATTAATTAATATTTGTGTATAAACATATTTTTCTCCAAATACTTTGCTAGCATTTCATGGAATTTAAGTCATTAAGACTATCAAAATTTCAGTTGCCTAAAAATCTTCAAGATGAAATAGAAATAAAGTCGCCACAATTTAATTATAAATATAGAAAATCTGCCACCCAATCATTCATTACAAACACTGAATCCATAATCGTTTCTTATTATTTGTATTTTGTTATTTTTATCTATTTATTTGTTTTTACTTAATTACAATTTGTATGCATCAGGACTGGGGGCGTTTTTCTATATACAGGCATTTATTATTGTGTCATGATTTCTCTACTAGTGTATTGATTTTCGAAGGAGATATATTTGCCACCAAGAAAAAATAACTTTGGAAAACCTTCAATTTCATTTTACTAAACCGGCTTAATTGTATATAACAATCTTTTATGTAGAAACATTAACTATATGCCATATTCATAAAAATATAGTTGCGAAGTAGAATGAATAAAGAAAAATTATTTTAAATAAATTAAAATTCTTCTTGTGCATACTATACATTCAACTGGACTTGATATGTCAAGCATAATTAGAAACAATTGTAAAATAATAATCCTATAATAATGTCGCATTATAATAATTTAGTTGAAATATTTGATTTATTTTTTTAATTTTCAGTGGCCAATGTTCACGGTTTACTTTTTCAGATCTTGTAGCTTTAGTAAATATTTGTAAATTTTAAACACGACAACAAGAAAATGCATACATTATCAATTTATTATGCTGGCTCCATTGTAAATGCGAAACCTTTGAATATTTAGCGCCACTTTGTTTATTTTTTTGTCTTTTGTGTGTGTGTGTTTTTTTTTTTTTTTGTTTACATTGCACAAAAAAGGTCATATTAAATGTTTTAGTTTATAAAATAAAGGATTTTAGGTAAATTCAGCTAATTATAAAAATTGACTTCTAAAAAACTTTAGTAAAGCCATACCTGGGACTAATTCATTTATTTGTCTAACCTAAAATCTTAATAATTAAATGGGTTAAATTTGTAGACACCAGTAAAAAAAGTTGTACCTAAGGTTTGGCCGCTTCCTAGAAGGACATGGACCGATCTAGCCTATTTCCAATAGCACCCCTGCATAAATCCATAGGCAGCTGAGCTACCGAAAGATTTGCCTTCACCTGGGAACATAAATTTTCTTCTGAATTGTTGAAACCGTTAGTGGTAATAAATGGAATAATTCTCTTAAGTTGAATTAAGGCATTAAGATTCAATTAGACGTTCCATAACCATATAAAACACTGTATTTGATTATTAGCGACATGCCATAAAGCCATAGCCATTTTTGCTTATTTTTAACGTTCGCTGCATTTTATTGGTGACTTCAATTTATATTTTTCGTTGCACTTCTTTTTTAACAAACAGCAACATAAATAAGACTTTCTTATGGCTACTATTCGCTGGGAGTAAATGTGATTATGGTTATTGCCATGGTTACGGCTATTGCACCTTCCAGAAATATACTCTAGTTACGCTAATGAATAATGAAGTGTTAAATATAGGGACACCCTTCAAAGCATTTATTTTTCTGAACAAAACTGGAAAATTGATTTCATTTTTGTCTCCAAGTATCTTTGGTCACCGAAAATGGAAAAATATATTTAAGTAAACGAAATTTTTCGTACATCATCTGAGATTCCTTCGCGTATTTTTGTTTCCCTTTTTTAGATGTTTTCATTTTCAGTCATATGACAGCAGTATAAACCGACAACGTTTCGTCTCATAATACCATCGGATGAAATCATTTCGAGATCACCGCCCAGAGCAGTATAATGTCACATTATTGAAATCAATAAAGATAAAAATTCTGCAAAGATTTCTAAGATTAAAAAACAAACTACATAACATAACACAAATTATGAATTGAATGAACCAATTACTAGAGCTATGCTTTTATTTAATGAATACCTTAGTCAGTTAGACATTACTGTTACTAAGATAAAGTATCAGAAAATCTTACAGATATTGCTATAATAATATTATTTTAAATATACTAATATTTTAGATAATTTAAAATATAATTAGATACTAATCTCTAAGAATAACATTCCATTCAAGGAATATTAAAGTAAATTACCACGTAGAGAAAATAATTTTGCCGATTAAATTACTTAAATTGTTAAGTTTGTGTTATGAGTAAGAATTCGTTTTTATATTTTTAATGGTTTTAAATGTGCACATTCGAGGTACGAAATTTTCTAAATTAAAAATATTTAGTAAGAAATTTTATAAAAAAAAATTAAAAATAATAAATTGCTATTGAATCTTGTTTTGTTATTGTGCGGAATAAGCATTTGAAAAACTAGGGGACAGAGTTATTTCTTTTGTGTGAGGAACATTGATTTTTTTACTTCTTCTAAAAATCAACATTTTTCTATTTTTTATACTGCCGGGAATATAATAGATGCCATTAGCCTGTATCCCTTGAAACCTATTTTGTTGTTCTCAACGATATTTTGTATTCATTTAGCTTTGTATTTGTAGGTATTTTTATTACTTTATTTGTTCATTGTTGTATAAAAAAACAACATCTATTTATTTTCTACTCATTTCACTATTTTTAGTTGTTTTCATTATTTATTTTAATGACAATTTATTTCTTATTATCTTAAATATGTGTCAATGTAAAAAATAAAACCAAGTTTGTTATTGTGACAATAAAAATAATTATTAAGGATACTGTTGTTGTTGACAGTACTTATATAGAAAAACATTATGAAGTCTGAAAAAAATGAGGGAGTAACAAATTGGATTTGAATTAAATTTATGGTTTCTTTAGTGAATAATAAATTCATTATAAAATCAATGAGGATTTTCATACAATTTATTATATTGTTATGATAATAAAATATGGCAACGCTTTACATATCCTTTGGTTAACAGAGCCGAATATTATTTCCACTAACATGGTGTGAGAAAAAAGAATAAAAAGAAAAGTGTGTTAAAACCTGTTGCCAACCTGGTTGGCTTGGTTGGTTGGAGTGTCTGCGTATTCTCTGAACAAAAGATGCAAATCCCATTGGAATGTTGAGAAGAAGAAAACTTTAACTTTTGTTAAGTAGCCCACGACATGGAAATATAGCCGTTTAATACCTCCAAAGTTTCGACTTGAAGCTGAAAAATCGAAAAATAAAATAAAACTGTGGTGTATATACTGCAAATAATATGGTGGAAGCGCTGTAAATATAAACGAATAGATATACAGTAGCTCCAAGCGAAACTCGTACACTTTAGACTAATTTTTAAACTATCTTATAACATTAAGTAAGAAGCTCTTAACAAATAAAACTGTATTTATTTTATTAGTTCATTTTATAACAAATTTAACAAAACATAAAAACTTTAAATTATTATTCAATAAAAATTTTTTTTAATAAAAACATAAAATAATAGTAATTTCTGTGACAAAGCCAAACTCGTACACCACACTTCAATCAAATATTATTTTGTTGGTTTTAAATATTATTATTTGGTATGCATGCCTTTATTTTTTATCACCATTTTTAATCTATTTGGCATACTGCGCACAAGGTTTTCGCAAAAACTCGGTTCAATTTTGGCCCATTCGTCCTGAAGAACTCTTTTCAAGCCATCCTTAGAACTTATTGTTTGACTACGAATTTTACGATCGAGATAGCTCCACAAATTTTCGACTGGGTTTATGTCTGGACTCTGGGCTAGTGTATCCATAACATGCGGACAATTATAAAGTAGCCATGATCGCACATTATAAGCCTTATGCTTAGGTTCGTTGTCTTGGTAAAAATAAAAGTTTTCACCAAGACAAAATTTCTGCTTACTAACTGGCAAACTTTCTTTTAAAATGTTCAAATACATATGCTGATCCATGGTACTATCGATAAATTGTAAAACATCGGGCCCAGATGCAGAAAATTATCCCCAAACCATTACTGACCCACCACCGTGCTTAACTATTGGCTTCATGTTTTAGACAAGCAACTCCTCATTGGATTTTCTCCATACAAAAGGTCTTCCATCTGAACCAAACAAGTTGAATTTACTTTCATCTATGAATAATACTTGCTTCCAAAATGAAAAATCCTTTGTTTCATGTTCCTTGGCAAATCGTAACCTTCTCTTTGATTTCTCTTATTAAGCAGAAGTTTAACTCTTGTCCTTCTACTATTGAAATTAGCCCTTTTTATTATGTTTCTTATGGTCTGTGGGCAACATGTTTTTCCTAAGTCTTTCTACACAACTTCTACGAGTTTCGGAGCACTTAAAAATGGGTTCCTTTTTATTTGACGTAAAATATATTGCTCGTCTTTAGCAGAGAAAATTTTGTTATATGCACTTTTCTTCTTGTTCGCAATCCTCTCTTCCATTTTACACCTTTTTATAATATATTGCACTGTTGATAGGCTTTTATCAACTATCTCAGATATTTATCGCAGCGATTTATTATTATTATGATGTTGAATTATTAATTTTCTTACTGCGATAGAAGTTTGTCCTCTCTGTCTACCCATTTTATTCTCTTTTGTAACTCTTTCAAACAAAAAATCAAATAAATGACAATAAAAAAGGTAATAATGGGAAAACTCCCTAATTTTTTTAATTATTTTTACGAAATATCCCGAAGTTAGATGCAAATTAAAAGAATGTTGCCAAATTAAATAAGACTGTACGAGTTTGGCTTTGGCGTCGAAAGTTGGCACTTTTTAAAATATTTATCTGTATTTTAATAAATAAATTTATATTCAAAATTTCGTTTCTGATATTTAATTAAGTACATAGTTTTGTACTAAAATTAAGTAAATTTATTTTATTAGCCTATTTAGTTTTAGACATATAACATAAAGAAATTTGTTTTCATAGGTGTACGAGTTTCGCTTGGAGCTACTGTATGTTCAAATCTTGTCACGTTTCGAGCTATAAATATAGACAAAATTATGAATATAGCAATATAGCGTGTAGCAGCCGCGATTGAGATTGATAGATTGATAAAGCAGCACATCGTGAGTTGGATTCTCTCAGAAATCACAGCTTGTTGTGGCCCAGATGCACGCATGCATCAAAGTCACACCATCATACAAATTTTTTACAAAAAAATCCTTAAAGAAAAATCCCAGAAAAAGTTTCACAATATCTCGTAATTCAACAATTAAATTAATTAAACTAATTTTTTATGAACTTTTTCAAAAGATTCTGAAATCGTACTGACCTGCCTCTTCCACACACAGACACACATATAGTCCGCACTATTATAATTGCTTACTAATTTCTTTAATCATCATCAGCTTAATACCTTTTTCAAAGGCCGTTACCTTAGCAATTGTACTAATAATTACAATTAATGTTTCCATAACATAAAATTAATATTACAAAATATACATCATGACCGCACAACTATGACTGCGTTATCGTAAAAAATCTAAATATAATGCTTTTACATAATGAACATCGTTAAAGACAAATTACTGCCGTCGTTATGCGGTAATTGTGCTGAGTGAAAAATTGTGTTAAAAACTATTATGGCTTTATTTTATGATAATCGAAATTATGAAGGATTTTAGTTAATCTAGAAATATTTCTTATCTAATAAATATAAAAAATCCATAAAAAATGTGTGTTTTGTCATCGATACTGATGATTTATTTGAGTTGCCAAATTGTCTAAACTTTTAGATGAGAGCACCAGTGTATAGTTGAGTTTAATGTCACAGAAGGTGATACGAATAAAATAAATATTTTATTTTAGTATCTTTTTTTCTTTCCTAACATGGAAACATATATTTCCCAATGGAAATAATATTTATGTTCAATTTTTATGTATTATTTTATAATGACAAATTTAACATTAATTTGATGAATACGAGTATGGTTACAAATTATTTTACTTGAAAACTTTTTGATAAGTGCAAATAATTGATTAATTCATAGTGTAGGGTGCGCACGTTGGTAGAATTCATACCTCAATAAAAAAAAATTGTTTAAGAGCTGAAATTGATTTCTGTTCTGAATAGAAGCTGTTTTGATTTATACTTTATAGGTCTTTTTCCACTAAATTGTATAGTTCTGCTAGGGCTGGAAAGTACTTAATCTGCTCGTGTTTGTACTCTGCTCACGCTTACTGTTCGCTATGTTTTATGCAGTTTCCAGTTATGCCAACTAGATCTTCAGCTATAACTGCTACGTTCAGTTAATATGCTCTTACTTTCCACTATAATAAAAGCTCCGTTTGATTAAACAGGAGCCTACAGCTTAGTTGATTTGATAGTAACGTTGACATATAAGACTCTTATACGAACAAGTTGCCACCGACTGGTGATCATTTAAAAGCAAATTAATCATAGTAAAACTCCATCCAATGTGATGCATCAGCTACAAGTAAAGATGAAGTCTTTACAAATACGTCGTTTAAAAAAAAAAGAATATTTTTGTCATGAATTAAAGAATACAAAATTTGAATACACAAATGCCTTTATGACTACTGTGGACAGATGTTCTATCATTTGTCTCCGTAAGTGTTAGGAATTCACAAAATGTTCCTTTAACGTGGGAAAGTAATAAACATAAATCAACCATGATGAAACAGGTACAGATATTTAATTCTTTTATCCAAATATAGTGCTTTCATATAAAGAATAGATACAATATCCGAAAAATTATAAATTGTTTATGTTAAAAGCACAAAGACTCATAATCATAATCTCACACTAAAGTCGGTTTCTCCCAGGAACTACCCAATTGTTACAGCTTTTTAACTTTTCATACCCTTCTTCACAAAAAGTGAAAAAGAAAAGAATAAGCTTATCATTCCGCAATAAAATTCAATATCCATTTCCGACCCCATAAAGTATATACATACTGTCTTCTTATGCATAGCGAAGTCGATCAAGCGCTGTCGACCTGTGTGTCCTAGGCAAACTTAGTTTTACAAAATAAAAAATTAACTTGTCTTCGATCAGATGTAGTGTCGAAAGAGATGCTGTTAGAAATCTGCATGATTGGTACATGTCCTTCGAGGCAGCAGGCTAAACACCACGCCTACCTTTAATTTTTTCATTTCATTTGGAACAAGATAACTAAAAATAAAAAAAGGAAATATATTGGGCGATAGAGAATTAAAAAATAAAAAAAACACATTTGGTAAAAAAAATGTGCGCTCGCCCATATATCTCGATTTTCAGGGCTCTGAAATTTTCAATTTGTTTTTAAATATCAATATGGATATCATTTAAAATCTTTTTAAGAGATCTTTAAGAAAATCCTAAAATTTTTTAAAAATGTTTAACCCATTAAGAGCCGATGTCATTTTTATGCAAAATTTTAGATATGCAGTACAATTTTTTTTTTATTTTTTACCCTGTCACCCCAATATTTGCTTATGTTAATTTGAGTTAATTCATTAAATTATATTAATATTGATGGTGAAGAGTGTATAAGATTCGGCATAACCGAATATGTGCAACACGCTTACTTGTTTCATACAATATTTAGAAAAAGCGTACATTTTAAGTTGACCCAGCCTTAACCAGGCGACACCTCAAATGAGAAATACTTTTGCATACAATGTGTAGCAAAATTTATTTAAGGAGGTTATCCATCTCTAATCACTTGCTAGGATTTTTTACTTTTTATTACATACTTTTACGCTTCTATAATATAACAAAATACAAACAAACTATTTAAGAATATTGTATCGTTTGTATTGATGACTATAACTATGGGCCGACCATTTGGTTTTTCCATAGACTAAATATCACTTTACGGGCTTCCTCGACCAAGATGGGATTTCACTTAAAATTTGTCAAATAAAGAATATTACAAATACCAGTTACGGTATTACTTTGCAAAAAGTACAGCCAATAACATTTCTTTTTTTTTCTGCACCATTAGCAGGAACCAACCGCCCGCCCCTTCTTTAAATAGTCATTCTTTTTCAAAGGCCTGTAATTGCACCTTATGTTTGTATGTAGAAAATTTTTGTAGCGACTCCTGCGTTTTACTGCTAAGTAAACGCGTTATATTATTCAAGCTCTGATAAAGCGATTTTAAATATTTTATGTTGTAAAGTAATATTCTGATTCTGTGATATGAAAAACCTGTGATTCTGTGATTTAAAAAAAAAATTCATCTTAACTATATGAAAATCCTTTTATATGAAGATATTATAGTTATATTATTTTGCACACTTCGGGCTAAAGTTTTTTATGAGTTTGATAATATAAATTAATGGAAAATGCATTAGCTAGTTGAACTGTGTAAAAAAACTTATCATAATATTTTCCTGGGTATTCTTTCACACTTTATTTGCAACAGGAGGCACTGGCAAATTAAACGACTTTTTCGTTAAATAATTTTTAAAAAGTTGTAGCAGTATTTGACTGCTTCGTAAAAGAGCGGTACACGTATACTTGTGGTAATTTTTTTCACGTCTGAAGTATCTTCGTTTTTTATTTACCACTGCCTACAAAGAAAAACTAAAAACAATTATTCTTTTTTCAATTAATCAACTAAGACTTAATTATAACTTACACTAATTTTTTTTTTTTTTTTGTAGGCCCCTTTGTGTTTTCTAGCATTTGGGTTTACATATTTTTACTAAAATATACAGTAGTAACCCAGTTAGCATCTGGAAGATTGTTTTTACAAAAATCACCAAAGTGAGTCTTTTAAGACTACCCAAGTTGACTTAAAACTGATTCATCAGTTGTGCGTTTAAAAAGAGACTCGAATATAACTCCGACTAACGCATAGATAGCGACTTGTTTTAAAAACAAAAAGTACAAAAAGGAAATGCTTGAAATTCGACTGTTTTTAGAATTATTTTGGAGACATATTTAACGCAGCCTAACGATGAAAAAATGATTCAAATACATATTTTATTTTTTAATTTTCGTAAAAATAGATACATATGTCAATTCGTAAAAAAATAGAGACACAAATGTAAAATGAATTTTAAGAAAATTAGGAATAACATGCTAACGAATGTAACACTACGTCTTAACGAGCAATTGATTGGTTCGCACATGAACAAAACGTCAGCAGAATAGGTTACAAACTTTTGTTCATGTCTGTCTGCGTAGAGAAAACTGCTTCATTTTTTCGCTGTTTAAAGCCGACATGACATCGACAACGATGGTCTACACAAGCCATTTTAATGTGCGCACATGAAATTGTTCAATGTTTGAACAAATCAATGGCTCGTCAATACGGCGTGTAATAAAAAATAAGCAAAACGTCGTTTACAATGTTTCATTTTAAGAAAAAATACATATAATTAGAAATGTTGGTACAATATGGTTCGAAGAAGACTCGCATACGGCTAGTAATGTGATCAAAAATTGACTCAAAAATGTATCGCATTTGATTATAAGTACGATTGAAAACAGTATCGAAAATGAGTCGAAACCGCGAATCATAAGGGACTCGTTCAGAAGAGTCGCAGCTAGGGTACCATTTTCTACCGACAAAACAATCATTTTTGACTCTAAAACGAGCGCATAAACGATTATTTTAATCGTGTAGAAGAGTCAAAAAAGACTCGAATATGATCAATAATTCAAAAAAATGCTAAATGGGAAAATAAATAAAAAATATCGAAGGACAAGTTTTCAAAAGAAATTAATTTTGATTAATCAAATGCTTAATTTAACTTAAATGTTTCAGCAATAGACGATATAACTCAAACTCTATCGATTTAAATTAGCACATGTCATAACCAGAGCCATCGTATTAAATGCCTGAAGTGACGTTACTTGTAACACTATTCAGCAGAAAAACCCTCCTTTAAATAAAAATAGAATAACTGCGTTTTTGACAAAAACTCAGCTTTTAGTCTTGTCTCAATGATGTGGTCAATATAATATCTTTTATAAAGCGGTCATAACTCCTAAAGTATATCTTGCGAATACCTTAAATCTAGCTCCGGGGAAAACTAATAGAGTTGAACACATCCCCTGCAGTTTGCTAGGTAAACAACATTTAATCTTCGCATGACGGGTGCCATGCCTGCTTTTATCTAACCCACAGAAACAAAAATCCCGTAGAGTTTTTCGTAGTGTACGCTTTAATTTATTTACTTTTTGGTAAAGATACCACGCCTACTAAATATATAAACTACTCAAATATTTACTTCTTCATAATAATATCATAAGTTAGTGGTATTGTAAGTTAGTTCCTAATTTTTCTTATTTTCCACTATTTTGTTTATGAGTTTTTGGTTTCAATTGATTTTTGCTGCGAACATATGTTTTTAGACAAACACACACACACACAAATATTGTTTGTGTAAAATTTCTCTGCACTTATAAATATTAGTGGAGGTCGTCGTAAGTGCGAACTCATTCTTTTTGTACAAAATTGAATAATTCAATTAAGATTGTAGAATATTTTAAATTGCATTTACTTTTTTGATTCGGTTTTTTTTTTTAATCTGAAGGCAAGAAACCATAGTCTGAATTTGAATTTAAATACAATATTTTATCCTTTTGTATTCTAAAATTGTATAAATGAATGAATAATGACTACAAAATGAAACAGAATGCGCGATTATTCTTATGCAGGTTAATTGGAATTTAATATGGTTGTGATTTTGTGTTGCCTTTACAATAAAGTAGCAAATATTTTGGCACACGACAATCGTAATTAAAATTCATTTTTTCATGTAAATTTCAGCTAACAATGCATGAAATTTTTAATGTTGCAGAGTAGACTATAAGGCAATAGAATAAATTTTATGCGATAAATTATTTATCAACTCGCAAGTTTAAATATACATGTTAATTTTTTTAACAAAATTTAAGTGAAGGTTCGCTAGGTTTTGTTTTAATAAATTGTGTGAAGTATGTAAGAGAGATAAATACTAGATCTAATTCATTCAAATTTAAATTTCATTGAGTAAACTATATTGCAGTTTACAGAAAGTAAAGAACATTAAAAATCTAGTTAAAAACAAAAAAAAAATTCATACAAATAATATCTGCACAGTTCTTGGAAACAAGAACAACTCAGCTGTATTGAGAATTAAACAATTTCTCTGTATACGTTTTTTTTTATTATCGTGACATGTTTTATCCCGATTATATTTTCTTAAATCAGCGACATTGATTGTCTGACGTACCTTTAACTTCAATAATAAATTTCTATGATTTAAAAATATGATTGACATAAGAAATAGCACGATATTTTTGAAAAAATAAAAAATTAAATAATCTAAATAAATGTCTCCGAATAAAAGAGCAAAAAAAAAAAATAACCCGCATACAGTGTAAAAAAAAAAATAATATCATTGTTAATTAAAGATACGGGAAAATTTGTTTTAAATATTTATATATATTATTCAAGCTAAGTAAGCGGTAGCGAAATGGCCACCAAGGAGTGATTTAATCCTCCATAATCAATATCGGTGATTTAAAAAATTTAATCGGGGTAAAAAATTTCACAAAAAATTAAATAATTTACACATGTTTTTTTTTTTAATTTTCATTCTCTTTGTAACTTTGACTCCCTTTATTCTAAAAACTTAAAATTAAAGTAAACTGAATCAAGTCCGAACAAAAGTTCTCTAAAACCGTCATTATGCGACAGTTATTGATACGATTGGTTACTATTTTACACAAATATGAACTGTCACCGTACACAGTCTAAGGTGTATTTATTGACGTCATTTCAGTAAATTTTTCTAAAACAACTAACCATGTTAATAAAGTAGCTAAGATTGAAATATTTGGTTTTTGTCCCTGCTATTTGAATACGAATTTATCTAAGCACACCTCTAAACTTTATCCTCTCTTTAAATCCCTTGTTTGCCTTAAAATCTTCGCAACTATCAAAGTTATCTTAAATTGGCCTAAAGTTCTTTGACTAAGTTTTAGTAACTAATAACATAATTTTAAAAAATTACATTATTTTTATAATATTTTCATAATATTAAAGTTAGCAATGTTTTGATCGGAAAACCGTCCTTTTTCAAGGCAGGTCAATACGTAAAATTATATTGTCCTTAGCCGGCTATGCCGATTCTTTTATACATTTCACCATAGATTTTTTACCTTATGTACCGTACACTAAATTACTATTTATTTAAGAAACATTTAAAAATGTAATTTTTATTAAAAAGATGTAACTTTTTTGAAAGAAAAGCATTACTTTTTCATGTGTTGCCCTAGCAACACTGCATCACACACACACATGATTGCTCTCAACAAAATTGGAGAAATTGAAGAGAAGCAAGGAGAGATATAGAGAGTGGCAATTCGCGAATAAGGAGGCTGCAACAAAACTAATTCTAGCCTATGATGACGTAGTTACTTGATTATGAATATTATTTATTATTATTTATTTATATCATATATTAATTACTCTAGTACGAAAAGGCTATTGAATGGATAAACTAATTAAATTGACTAAATTAAATATGACTATATACTAATTATAAATCAACTCTGGAAATTCTCACACGTAATTATATATAAACATGCTGTTATAATCGAAATTTTTTAACATTTGAAATTTTTTACTTTAAAAAAAATATGGCTCTTGTCGCATGATTACTGAAAAAGCTTTTAATACGAGTACAACGAAACATAAATTAAATTTATTGAATAAGATAAATTTATTAAGTATCTAACACACTAAAGTAACGATATCTCTATAAGAGAAAAAGCTTCAACGAAATCTAAAAAACCAACATTATTATCTTTCAATTTCACTTGCGGTCACTATTATGAGTATTTATTTAAAATATTATTCCAGTGACTTATACTTTTTAGTCACTAGAATCTAGTGACTCATACTTTTTCTATGTCTTATAAAATAAGAAATTCATAACCGCAAATTATTTAAATTATTGTCTAACTTCAAAGTCTGTAATTTTATAGAACGTGTAATTGTTGCAAGGAAAAAAAAATATTTCGTTAAATTAAATGAAATTTTCTTGCTTCACAGAATTTTTTTATTCTACGTGCCATTTTTAATCTTGCTAAATTTAATTATTAAATTCTAAAAAATGTCCTTAACTCTATATATGCCTTTAGTAAAATAAAGCAAACATTTTGACAAATTAATTTTATGCGTCTTTTTTGCTATGATAGTTTCCTTTCTTTTAACTGCAATTTTGTTAATTTAAAAGAGGTTTTCATAAAATCTTAATTATTTTTAGCCAAATCAGCGGATTACTTTAAACAAAATTTTGTATAAAAAATTTAAATTTGTTAATTTGAATAAATCGTGGTTGGATTGGAGTAGAAATTAAGTTGATTCAATTATTTTAATCGTTCAATTTTTTCGTTAGTATAACCTATAAAATTTAGTTGAGTCTATGGAACTGTAATGATAAATAAAGTATTATTTAGAGCTCAGTTGTGCAATAAATAGTTGATCTTTGGCTAAAGATTATGCTTGAAATTTTCTTATGCATAAGCCGACCTTATATCACAGAGGTAGATAGATTGCTAGATATACACAAGACAATATCATGTTTTTTCTAGTACACGATGCAATCACACTAGAAACATTAAATATTAAGTATGTTTTAAACGCTGAGGAAAAAATTTTAAATATGCGACGCATAAAAAATTATACCTGCAAAAAATTCGTAATGACGAAGAACATATAAAATAAAAAACCAAAAGAAGTAAATGGTCAAATTTTCCGATTTTACACCAAAAAGAAGAATTCACATATAAAAAAAAATTAAAATGAAATGAGCCGAAGGCTAACGAAACTAATTAATGATAGATGAATAAATACAGAATTCACGGATACAAGCAGTGTTGCTAAAACGGTCGTTTTCCCGCTAAAACTGGTAGTTTTTGTTATTAAAAGCGGGAAGTTAGAAAAAAAAAACCCGCTAAGTGCTTTTTTCTGCCGGGAAAAGTTTACTTGACGGATTTTTAGCGTTTTTTTAAGCTACAATAAGTTTTGTTTGTTACAAAGTAAGCTTAATTGTGCATTTCTAACCTTTTATATAAATATATAGATTATGCGTATCTGCCTTGTTTTTTCAGACACAAGCTTTATCTGGTAGAGTTGGCAGATCAGCTAATAAAACAGCATATTTTGTGTGGGAAAGTTTTTCCACTTTGACTATCAGTAAGAAATCTACTTAAAAATATTAAGGAACAAATTGATCGCACAGGTGTCTCGCAATGTTTTATACAAAATAGCACAAATTGTCCAGTAATTTAGCAAATAAAAGACAGCAGTTTCAAAATACAATTATTAGGCTGCATCGGCATAACAAATACTGCTTCAAGTACAAGGTAACGGAAAAATTTGTAAACTTAATTGAAACGTCTAATATTCCAGTTCTCAAAACGAAACTAATATGTAGAGATAAGCAAAATTTTAACTAGAGATGGACAATTATTGCCATATTCATAAAATTATATAAGTTTATATATGAATACGGCAGTAAGTATTAAAAACAGTATTAAAATATAAATTGTTCATAAAATTTTTTAGCGGTTTATGTCAGCGTTTTTTTTTTCGACTAGATAGCGGTTTCTAGCGTTTTTTTTAAATAATATCTAGCGGGAATTGGTTCAATAGTTTTGGTAACACTGGATACGAGTATCCGTGAGTAATAAAACCATGACTACTGTTAACCAAATAATATAAAAAAAACTATAAATAGCGGTGCAGACAAGAAAACATTGTATTAGGTAACATGAATTAAAGAAAAACTTTTAACATTTTTCTCAACATGAATTTCAACAAAGAAAACTTCTACACACAAGGTAACACACAGTGGGACATATTCCTGCATTCTTAAATATTCCCCGTGTATATCAGCAATAATTATACATGCTTGCTTTTAATTCAGTAAAAAACGAAAATGTTAGTTGTCAACAAGTCGGGTATAAAAAATATTTATACACACGATTTTTACATTCCAATCGACTGAAAGCTATTGCTTTGTTTTTAGCCTTTATTCCTTTTCCATGTGCTAAGTTGTAATAACTGCTAATTATCCTTAAGACATGGTTATATTGGCTTAAGCTTAAATCCTATAATATATTTATTGCGAAATAGAGCAGTAGCACATACAAACATGATAATGTCATTAACACTTATTATCATTAGCTTGTATTTACAATTGTTTTAACATGGGTGTTACATGAATGCGTATTTAATAAACATGTGTGAAAGACAATAGTAAACAAGAGATAAAACTTAATTTATCACATTAGATTTGCACTCTTCTAATGCATGATTAAGTAAACAGTTACAAATAGCTAAAGGCGTAGTTATTTAAATTGACATTTGTAGATTATAGAGTTTGTAAAAAATATGTTTAAATTTATTTACAATTCTGCCTGAAGTCTCATTACAATTAATTCTAAGTTATATCCAATGTCAATGTAAATTTTTTTATATACAATTTACGCCTAATAATGTTTTTAGTGGTAAATTACATGTGACTATTAATACTTTCTAGAAATAGAACACGCCCTTAGTAATGTTCTATTAAGTCAACGGATTTTAATGAGAAATACACACTTTGAATTCTTAGTGTCAATTGCAAAAGAATAATTTCTGTAAATTAACGCAGAGTATGTATTTTGTAGAATAATATCAAAAACTAAAAACAATATGAGTTTCAAGTTTTTCTTATAACAGCAAAATGATGAAAAAATAAAAATTGTTTAGACAATAATCTTACGTTTACTAAAAATGTTTGTGTGAAGTTTCCTGAAGATCTAAGTAAGCAGTAGCGCAACGGCCATCGAGACGTTGATTGAGCGATGTCCGTCTGTTCGTGTTAGTGTCAATCGATCCGATATAGTACCCTTCGAGGCAGTAGGCAAAACACTACGCCTACCTCTAATTGTTAATGCCATTTGGAACAATAAAGGTAGATAATTAAAAAAATAAAAAAAACATCAAGTGAAAATACTGGCGCTCACCCATATTTTCCGAGTTATATCAATATGAGTATCATTTAAAAGCTTTTGAAGAGATCTTTAAGGAAATACTAAATTTTTTTAAAAAAGTTTAACCCGTTAAGAGCCGATGGCATTTTTATGTAAAATTGATTGGATGTACTTCACTTAACTAGATTTATATAGGGTATAATATCGGTGTATTTGGAATATGCATACAGCCTATTTTTGGTTCTTTAAGTTTGTAACACGTGTAAACAATTTCATGAAAAATCGAAGCGCATTCGCCATTCGCTTCCAATTGTTTACAAAGTTTTTCGAGCATTGCTAACCGTATGTGACTATCCAAGGCGTATGTGTATATCCAAGGCGTCAAATGTTGGTAGTTTATCATCGATCGTGTTTTATTACAAAATAAAAAAAAAACATCAAGTGAAAAAAATGACGCTCGTCCACAGTTTCCGAGTTATCGGCCTCTGAAATTCTTATAGAAAAGTACGATTGCCTCATATTTGTTTTTTTGATAGGAGTTACTTCACTAAACTAGAATTACATATATGCTGGAGGATATTTCAGATTCGGTATAGCCGAATCTAGCACTTTTATTTGTTCAATGCTAAGAAAGACTCCAAAAAATTATAATCTAATAATTTTTTATATAAAATTTGAAACAGCATATTACTCAGCTTAAGGTAAAAACTGAAGAAATTATCGATAGCTAGCACACTCATTCGAGGGCATCGCTATCTTAAAGGAAATGCTGCCACCTACTGCCAGTTCGGTAGTAGTAGTGTTTGTTATAGTACCAAACCGCACTTATCTTTATATTTTGCTGAAACATTTAAAAAATTTTGATTTTTTAGTGTCGTTTGTAATTGGCTCAGGTTTAAATAAATAAATATGTATAAAATTTATTAGCGTTCTTAGGATATTATTCATTGCATGATAATGTAGAAATTCTTACGGAGCATGTGACCACCTAACAACAACATGTGTTTCGTGCTTAATTTACACTCTTAAATTTCGTTATTTAATATTTATATTTTAAAAATTTCTTGTTTTACACCTCATTTCTTTTCATTTTACCAAGAATATATTTTACAATTCGTTTTATTATTTTATGCTAGTTTTGTGTTTATTTTTCTATTACTGAATTTTCTTTCTTTTGTTCAATTAATAAAATCAGCTTAATGAGATGATATTTTTATTACGGTGGTTGTTTGTGGACTTCATTACTATACTTTTTTCTGTTGCTTTGCCTGTATATAAGCTGCAACATTGAAATTGTTTTCATTATTATTGCCTTCAGTAGAAGGAGAAATGAAACAGGAAAAAATAACTTAAACCCCCACTGTGAGGATAAATAAGAAAAACAAAAACATTTTAAAAACTGACTGCACTATTTTGTTGATGTTGGCAAAAAAAAAACAATACGGAAATAAAATAAAATTTCATGTAAATGTAACCTTCATTATACTTTTGTTATTGCAGCAACATGCAGCAACAGCTTAAAACGGTTTAGTAGCATCACGTTATGAAACGCTTTTTCCTTTAACATTTCTTTCTGTCTGTAGATTTCCTCACTGCGGTAATTTGTTTCACAGTTACTGCAGTCATTTGTTGTCTGCATCATGGCAAGTTGTATAGTTTAATA
Source organism: Gymnosoma rotundatum (assembly GCA_916610165.2). NCBI lineage: Eukaryota > Metazoa > Arthropoda > Insecta > Diptera > Tachinidae > Gymnosoma > Gymnosoma rotundatum. Next base: position 109,705,930 of record OU744337.1, read on the forward strand.
AACTTACAAGTAACTATTTGTTTTATAGTTCAAGATCTCTTTGCAACATTCCTTCATTAAATAAACATGATAATATTATGCTCTGTTAATACAAAACAATTCATTAAGAATAAAGTAAATGACAAAAAAAGATAATTAACATTTGAATATAAATTGCTTAAGAGTTTGGGAAAAATTTAAGCAAAACAATTATGCAAAGTCATCAAATGGATGACCATGTTCGTGATGTCGCTAAAAGTTCATGGCTGCTTCAATGCAGTAAAATCCATTAGCATTTGCTTTAAAAAGTTTTATGACTTAAAGTTGAAATGGCTAAAGATGCATTAGAAATTTAAGACACATTAGTTTCTAATTAGTTTCATACCATTATTTCTGCAAATTGAAAATCTATGCATTTTTTTTTTGCAGCACAGCTCTGCTTTATTCCAGATTCTGCACTTAGCTGCTTATGAAAAATGCAAAGCTTCCAGAAAAAAGTACCTCGGTCAGTAAGATAGGGTCACGAGACTTCATAAATTATATTTAAAATGTTCCAGAGTCTGTTTTATTAAGGCGTCTTCAAAAAGAAGCAGTTTATCAATTCGTGTGTTTTTTTATTTTCTGTGTGGTTCGTTACTTCCGAATTCTGTTATTTGTGGATCCAGTTAAAAATTTCTTGTGTATTGAAACGGTTAAACTTTATGTGGTTAAAATCAGTATATAATGTTGCAAAAATACAAATTCTTTCTATAAATAATTATAATAATAAACAAATAAATGCATATTAAAATAAACTTAAGTAAAACAATATTTCATTTGTCTTTTGTTTCAGCGCTAACAAATAGAGTGCTATATTCGGATAAGTCGAATCTTATATACCCTTCACTAAGAGAATTTATTTTGCTTAAGTGAGAATTTTTAGAAAAATTTTAAATCATTATAAGTTTTAAGAATTTTTTTTTGTGCGTTTTCGGTTTTGAATGAGATTTCTAATTTTTTATTGCAAGTACAGCTTTTTGGAAAATAAACATTTTCGTCAAAATTTTCGTGAAAATATTTATTTCGGTGATTTTAATCGTTTAGTGAAAGACCTATTTTTAATATTTGTAAATATTTACCTAGTTAATGATAATAATGATAATCCGATTTTTTATTGCAAAATTAATTTTTAGCAAAATTTAATATTTTTGGTGAAAATAAAATATTTTGTTGAATTTTAAATGGTTTAGTGACATCCAATTACCAGATAATTTCTAGATATCTTCTTAAATTTACAATAGAATTAAGTAAAAATAATAACAATCAACTAAAGAAGCTCAATTAAATCTAAAAACTAATTAGAGGTGCACGCTTAATTCCAATAGCATCTCTTTCGAAACTATGTCTGACAAAATGGTGGTCATGCATTTTTTGTAGTTCCTTTGGGGACTTAGCAAAGTTTATTTTAACCGCATTAGGGGCAGACGAAAATAATATAATTTATTGGGGTCGGAAATGAGTATTGTAGAAATTGCAAATAGAATGACAAACTTATACAGTTATAACCCTTCCACATGTAGTTAAAGGTATAAAAAGACTACATCCCATATTTAAGCAAGACTTCAGGTTGGGAATAATAACGCAACAAAATAATGAAACAACTGAAACGGAAAAAAATTTTTTCTTATTGAAGCAACTTACTTTTACGAGTATTGAAGCAGAATTTATATTTTGTAAAATATCCTTTTTGTATGATTTTTTAATAAACAGAATAGTTCATACTGAATTAAAACCATTCGATCGGAATATGTAGCATGAGTGCATTAAACATTTATCTATGAAAATAACCAACAACAAATTAAAACTTGAAAATTTAATTTCTTTCTAATTTGATTTAATTTTCTTAAGAAAAAAATCTTTAGCATAAAATAAGTGCAATAATTCATTCATCACAGTAATAGAAAATTTGTAAACATTTATTATTTCAATAACTTGTAATTCATAAAAAACTATTCATGTAATTTATTTAAACGAGTGAAATTACAGCAAGAAAGGCGGACAAACGTTTCTATTGTTTGTAAAAAAAAATTTTTGTCGTCAAATAATATTTCAAATTATTAAAAACCGCCGTCCAAGTTAGTTTTTACAACATATAAAACTCAAATGAAGTCAACCATTGCACAAAGCCAACCACGGTAGCACAGGGAATACAAAAGCTTGAATGTAATTGCCGGCCAAATTCATTATTACCATTGTAATCATTGTTAAAGGTTAAAATGTACAGAGTTGGTGGCACAATTTCATTTAAATTGCGAACAGCATCGTTTCCTATTTTTATTTTTTTTTTTTACTTCTTTTATTGTGCTCTTGCTTCCAGCCAAAAAATTAACGTCAAGAAGAAATATTCGAAGAAAGTCATGCCTCGATTTCTAACATTAAGTTCTATTTTTTTTTTTTTTGTTTAACTTTCTCTTGTATTTTGTAATTTGTTTTCGTTGCAGTTTGAAGACATTTTCATTAAATCAAAGTTTTTCTTTTCCCTAAAGGAATGAAATTCAAAATTTGAACACTCGTACTTAAAGCGCTTATTGTATCATATTTTTAACTACGTGCATATAATTTTATATGGGTAATTAGGTTTTGCAGAATTTTTAGATAACGAAAACACTAACGGAAAAAGAAAACTATAATCATAATAAAATTGTACGCTTTGTACTTTTGGTAGTAACATCATAAATCTAGGATTCGGTGTAGCCAGAGGGCTTATCCTTAAATATGGGGATTTTTGTGACAAAATATCATATTTGGGGATTTGGGTTTTTTTTAGGAAAGTTTTTAATGTCATAAGTAATCTTGAGGGATTTGTGTTTAACGTTAGGGTGGGTACTTTAAAAAATTAATTATAATTTTTTAATTATAAATAATTCCTAAAAACTTTATAAAAAACATGCTTTGTAATAAAATTTGACTTACTCGCCTGAACATAACTGAACAACTCTACATAAATCAATGAACAAAGGAGAATTACTAGGAGTAAGATTTTGAATACAAATTTTTTGATTTTAATACGACAAATTTTTACTAATTACATAAAATAGTATTATCTTCAAAGGTATTTTTGAGGATAAAATAAACTGTTCTTAGGGATAAAAATTTTTGATTTACGGATTTAAAACAAAAGAATTCGGAAACCCTACTAGGATAATACGAAGAGGATGCTACTTGGAATAGCTATCAATAATGGGGTGAAAAAAAGAAATAAAACTTCATATGTGTTACTTTCAGCTCACGAATTACTCTTGCACCAACTGGGATTTTGATCACTTAACAGCCATTTCGTATTGCTGAAAAAGGACCAATACCACCTCTTTCGAAACTATTTCCGAGAGTATGGGGATGGCTCCTTTGGAGGCATGGTAAAACAGAATTCAATGTATAAGGATCAAGAATTATATTCTTTATGAGGTCGAAAATTAATATTAAAGAAATTAAAACGTATTGACAAATCTATATATATAGTCTTTCAACCTGTGGTGAAGGGTATAAAAAATATGTAAAAATGTGGACAGTTTCAGATAATTATTTTTAGTTAAAACGATCATTTGTAAATTTTGCTTTTTATTACCGAATTTTCAAAGTTAATAGCAAAATCATATATTTTCGATTCTTAAGATTTTTTTCAGTTCTTCTTATTTTTCAGAAAATTCGATTTTTTGGGAATTTTTAATTTTTTTGTAATAAATAAATTTTTTTTATTCAAATTTCGCTAGAAGACATTAACAACAATGGCCACTGTTAAATTAAAAAAGTAATTTAAATAGCTATATGCATATTTAGATATAAAATTATTGAATTTTCTTATTTATTGTGATTTTATTCACGTTTCGCCAATGTAAAAAATGCAATAATTTATTTCAATCTTGGCTCTTTGTTACAACATTTTCGTGACCTTTACTTTTTCATGCACATAACTCAACTCAAGAAATGATATTTTTCGTAGTCTAGAACTCCTTATGGCAATTATTTTTTTCCCCTTCCTAATCTCTTGCTTCTTATTTTGTTATAGACCTTTAACTATTATTTACTATTTTTTAATGGGGTCATATATTTTCTTTCACTTGCAACTACTGTAAATACTTTAAATATGTTGAAGAAAAATCTTGTGCTCTTGGCATTCTACAATCGGTGGCGAAAACTTTTTGTTTCTTAAGAAGGAATTAAGTAAAAATATGTGAGCAGTTTTTGTTGTGCCGTCATTAAAGCTCTTGTATGTATTAAAGTGTTTGTAAGAATATGCTGAGTATTTGTAAGGATATGTGTGCTATGGAATTTATAAAAAAACTTCACAGGATAAATGAGCAAGAAATAATAAAAAAAAAATAAAAAAAGGAATTTTGTTCTTATGAGTCCTTATAAAATGCACACATTGCAAAATGTTTGTTTGACTTTTATGCCCGCTTTCTGTTGCCAGATTTTTGCTTGTGAATGTTTTCGTTCAAATATTACAAATTTTTGTTTAATTAAGTATTCTTATCCATTTTATGTTTAAAAATTTCGTATCTTATCCAGGGAGGTGAATTAAGCTTTTATGTTTCGTTGTTGAGATTAGCAATTTATAGTGTTTGCAATTTTATTAGGTAAAACTTAATTTATCCTAAAAATTGAGCAATAAAAATTTATTATTAAAATCCTACAGTTTTAAACAAGTTTTTTATATTTTGACTCAGCTGAATCTCTATTAATCACTTGAGGTTTTTTGGCTTGTTTGTTTGTTGGCGTGTCATCATGGTATAAAAGAGTATTTATGCCTTTATGCAATTTTATGCGTTGGTTAATAGATTTTAATATGATGCGAAAACTAGATAGATCCTCATCAACATGCATTTTCAGACCTAGGACCTAGATGAATTGGAAAGGGGAAAAACGGGCATATATCTGTAGCGATTACAATAAAATTTCAAACATAGTCATATATTTATGTAATGGAGGATGGGGTTTGGGAGTGTGCAAGTACACAAATGCGCTATTTTATGAATCTTAACTGATTAAACAAAATCAGATTCTACAGATATTTCAAATATAGACATGTCCTAATCTAGAAGATGCAAACTGATTTGATAGATTATACTCGATTAGGTGACACCTCTTCTAAGATTTTTAATATTTTATGTTCGAAATTAGTCTTTGGTTTACAAAATATTATTTCTTGTTTGTCCGGAGTAGAGCTCCATAGCAACTAAAACTATATGTATACAAATATATTATATCGTGCCTTTCTGGGCCCTTAAATTTTACGCAGGCAACACCGGGTACAATATGCTAGTATTTGTATCATTGAACAAAAATTATTATTAAAACAAGTAAAAGTGCTATATTCGGCTATGCCGAAGATTATATAACGTTCACCATATATATATAAATCTAGTTTAGGGAAGTAACTCTAATCAAAAAAGCAAATATTGGGGTGCAACCAATTAAAAAATAAGAAAAAGAAATTAAGTTTTTTATAAATTTTATTATTTTCTGATAGATATCTTCAAAAGCTTTCATTAATATCTTAAAAATATATGGTGCAAAGTCGTACTTTTCTATTAGAATTCAGAGGCCCAGAACTCGGAAAATATGTGTGAGCAAAATTTTCACGTGTTGTTTTTTTTTAATTTTAGTTCTCTATCTCCTCATATATATATATATATATATATATATATATATTTTGTTTTCTTTGATTGGAGTTACTTCACTAACCTACATTTGTTCCAAATGGTATAGAAAAATGCAGCGTCATTCTTTTTATTTTAAGCATACTACTAATTTTACCCAAATACAAACTTTTGATTTAATTCATGCATATTATAATTTCTAAATTTATTCTAAAAAAAATAATGTCTGACAAATTTTTATGTTAAGAAAGCAGAATGCAAAAAAAAAAAAAACAACGAAAGAAGCTTTACATTCTGTGTCTAAAGAAAATAATATTGATTATTCTTATTCTTAGTTATAATATTACTGGGTCAAATGTATGATGTTTACAATGTACTTGATCTTAGGAAGATAGAGGTGAAGTATGCTAACAACAAATAATACTAAAATATTTCACTAATTATTATAGAAAAAAAAAAATAAATTTATATTAAAAAATTTTTTTGTTGAGAAGAGTTGTGTCGCATATCAGAATTGTTGCTTTAAAAGGAAGTCGTACTTCATGAAGTTGATACCCAATATTTAAATTCTTCTTCGTTACCTAAAGGTTTTTTAAGTTATATGTGAAAATTTATTACCGGAATTAAAGACAAGCCGTAAATGATAACGACATTAAAGTTTTTTTAATGCAGCAATAAACTTCCAACATTGGCTGTCTTGATTCAACAAAAATAAAAAACTTTTTTTGTACTGTGAATATTATAAATGAATAGAAATTATTTTGGCTTAAGTTCATTTCTTTTTAATTTCTAAAAATCTTTTTTTAGAAAGAAAATTTTTTTTACAAATGTATGCGGAAGTTTTCCAAAGAAAACAAGAAAAACTAAACGCTAGCAGAATGAAATGCTGCACTTTCTGGACCGCTACGACCTTCATCAGCATTCTTCGCATCTATCTACCTTAGTTGTGTATTTTATAAAAAGAAATGAACTTAAGCCAAAATAATTTCTATTCATTTGAAAACGTTATTCTTTATTTTATTTATTTTTGTTTGTTTTAATTCCGACGTACATAACTCTTTTTTAACCAAAGCTTGTTTTGGCTGGCTCTTTATATTCCTTTATCATACTTCTTGCTGTATTCTTGATTGGGAAAAAAAGAAACGAGTGCCTGGCTTATGTTAGACTAGGTAGTGTGTATGAACATCATTTAGTTTATTTAAGATATTTTTTATTCTTATTTGTGTTTTTTGTTTGTTTCGCTTACTTGGGCCTTTTGTAAATAAAAACATACTCTGAGGGGACAATGAATGAAAGTCTGCCACTTTTAATTTAGGATTTTACATTTGATATTTTTACCACCTGTTATAAGGTAAAATCTTGACAATCTGTAATTTTTTTACTTGTTGGTAATGTATTTTTCCTGTTATATTTTAATAGTAGGTAGCGGTCATGCTAGCAATCTAATTTTTGAAAAAGAATAGTGATACTTCATGTGCTTAAAAATCTTTCTATAGTTAACTTTGTGGTGAATTCTATAACTTCCTTTAGTCAGCCGCGTATTTTGTGCTTAGTTATGTTGTTCTTCTTTTCTTGTATTTTCTTTTAAAAAGAAACTATTCGATTATTAATAAGATTAATGACATTTTACGCCGAAAGTTGAGTGTTCTTTTTATCAACGTTGTAAAAAAAAATCATGCATTAATGTAACACATGTGAGACTTACTTAAAAACTTATGTTCTACTGAGTCACGGCTAAAGGCCTTATATTATTTTGTTTACTACGGGATCATAAAAAAACTTGTTTGTTTTTATGTTGGGACTAAAGAGGAATACAATTATAATGTTCTATGGTCTAGTTTGACAAGAAGCTAATTTATTGAAAATCTGAAAGCGTTGGTAAAGCTGACATGCACTCTACAAACAAGCATGCTGCAAACCACTGATTTTATATTTTGTAATTGCCGAGCAAATATATGAAATGGCTCTTAGTCTGATAAAAAAAAATAATTTACACCAATAACACTGCGAGCATTCATACTTACTTATTGTAAAGAAAAAACTTTGTAAGAACAAAAAATAAGCCGACGCTTAGCAGAATGCAAAAACAAATGTTTTTGACGATTTGTAAAGAGAACAACAAAGAGAAGATTTACGTTGTGTGTGGAATCGTCTAACCAAATTGATATTAATTGCTTATACATGTTCCTTGCATTCTTAGTTACAAAATTAGTCAGTAAAAGAAATTATGTTTACAACGTACACACAAGTTCGCTGCAAAGAATGCTAGTGAGGGATGTAGCGATCTAGAAAAATTTGCACTATATTCTGCTTTTGTCTAAAGCTTTCTGTTTTTTGGAAAACGTTCGCAAAGCTTTGTAAATAATTTCATGTTCTTAATAAAAAATTTTTAGAAATTAAAATAAAAACGAACAGAAGCTAAATTAATTAATTTCTTCTTCATTAGCTTATCCGATCCCGAACCATTTTTGGAGCCAACCAATCACCTTCAGTGTCTCTTATCAAGGCGGATGTGGAATGTTAGGGCAGAACTATCCGATGTTAATCTTAAAGGTTGCGGCATTCAAAGCTGCTTATTGAACGCTTTTCTTATAAAATATCTTAGAGCTTAAAACTTACTCCTACTCGCAGTAATAATATCAAGACTCTGCGGAATAAATTTTTGTTTGCATTTTTAGAATGTCTTTAGGATTCAATAATATTATAAAAATATAATATTATGCTAATAAACGATAACATTTTTTAATAAAATGTTACTTTTTTTCGTAGTCAGTAAAGCTTGTATCTATATGTTATTGACTATATCCAAATCTAGAAAGAAAAATCACAGTCACAGTCTTTTCTCCATATTAGAAAGAAATATAACACTGTTAAATTCCGATATCGCAAAAATTATTCTCATTTTGTTGAAGGAGTTCTTGAACTTCAAGAAACTGTCTTTGCTTTTTATAAAAATTTTTATAAATTTTCAATATTCTGTTTTTTTTAGAAAATAGGCCTTTATGTCAATTCCGCAATAAAAATGAGGCACTCTTTAAGAAAATAACAAAAGTTTAAAAGATTTGTATGAATACATGTACATATGTACACTGGCTTTTAAAAACCACACAAAACCTTTATGAAAATATTTATGTATATATGTATGTATATATAAATCAGATTTCTAAACGCAAATCAACCCCAAATTTAATATATATTTTGGTTTGAATTTCCTATTTAAAATCAAACATTAACAACTTAAGTTAATTTGTTTTAAAACAAATAATAAAATCGCCCGAAACGATGGCATTCGTTTGTGGAAAATATTGATCTCTCAACAGCTGAAATCATTTGACACAAAATAAAATAGAAATTAGTTATTTTTTCCAATTCACAATTGTCAACCATAATTGATATCGACTTTAATTTTTGTTTGCAAATATTTTTATTTTATTTTATTTCCTTTCTATGTTTGAAGTCGAAAAATATGCCTGGCAGATGTAATAATATTCCTTAATTTTTTTTACAATTTGGTTTTTGATATACAATATGATTTTTTTATAACAATTGTCAAATAAAACGACAAAAACAAATACTATAGAAAAAAAAAATTTTAATTTCTATGATATTTAATATCAAAACGATAACATCAATGTTAAAAACAAAATAAAAAACAGACGTTAATATTGTGTTTTTTACACTCAAGCTAAACATAACAAGTAAGAGTCATACATTTTATTTATGTACACTTCAGCATAAATTTCCCTTATGATTTTGTGTTTCGTTTGTAAAATTATAATTTAAAAATATGTTAAATTATAAAGGTCTGTAAATTTAAGTAAGTTTTTTACTTCTTACAAAAAATAAACCAATGATCAAAAGGTGTCAAATCGCACGACCTTAGAGGCAAATCGACAAGTCAATTCGTCGAAATTTACTTATTGCCACTTATCTGGCCCGAGTCGATGTCATCCAAATTTTAAAACAAAAAATCATTGATCATGGTACGGTAACGATCTATCAAACATGGGAGTAATTAATTAGATGGACTAATTAATTTACGATTAATTGACTGAGTAATAGACGATGTCATAAGCATTGAATGATAATTAATGCTAATGATTTTTTTTGCGTTATTTAAATTTTTACTAATGGTAATGCTTTTTAATGAAAAGATTTCGTTGATAATTAGTTTAAAAATAAAATCACTACCATTCCCTAATGATTAAGTGTTTTAAAATAATTATAATTAATGAAAAAAAATTTTATTAAAATAAAATCGTAAGCATTAAATGTAGTTGAATTTTTTTCATTGTCATTATTTCAAACAATGCGAATGAAATTTCAATGGTAATAAAAATATCCAAAGTATGCGATCTTTATTAACTTTACGGTCAATAGTGCCCTAGCAGCATATAAGCCGCCAAAGCGAAGCATTTCTTAATCCACATGCGGCAATTTTGTTTAAGAAGCGTGCTAAGCTAAAAATCATCCTCATCGTTGAATACAATTTTGAGATAGATCTTCGTAATAGTTTCCATTTACAATGGAGCCTAGTCGCCGAAAAAAAAAATTTATATGATGGTTTTTTTTTTCCTTCATTATCTCCTTTAACTGTATCTTATACATAGTGGACGGACAAAGCTGCAACCCACAACGAACAAATAATTTTAGGTCTTCTACCACACTATCGTTGACGGCGTATAAGTGTTAATACTTCATTAAGAGAGCACGCCGTATCAGTTTATTCGCAAATGAATGCTTTGAACAGATGTGCGATTATATGCGGCATTAAAATCACGAAGATGTCTATCAGTTGCATGAATTGATGGTTGATTTTCAAAGTAAGTCTAGTAATTTTCAAGCGTCAATCTATCCATTATGAGTGTAACAGTTTGATCTTTACCTTTTCGTAAGCTCATTTGGGCTTAAGATAACACCCTACATTATTAAAGTATATAAAAAAGAAATAAAATTCGTCAAGCTACAAAATGTAATTGCTGTACAATTTTATTTAATTCATTGAATGGCACCTTAAATCTTAAAAATTTTTGTCATCTTCGCCTTTTAACGGCGTAAATTAAATTTATAATTAAATTTATTAATTATTTCATTTTCTTTTTCAGGTATGTTTCCACTTATTTTTCTAAACAAATGTGTTCGTAAGTATTTCATAAATATTTATTAAAAGATTATCTTCGTCCTAAAATTTAATACAATCTATTTTTATTAATTTTTTTATTAAATCATGAGTTGAACTCTAGATATTTTAAATTGATTAAAATTGACAACAACAAAGAAATGCTTTGGGTTGTGTGTTACGTCTAACCAAATTAGTATTGATTAAATTAGTTGATTAAATAGATGATGTTTACAATGTACACTCTTCAAGGTAAATAGATGCGAATAATGCTGATGCAGCATTACATTCTGCTGGTGTACAATTTTTCTCGTTTTCTTTGGAAAATGTATGCATATATTAGTTATTTATCTTTTTTTTAACTTTTAGAAATTAAAATAAAATATTAACTTAAGCCAAAAATCAATTTTAATTTAATTTGTGTTTATTTTCAAAAAGAATGCAGGAAGTGATATGAGAAAGCTTAAGCAAAGTTTAAGAAAATTCCGTTATTCTTTTACCCAATTCTTTATCATCATTTTAAAGTGTGATTTTTGAGCAGTAGACATTTTTCAGCATTTAGGATTTTGTACTTAAATAGTACAGAATTGTATAATACATATTATATTATTTTTAGATAAAAAGAACTTTCTCTGATTTATTTACTTTATTGGTATAAAACCAATAGATTTTTATTTCAAAGCTTTCTTTAGCGCAAACTGTACTTACTTTAATCCATCGCAACGAAATTTTGCTCGTATCTGATGTAAAATTAGAAATCAATAATAAGTTATAAAAAAATTCTAAATAAAGATTTAAAAAACGAATATTAATTTCCTTGCCATAAATTTTACTGATTACACACCAAACGAAAGAACATTTATTTCATTTGGTCAAATGTTAACATTTATTTTCCTAGAGTTAATCATTTAATTAAGAGTAACACGACTAAAATTGTAAGGACTATATCGAATTTCTAATTTATTTATTTTTACTTTGAAACGTGTAACCCACATGCTGTTATTAAGTGGAACTTTCTGCGGAATAATAATTCTTCAAATAAATAGAACAAGCAAAATAAGCAGATTAGGATAAATACAAATAAGACAACATAAAATCATTCAAATATAAAGTTAACTTTTACCTGTTAACTTCATACATTCCTATCCGAAAGATGATGGTAAATTTGACAAAGGCAAGTCGAATCCTATGTAGTTGTATGTAAGTGTTTGTTTAAACCCAGTTGGCCATGTATTTAAGGCAACTGAATATGGACGATGTCACAACAGATTTAAAAAGGAATGTTGGTATTTATTAAATATATATTTATATTTTAATTAATTTTTATTTTTAATTTTTTTTTTTTAATAAAGAGAAGTAGCACTTCAGGCATTAATATCTATTTAGTTTTTGTAACCGTGCTACATTCTTTAGGAAAGGGATAGATGAGAGAGAAGACAGGTGGTGAAAGGAGATAGATATAGCCATTTTATTAATTATTTTACTTCGCCGGCGAATATGCTATGAAGAAGAAGTACCGACGAAGGAGGCTGCATGTTTTTATGTTAATTCTGCTTATGTATTTATACCATTAAACAGAAAAAAACATTTTTATTTTTTGACTGCCGCAAGGGTTGAACCCAGGTCAGCCAGATTTGTAGTCAACGTGTTTACCACTTAGACTACAGCAGCCTCAAATTTTTAAATGATTCTTAAGACATTCATATAAATATATATAAAACCTATATAGTTTTTTTTACGTTATTATAGAAAAAAAATATTTTCAAAAATCTACAAAAAAGACTTTTAAAATTTTTTTCAAAAATATTTAAAAAGTATATATACATGTTTTTTTTTGATCTTTTCAAAAAATTTTTCTTTTTTAATTTTTTAAGCACTAGGTCAGTTTATAAATAATAACATTTTTATTTATATTTTCAATATTTCGCCACTCCGTTGGCTGGCATCATCAGGGATAGATTTATGTTAGAAAACGTAAAAAAGTTTTTTGAGAAGAAATAGGGATATACTTATCTTAAAAGCTGATAAAGGTAACACCACAGTAGCTTTAAACAAGAGTGATTTTGTTTTAAGAATTAACAATATTGTAGGGGATGTTGCTAATTATAAGCTAGCAAACAAAGATCCAACAACAAAATTGCAGAAGATTAATAATGTTTTGGTTGAAGAACTTTTTAAACAAAAAGTTATTACCATGTTAGAGAAAAACAAGCTTAAAACCAATGTTTCTACAGCTCCAAGATTGTATGGGTTACCTAAGATTCACAAGGAGGATTTTCCTTTAAGACCGATTTGTACTTTTTTAAATTCTCCATCTTATGTTATGTAAATATATTACAATGATTTTAAAAAAGATTACAGAAAATTCAAAATATAATGTTAAAAATTCGTTTGAATTTAAAGAAAGGATAAGGAACATTAATGTTCTGAATGATTGATAAAAAATTAGTATCTTTTGATGTAGTCTCATTATTTCCAAGTATACCTGTTGATTTGGCAGTGAATATTAGTGAAGAAAAATGGAACGTAATACAGGAATATACTACAATGGAAAAATGTATATTTTTACGAATTTTAAAATTTTGTATTGAAGATAACAGATACTTTCAATATAATGATAACATATATGTGCAACAAAAAGGGCTTCCAATGGGATCTCCAGCTTCCCCAGTTGTGGCAGATATTATTATGGAGAAATTATTAGACACGGGCATTAATGAAATTAGTATAAAACCAAGAATAATGACAAAATATGTGAATAATTTGTTTTGTATTATTTTTGCATCTGGTATTGAAAACATGTTGGAAACATTTAATAGTTTCAATAGTTGTATAAAATTTACAATAGAAATAAAAAATGATTTTAAATTACCCTATTCAGATACGTTAGTAATAAGGAGAGGGAATAAACTAAAAATGGATTGGTACCAAAAGCCAACAGTTTCCGGCAGAATTAATAATTATTATTCAAAGCATAACAAAAGAATAAGTATTAATACGGGAAAAAATTTGATAAAAAAAAGTACTTAAGCTAAGTGATAAGGAATTTGACATAAGAAATAAAGATAAAGTTAATAAGATATTAATTGATAATAATTTTCCAATGAGAGTGATATATAGTTTGTTTAAACAGTTAAGGTTTAGAAGAGCAAATAACACAAGAAATGTTACAGAAACTTAAGTTTACAAGTCTTTAATTTATTTACCGGAAATAGCAGAAAGGATTAAAAATCAAAAATTGTTGATAGGGAGAAATATAAAATGGCATACAAAACTTATAATACTTTAAATAGATTATTTAGTAAAACAAAAGATAAGATTAAAAAATGGGACATGTCAAATGTAGTTTACAAAATACCTTGTAATGGTAATGATAGCGAGAATTGTAATAAGGAATATGAAGGTACGACAAAAAATAAACTAAAAACTAGAATAGCTGGACATAAGTCTGATCAAAGATACAGAGACGTTAATAATTCACAAAAAACTGCATTATCTTCCCATTGTGCAAGATTTGATCATTATCCTAACTTTGAAGATGCATCTGTTTTAAATATAGAAAATAATTATAAACGTTGGTATATGTTAGAGATGTTACAAATAATTAAAGTACCAGCAACAAAAAGAATAAACTTTAAGGCTTATACTGATAATGTTGCGCAATAGACATTTAGTGCATAAAAAATAATTAACGTTCGAGAGCATATAATTGCTTGTAACATATCTATCGTGAAAGTTTATGTAAATGTATATGTATTATGTTTTTTAAAATTTTTAAATATTTTGTTTGTTTTCTGTTTTTTTAATTTTTATGAGAATGTAATTGTTTAAAACTTTTGAGTTATTTGACTTGAATGTTTTTTTGAGTTTTAAATTTATGAGAATGTAAATGTTTAAATATTTGAGTTTTTTGTCGTTTGGTTTTTGAGTTTTCTGTTTTTGTTTGAAAAAATAATGTCATTTTAATTTTGTTTTTCAAAAAATCTAATTATTAATATTTTTTGTTTCCTGTTTCCTCATGATGCCACCCAACGATGTGACGAAATATTGAAAATATAAATAAAAATTTTATTATTTATAAACTGACCTAGTGCTTAAAAAATTTGAAAAGAAAGAAAGAAGTATTTAAAACGCAAACAATTTTTTATTAACTTCAAAATAAATATTTTTTTCGTTCTATTTTCATTTATCCCGATTTAATAAATTAATCACCGATGTTGATTATTGAGGGTGAAAGCATGTCTCGATGGCCATGTGGCTACTACTTACTTAGCTCTTCAGGAAATATTTGTGAGAAGTTGAAACATAAAATTGGTATTCTAAAACATTAATCTTATAAATATCATAATTATTATAACTTTAACGAATTAATTTTTTAGCCCAAAATCACCATGTAAAGCAGGTTTTCTGAATATATGTATAATTATTACAAGTATGAGCAAGTTAGTTAAAATTAGATACTGTTAAATATTCAGTAATTCCAAGTTTTTGATATATTAAAAAATTTTTTCTTAATTTTTTTTAATAAAATTTATTTATTTTATTATTGAAATAAAAATTGTTGATATAACTGATTTTCTTTATGAAATCTTTGTAAAATTGTAATGGTTTATAAATTTTCAGACTTTTTATATCAACTTTTTTTGAATTTGCGGGTTTTGATGTAGTTTTGTTTTTAATGAAAATTTTGGTCAGAATAAACTCTTTACGTACATAATTTTTAACAATGCTTTTCTTTTTAGGATGACAATATAAAAAATATAGTAAATTTTCAATTTAATTTTGAGTGCTTTTGGCTACTCATAATTAAAGTCATTTTTCATTTTTAAAAATATTCCGGTTGGCTTTTTATATTTTTTACTTGGGGTAATTTTTTTATAATTAAAAGCGACAAAATAATATTAATTATTTTAAAGCATATAAAATTATCAGAATATATTTTCCACTAGTTTACTGTAAATGAAATAGCGGCAAGAAAGCATCAAATCGTTATTTACAGAAAGTCATTGTCGTAATAATTTTTAAGTGTTAAAAATTTAAATATTAATAAAAGCGAACGTTATTTATTGAAATTATTTCTTGGGAGACAAAAAAAAAACAAATAAATTCAGATATCCCGAAAGAAAAAATTTAAAAATTCCGAGATTTTTGAGATCCTGTAAAATTCCAAAATTTTTAGATCGAAATCTATATTTAGAATCCCGGGATTTTTATAAATCAAACCTGTTAATAATCAACAATTACTAAATGCTGAAGGACCGCAAACATGATACCGCTAAGTCACTTTGAATATTATATACCTACAGCAAGTTAAAATTTAAATTGTCTTTCTTTTAACGTTCAAAGCTGGTTTTTTATCATTTGCTTTTTTATTTAGAGTCATTATTTAAGCGTAAATAAAAATAAATAACTCAAATTACAGCATTTACTTACTAAGAAGAAGACGTGTCTGTTTTAAATCGAAAAAAATTCTTTGACTTATAATTTGATTAACTGGGTTCGTATGTGAAGCCATTTTACTAGTAAAAAGTTAGTTTGTTCCATATATATAAATCGAAATAATCACATATGTAAAGTTAAATATATGCTTTTGCACTAGTTTTTCCATACACATGAACAGTGTTCTATGAAAGAAAATTATTATGGTTTTATGAATATACATAAATACATAAGTGCCTGCACGTGTGCGTCTATTTAAATATTACTTAGAAATACAGCCAACAATAGTGATGTAATTACTTTATTGATTCAACACGATAACAAAAGAAGGCGGAAAAGTAGAAAAGCAATTAGAAGATTAGTCGCAAAACTGATTTATGAATTTTAAACAACGATAAGTTTTATGAATATTTAAAGTGAATGGTTTCACACTCATTTATCATTGCAGAGCAAGCAACACTTAAAATATTAAAAAAATAATTAAGAAAAATGTTTAAGTAACAAAGTGAATGACTAGGGAAGACGTTATATGAAGATTTCATTTTCTAAGGTCAGTTTTCGTCCTTCGTCTGTCTTGATTGTCACGGGGCACATACCGCAAACATCATTAATCATAATAACAAATTTTATTGTTTGCTGAAACAGTGTGATGTATTCACGCAGAAGTATCAGTTAGCAAAATAAAAGGAAAAGCTACTAAAAAGCAAAGCAAAATATTTACTAAGGTATTAAGTAGGATGCAAACTAAATGTGGTTAAGTAAATAATTATGTGTTTTATTTTAAATCAAAACATTTAAATAGAAGCGTACACATTATAAAAACAAAAACAATTAATCGAATTTTTAAACTATCATGCTGATATCCTGACTAAATTATTGAAACCACCGGTATAGATTATTAAAGGTGAAACAACGCCTAGATTGCCATTTCGATACCGCTCACTTAGCTCTATTATGAAACTTTTCACAAATCATTTAAATGAATTAAAGATTTATGTCCAAACAAAAAAGTGGACAAAAATTAAAGTTTAAATAAAAACAACAATAATCAACTATAATTTTACATATCTTTATCCACTGGATACGCTAACTTTTTTCGGCGCTTTTATACCCTTAAAAGATGATGAAAACAATTCATTCATTTTTTTTTTTTCATAAAAAAAACTTTGTGCAATATTTTATTATTCCAACTGTATAAAAGAGCCGAAAAAAGTCAGCCGTATACAGAGGCGAAAGAAAAATAGAATTACTGTTAGTTATTGTTGTTTTTGCTTAAACTTTGATTTTTGTCTTTGCTTTGTTGATTGGACAAAAATCTTTAATTTATTTAAAATGTTTGTCAGAAGTTTCTAGAAAAGTTAAGTAAGCGGTAACGAAATGGCCATCGAGAAGTGCTTTGACCCTCTATAATCAATATCCGTATTTAATCGGGATAATTTAAAAAATAGCACGAAGTTTTTTATAAAAATTAAATATTTAAAAAAAATGTTCCCGTGTCTTTAATTGATTTATTTTTTGTTTTATACTTGGGCACTTACATATTATTTATATTAATTAATATCTCCGTGTTTTTTTTTTTAGAAAAATAAATATAGTTACTGAATGTTTGCTGTATTTTTTTGTACAACATTTTTGAGTTTTTCTTGTCTTTCTGCTTTACTGATTCAATGGAGTTCTTATTTAATCAATTTGGCTTTTGATATAAGACTTTTGCTTTTCTTTGCAAATGAGCAACAGTGAAATGGCCATGTGGATATGCTTTCTGCAGTATACATAAATAATAAATTAATAAATATTTCGCGAGAATATCATGAAATATATGTATTTAAAGGACTCAAGCACGATTAAAGTAAATTAATATAAAAAAGATTCCGAATAATAAAAATTTTCACATTAAAATAAATAAAATTTAAATAATTAACAAAAAAAAATAGAAATTACTAAAATGTCTATAAACCAAACGCATTCAATTTCTTTCCAAGTAACCACATTTCCTTTCTTTTAAGTCCAGTAAAAATATGAAAGATATTGTAGATGTTGACAATCGAATAAATTTATTAAACAATTTTTTCTTTGTGTTTTTTAACTTATATAAGAACTAAAAACCTAATATGAAATAGATTTCTTTACAACGTCAAATAAATAATTTAGAGAATTTAATTTCTTTTTAGGATGTAAGTTTAACTAATATCTCGTATTGATTTTGTCACAACGTACACGCAGAAGAAAAACATGGTTGTGATATGGTCACAATAACCATTTTATAATCTTTGTAACATTGTATAGTTGCGAAGAACCAATTATAGTTGTTTTTACCAAAATTTAAGTCAAATTTTTAATTAAATTTTAGCGATTATATGGTTACTGTGCACAAAATATGCAACGTGGTTGGTTTTACCTTAAACAAATTTCAACCACAACCAAAGTTTTATAACTAATTAAAAATAATTTAAAATACTTAACCATAATATATTATTATTAATCAAACTATGGTTAAAAGCAACAGAATAGTGTTTGAGCTAAAAAATATTTTGTCCTAATTCTTCACAGTTACGTAATTTTTCTGGTAGCTAAAATTTTAAATTGTTTTTTATTGTTAAAGAGTGTATAAAATAAAAATTTATGTACAAAATAAATAATTAAAAATAATATGCAAAATATGAAAACAAATAAAAAAATATTTGCTCGTAAAAAAAGTAGAAATAAGAATGTATGTATGTATTGTAAGCATATACATCTTTATTTTTGTGTTTGAATCACAATTGTGAAATAATTTGTTTGGGCTTATAAACTATATTTGTATAAAACTGATTCTTATAGCCTATCTAACCGTTATTATAAACAAATAATAGATATTTTTTGTAAATTTATATTTCTAAATAATTTTTATGACAAATCGTTATGAATAAAACTATTACTACTAAATTTTTTATATCTGGGAAATTCTGCACTTACTATTATAATTAAATTATATAACATGACATTTTCAACCATATAGTGATATTTTAATTTAACCATTTTATATTTATATTTAAACATAATTATGTTTATAATTTACAAAATGTTATTGTTTTGCCAAACAACAATATGGATGCAAATGTAACAATACTATGTTTTGTTAGCAACCGCATAATTCAATCATAAGTTGTTGCTTTTAGATTATGGTTACCTCAACCATGTTTTTTCTTCGCGTGTATTATATTAATTATTTTAGTGTTTTAACTAAAATATATTTAATTAAATAGGATTTTTCTTACTTTCGTAACTATTTTTTAATCAAATTAGCCGATTTTTTTATAAAATATTTTATAGAACCAATCTCTTGTGTAAAATAAAAATTAACTGGATTAAATTATTTTTATTGTTAAGTTTTTACTTTGAAATTTGGTTCAGTGTAGACCTAAAACAATTGTGATTAATATTTTTGTACTTCAATAAAGACTGGCATTATGGTACTCATTTACAACATACATAAATACTTTTCAATCCCATTAACATTAAGTTCCATTGTAAGAACACGCCTCACGCAAATACTTTTTTTTTGTTTTGCTTTTCTATGCCACATCTGTTTTAAATTTATGCTTTGTCTTAGTTGATCTCAAAAGAGATTGCCATTCAATTTGTCTTAAGTGTCAAAGTTTTATTACGTTTTCTTTAGATTTCCTTTTTTTTTTGCACGTACTTAGAATAGCGAATGAACAAAATAATAACAGGAAATAAATTTTTAAATATTTAATTGAATGATTAAATAAGTGAAGATGACTTCATATTTAATTACTCATTAAAAGTTGTCCATTGCATACCAACACTTTAAACTTTAAATTAAATTTAAAAGAAAAAACTTTGTTATTAGCATTTCATCATTTTATTTCTCTTGCAAACTTTTTTATGCAGGCGTTTTATTTTATTGTTGACCATCAAGGTTTCCTTTCCATTTGACAAAATTTTTCTTTGAATATTTCCTATTGAATTCATTTGCTTTTGCCTACTTAGTATTTGGCCAAGAATATTTTATTACTACTATTAATCTTAATTTGTGCAGTGAAAGTTCTTTAGATAAAATTATCTTTTAATATCATGCTATTAAGAAAATGGAAATTAATAGAAATTTATTAGTAGTAATTATATTTGATACATAAAACTGGAAGAAAAAAACATAAGCATTAGAGGATTATATTTGAATCCTTAAACATAAGGTAGGAAAATAATACTAATGGTCGATAATTTCTAATAGTAAATATCGTTTTTATTTTATTTTTTTTTTCAACAGTGTCCTTCCCTCACTAATGATTGTAGACTAACAATTATCGTCCCCGCCATTCAGCCTTATGAAATTTGTACTTAGCTATTTTAGCAATCAAAAGAAAGTGATCGAACTGTAACGTATACACCATAGAATGTGTCTATCTTTAGTCATAATACAAACCATCCACTGCCCTAAACTTTTACCCACGACGTGCGTTACCGAACATATATAATAAATTCAATTACTTATTATTATGACTATATCATAAGTCATCTTTTCGTTTTACTATCTGATAGGTTCTAAAGTATAATTTAAGTCACTCCTGCTAACCTACAGTTGCATACTGCATAACGTAACGAAATGTAACGAAATGTAACGAATTGTAACATAATGGATACTTTTTTAAGCAAAATCTCTCCCTTTTAATGTATTATATTCAGAAAAAATGGTTAAGCAAATATTTAAGATCTAGAATTATTGAATTCGGCAGAATATCAGTGCAACAAATGACAAAAAAAATGTCTTCTGAAGTGATTTCACACTATCGAAGTTCCTACTCATCACATAGCATAGCAATGTACATGCAACGTCTGCGATACGCCTTTAATATTCTTCATTCTAAAAGTTTCCATTAAACGTAACTTACTTAATTACACAGCCTAAGCTGCTCCTATTTTATTTTACATTGCTGCCAAGGTGGCTTCTTGCGCACCTTTTGAGACCGTAAACATAAGATCTCATCCCTCAGATAATTAACTTGTAGCTATGAACTAAACTTCATTGGATATATTAACAATAAAGTAGAACCTTAACGATTAAAATCGTTAAATAACCTTAATTTTTTCAAATTAGACATTAGACATTTTTTTTACATTTCGTTTCATTAAATTTGCTAATTTAATTAAAAAAGTTTTTAAGAATAAAAATAAAGATTATGTTAAATTAACGAGTAATAACGGATCGTAAGAGATATAACACATAAAAATTGGTTAAAGTTACATATTAAAAGAAATTTAAAGTGTTGATTTTACTAAATTTTTCTTTCTATTAATAAATATTTTAGTCAAGTTGAAGAAATTTTATTATATTTGTAACTATAAGATATCACAGTTTCTAGTACAAAGCTTTAAACTTTTGCATTCTCAATTGTTTATCTCCCTAATTAATGGTTTAGTTTTTCCGAAGTCATTCACTACTCTTTTTTAACGATTATCGGTTTTTTAAATTGACTTAATAACAAAATTCTCGATATTGCTATTCAGTTACACTTTTAACGATATTCGCTGATATAGTTAGAAACTTGCTTATCGTTAAGAAAACGACTATATTTTTGCGTTGTTAAATCTATCTACAAAATAAGCGATGTACACATATGTACACATATAATACCATTAACACAGAACATATACACATATTTAAACACAACATAAAAACACTTACTAAATAAGTAGATATACGCACATTTAAAATTTAATTAAAAAATAAATTTCTTATGAAAAAAATTGCACATAAACATATGTTTTTACATGCTAATTGCAACTCTTCAAACAAAACTATTATTATGATTTTCTTATTGTTATACTCCATACATGCATATTGGAAAACACGAATTCATGTGTTTAAACTGGCATCTAAGAAATAGACACAATCATGTGACTCGCTTGAATTTAAATGTTTTTACTCTTATCTTTTGTGCTTTTCGTTTAATTGTTGACAAAGATGCCACTTAATTTTAACTTTTGTCTATTATCGTTAAATTAGTGAATCACTTAATCGTTAATAAGACCAATTTTCCAAAATGACTTTCTTTTATTAAAAACATGGATAGAATTAACCAAAAAGTTTTTTAGTTATATAGTATCTTACTGTTCTTAATTTCTTTACCTCATTTCACATTATTTAGGTAATTGTGGTTGGGTGTTTGTGTCCTTTAATGACCAACGAGTCTCATTTCCCCGGTTTCTATACGCGAAATTTTAAAAGGAATCCAAAGTATTTAGCACTTCAAGTATTTCTACCTGCTCTACAGAGAGATGTAGATGTAGCCTATAAGACCAGAAACATTTCGAAGCAATATAATAATATATTAATATATTTCGTTAACACAAATCCAAAAACAAATTTGCGTTTATTTATTTATAGAGCTACATTTGGGATGATCTAAATCACATTCTACTCTATTAAATGACAAATATGCTTTTTAAGCCCTCAATAGTAAATACCTCTCAATAATATTTACTTCAAAGCCAAAATTGCTTGCCAGCCCACAACTGCTAATGGTGTTTGAAAACCACTTAAACTACTTATGTACAAAACCCCAATTACTACCTGCCTTTTATGTTAAGGAGTCTAACAATCTTTTTGTAAGGGTTTTTTTTATATAACAAATGTTTACAATTAAAATTTTATGCATTTAAATTACGGTCATTTGTATGCCAAACATATTGTAATCGTTTTTTGCAAAGTATGGTAATATTAAACCTTTTTAAATATTTGTTTGCTAAACAAAATATGCATATGTGTTTAAAATTCTGTCACAATAATGTATGTGTAAATGTGTAAATGAGTTGTTATATATTTTTAAAGCACATATATGTATATTGTGTAAATCCTACGACAATGCTTTGATGTCCCTTGAAATAAAACATTTTGGCTTTAATCGTGATTTCTATTTATAATTTATTCATTTAAATATTTTAAATTTGTTTTTTTACACAGTAAAAATGTTTGGTCCTATTAACAATTTCATTTGAATTTATACTGAAAGTTCACTAAATGTTTGATTGATTTATACGAGTGTAATATTAAATTCGAAAAAAATTCCTCTTCCTTTTTGATTAATTATTTAATTTATTTCTTTTAGTAAAATGTGTATTTCTTTTTGAATTAAATGTATAATTAAATCAAATAAAATCTTTGGTAGTCGCAAAATATTTTTTCTGTATACTACGATCTGAAAAATGCATCAACATTTAATTTTTGTATTATTTTATTTGAAAAATAGTTCCTTACATAAATAATTTACTTTGAAGAGTAATAACAAGAACACTGAAAAGGCAGTAAAGATCTAGAACACATCTAATAACGATCTTTAGCCTTTCGAAAAATAATAAAAAAAATTTAATAGCCATTATAATTTTTTGTTTAGCAATCAAATAACGCCAAGATTATTAAAAATAGTTTTAATTTTTGTTTTGTTCTCAGAAAAGATTTTATTTAAATGAAATACAATACACAATAAATATTACTAAAAAAAAACTAAGCTCACATAATAAGTCTTAATTAGTACAAATGTTTCTTCTTTTTAATAAAATGTGACTTGTAAAAACTTCTTGACTTCTTATTAATAACATTGAATACAAGACTGACTTTCAAGAGTCATTTGCTAAATTATCTGATGTCAATTTATTAATAACACTTAAAGGGGGTTTGTTGTGGTATAGAAACAAAATTTATGATACTTAATTAACAAAACACGTCGCTACTTTGGGAAATGGGAATGATGAATTAGTTGTGAATTTCTCAGTAAATTACACGAAGAACTTCATCTCTATATGCAATTCGCTGCTTTTCCAATTTTACCTCTTTAGTTTTTTAGAAACAGGGAAAAAAATCAACAATATCGTTGCTAGTTATTTAATAAACGCAAAACAAAAATTCATCATTAGCAAAATAAAAATTGCTGATTGATAAATATTATATTTTTTGCAAGCTGGGAAAGTTTGTTACAATTTCATTAAATTTTGTATTATTTATTGTAAGTATTAAAATTTGTTTATTTTTTTTTTAATTTAATTAATTTATTTTAGTAAGGTTAATATTAAGTAAAATTTCTTGGGATCGATTGAAATGTTCGAAAAAGCTTTAAGGCGAATAAATGAGACATTTTAAACAAAATTGGAAATTCTCAAAAAAATTAATTAAATTTACATTTAAAAAAACTGTCGGTAATTTTTCACTTTCAAGGGTGCTGATAACCAACGTATCGCTCATTTACTTATAAAACATCATATCTTAAAAATATTAATTTCGAGATGATCGCACTTTAAGTTTTTGACTCGTTCTCACAATAGACAAAAATATTTGACTGCTTAAGTTTCCGCTACAATTAGTAAAATGAATACTTTCATCAATTATATATTAAAGGAGAGGTCTTGGATAAACTATGTGGGATATCTGAATTATATAAAATATGTCGTTATTTTTCAAAAAAAAAGGAATTTTACATAATAAAATCTTTCGTCAAAACAGTAATAACACAAAAAATACATTATAGTCAAGAAGTCAGGACATTTTAGAAACATACCTTTTTCATATATACAGTCACAAAATGAACGTGACGATGTTTTGGAAAGCGTTATGAAGTTTTCGCCACAACTCAAATTTGTCGTTCTTATTGAAAAATAAAGTTTCTAAACATGCAATGACGACTTATTCTCTTAAAACGTGATAAGTACAAAAGTCATAAAGTTGAAACGTATAGACAATATAAAGCATGAAATAACGAACATACTGTATGATTAACTCCAAAATTTAAAAATTTTGAGTTATGACGTTATGATTTTAAATAAGTTCACCAAGAAGTTTTAGTTGATGTTAACCGACGAAAATTATTCTTGATTGCTTGAAATATAAATATCTCATGATATTCTGACTATTTGTTATTCAAAACTTAAAATTAAATGTATTAATGTGGGAAAAGCAGTTTTCATAAGAATTGCAAACTGATAAAGTTAAAACATAAACTAAGATTAAAAAAGAAAAAAAATTAAAACGATATTTTGCAACATCCCAAACTTAGAAAATAAAATTTCTTTACAAAAGTCCTTATATCATAAGGGTGGCGAATTTGCCGACTGTCGCAAACTGATTTCTAATTTATTGTTTTTATATTTCATTATGCAAGGAAATAGAATATCGCCTAAAATATGACAATCAATATCTTTGAACTAGAAATGTAATAATCATGTAAAGCAAGTCCACAACATCAACTATCATTTGGCTTAAATCCAAGGACATACAAATCCATCTTATGTTCTGTTCTTTTAAGGACAATAGACTCAATTTTACTTTTTATTATCGTTTACTCTGAAATTGATATACATAAAATAGAAAAAAATAAGAAAACTCATCAAGTATGACAGTACTCACTCATAATAACGGCAATAATAAAAACAACTAACAACAAGAAAAACGTAAAAAAGGTTTTTTTTTGTAACAAATCATCCATTAAAGAAATAAAATCTAAACAAGTGAAATATGTGAGAAAAAACCCATTAACTGATGTAAAGACAAAAATTCTTTGTGACATCCCAAAGAATTTTTGGCATCAATGATAACAGCCGCAATGCTAATGGATGATAATTAAAACAATCCTTCAGAAATTTCAGAATAAAAAAAAATCTAGTAACCAACTCAAAGACAATTATAATGAAAATGTTAATAGGACAATGGGCAATAATCAAAGTGTTTGTCATAATGATGATGAATGCCATGGCGGCGTCTGTAGCTGTAACAGTAACCAATTGAACCTTGAAGTATTGTGACAAATTATTTAGTAATCAGAAGCGAAAAATTGTTTTATTTTAGAGGGAGTAAATGTAAGTTGGAAACATTATGAAACTGAATGTTAGAAGATTTAAAGATTAGCATTTTCAGTAGTTACGAGTTGACGTACAAAATGCCCCATGTATCAACAGCCGCATAACCGTTTTTTTCCGTTGTTACCATCAATAACATAAAATTTTGTGATCTGTTAAAGGATCTAAACTAAAACTATTAATCTTTCCAAATGGAAATTACCGAAAGAGGACCGTGAGCTAAAGTGGCGCCTGTAACTGTCTTCTGTTTATACTTTGACGGTTACTTCTTTAGTCTCCTATACCTCGGAAGTAACAACTTTTATCACTTAAAGATTTTCAAGTTTAAAATATTCGCTTAGGGCTTGCAACAATGCTCTTGTATTTTTCGGACCTGACAATGCAAATGGACTACGACTTTTAACATGCCAAATAATATGAATAGTTTTCGAGTAACGTGTTACTTTCTTCATTTTTTGAAATAAATCTTTTATGTGACAAACGGAGACAAATGAACATACCAAAATGAGAGATTGTGGTCTTAGTTTATTTTAAAAACAAGAAAAACAAATCGTCAAAAAATTTTACTTCCAATTAATCTGCATAATTTTTAAATTCCTTAAAAACAATCTGCTTATTTAACTTAGTTCCAAATTTATGCAAACCCCTACCCACAAATTCTCTTGAATCAATTATATTATGGCAAAGTTTATTTGTAATTTGAACTATGAAATGGCGGCAGATGATTTTTGTTTTCAAGTACCATTGTTACATATTTTAGCCGTAAACATTACACAGACAATAAGACAAACCAAGCAACTAATGTAATTAAAATTTTATGGATCAACATACAATGCACACAAAACATTAAGTCAATAAACACCAAATTCTTTAACAAAACCTTTGATACGCATACATACACACATTCATATATATTTGACAGTTACTTAGATACCAGTATTGTTGTTGCGATTTTAGGAAGAATTAAAGTCATATCTCCTTCTGGCAGCAACAAATAAACACAATATGAAGCACCTAACAGTGTTTTCGTTATTTTACCTATTCAAATTTCCTTAGATGTGACAAATATAATTATTCACAGCATGTTTTAACTAAATTAACCAGGATGTAAATTTTTACAGACTTTTTAAAGTATTTAATATTCACCAAAAAATTTTTTTAATAAAATAAGATAAATTTTCTACTCAGCTGAAAACAAGTTTTACCTAAACAAAAAGAAATTTCGAGAAAAAAAAAACAATTTTCACCAAACAATAGAAATTGCACCAAATAATAAAAGTTTAGTAAAATGTTTGAAATTGCATTCGTGGTCTCAAAAAAAATATGGAAATTTCAACTAAGCTTTATAAATTCACTTTACAAATACAAAACCACACAAAAAAATATTGAAAACCATTAATTAAAACTATAAAAACCGCTAAACAATTTAGTCTCACTGCTCAAAGATTGGTTTTAAATTTTCACAGGAAAAAGTTTATGAACCTATTAAATATTTTATTTGATTTTTTATTGAAAATTTTATAAATATTTTTATCCTTTGATGCATGGTGTAAAATATAATGTACGTCGATTTTATCAACCCGTCATTGGTTCAAATTACAGTTTACATGAAATTAGTTTACAGTTATCAGTTCAGTATGTGGTTGTTGTTTAAGAGGCTGTAAACTTTCAAAACAACATGAGATCAGTTTTATATATATATCTTGTCCGGTCATCATCGACGCAGTCTCTAATGTGTGAAAATTTATTTTCGAATTAATAAAACAAAAAATTAATTTTTTTTGTTTATTTTTTTGATGAATATATATAAATATATATAAATAAGTTGTCTTATGTTCGTGATATGATATCTCAAGAACATCTGAACCCACTTTCAAACGAGTACATGCGTTGTAAATATCTACCTTCACTGATGGTTTATAAAGGAAGATAGATGCAAAGAATGCTGACGAAGGATGTGGCGGTCCAAAAAATGCTGCATTTCATTCTGCTAGCGTCTAATTTATCTTGTGTTCTCTAGAAAACGTCCGCATACATTTGCAAATAATTTTTCTTTCTAAAAGTATTAAATCTTAAATTAAAAAGAACCAAAAAGTCGAAAATAAGTCAATTTTTATTAATTTAAAATGTATTTTTTTTTTCTTATGAGAATTAAATTTTGTCGGTATAAGGCTCTGTTTTTTTCATATTAATCGAATAAAAAAACTTGCTAGGAAGAGTGATTGTGGTATGATTATTCGCAGTGCGAAGCGCCCCGGGAACAACTAGTGTAATATAAAAAATAAACCAATAAAAATAAAATAAAGTAAACAAGTTTATACATTGAAGCAGACTTTACACTAAAATATACGTCTTCAAAAGCCACTTTAAAATAAAAAATGGTTTCCATAGTTTTTTTACACATGTCCCTTGAATCCTTTTAAGCTATAAAAACCATATATGGAATATTTTAATGGCCGGCATTAATTCCAGTGTCAACGTGTTAGTAGATTCAATTATTGATTAAGTTAAAAAATGTTTTCTTCTTTTTTAATTCAAATAATTGTGTAATTTAAAAATCGTTTGTTTTTTTTAAATAAATATGTTTATAAAATGGAATCAATTGAAATATTATTTAAATTTGTATTTAAATCCCAATAATGCTCTGAATAGGTGCAGAAACTTTTTTATTTGACAACTCTCTATAAAAATTATTGCAACAAATTTGCTCCCATAGCGTTTGTCATAATGATCCTCATTAAATAAAAAATTAATTCTCAAGACCTTTTACATAAACAGTTCTGTTTAAATAATTCGCTTTAATCTCTTTCTTAATTAAAAAAAAAGTCAGGTCTCTCAATAAAATCTTTTTCTCAATTTAATCCGTGAGCTACTATTCTACACAAAATTTCTTTTGAAACAAATTTCTAACTAAAAACATTTTCTCAGAATTTTGGTAAAACCAACTTTCCTGTAAAAGATTGTGTTGTAATTATAAAGAATCAGCTCTGCATTTTTCAAGGTAAATTTTCCCCGTTTTTTTAAAACGAACTACTCTGTCTCTTTGAAAGAAACTTTTTCGACACAAAAATTATTTAAAAGCTTTTTTCAGTTCAGTTTTTTTTTCTTTTAATTTAACACTGTGATTCCAATTTTTCTAATGAAAATTTCTCTCTGTATCTTTAAAACCAGATACGTAACTTTTTTAAACCTTAACGAAACACTTTCTTTAAAAAATTTATCTCGAATGTTCAGATAAGAAAATTTTTTGCACACAAGACTTTAAGCCTTTTGCCAAACTTTTTTTTTATAGAAAACTATTTTCGTGTTTGGTTGTTTTTTTTCAGAAACTCAATAACAATCTTTTATAAAAAATCAAAAAAAATATTTTTTACTTGAGCCTCTTAAGCCCCTTCAGAAAAATTTTCTTAGGAAGCTAGTGTTCTAAAAAGGATTTCTATCGACATTTACCCGAAACATTTCCTGAAAAATTTTTAGATCTTTTTCACACAAATTTTATAATAAAAATTTAATTTAGCGCTTTCGAACCTCATTCGTTTTTGTTGTACGAAAGTCTTTCTAGTGTTCTTATAACCGGAAAATTTTTGGTGATATTCTTATATTTAATATAATAATTTTTGTTTATAGGATCTATAAAAACTGTAAAAAAAATCTAGAAATAAAAAACTGCATTTTTTTGACATGAGAGGAATAAGGCCTTACCAGCTTGTAACTTACAACAAATACACCAAAGGTAATTATAGAAATATTTTACATAAAAATGGTATTGACTTTTTTCTATCCAATGTTAAAATTAATGTACCTGTATATTAAAACAATATGAAATGTTCTCGTATTTATTTTAAAGGCTGCATGTGTATGTCGCGTGTAAATAAGTAGAAACAGAATTGCCTGCCGGCCTGTAAATATTATTAATATTATTTATAAATCCTCTGGGTCTAATTTATTTATAAACCAGTCATGAAGGAGAACATTTACTTCCATCTCCACAACTGTAATTTCTGCTACAACAACTTCTCATTATAGACGTACATAGTTATGTGTGATAACTAGAGTGTTAATTAAAAATGTGGTTGTGTCCGCAGTGCCATGTGTAACTGTTAAGAGTGTAATGTGTCTATTGTCATCGTGATTAATTTTGTTATTAATTTATTAATTTAATTAATTTATTTTTTATTCGATTTAAGAACTAACAAGCACTGGTGGATGGATGGATGGTAGGTAAAAAATTTATAGATTTTTTTGTAATTAAAATGAGTAGCAAGTTGAAAAAATTTAATATTATAAAATTAAAAGAAACGAATATGCTATAAATAAGTTGACTTTAAAGCGTGTCAGCAGGTTCTACATTTATTATTAAAAGTAATTTTTTTTTTTTTTGGAGAAAAAAAAATATAATACTAATTGACTATTTAATTTTACTGTAAGAAATTATTTTAACAGCTTATTTTAAAGCTAAAGAAGGGTAATAAATTTCTAAGCTTTTACAACAGAGAGTCACAGATCTAAATTCAAAACTGGAATTTGACTAAAACTGTTAAAGAAAATCAAACTTGAGAGCCTTCTTTCGCACAAATGGGATGCGTGGCCCGCGGACAACCCACGTGCACATAAAATGCGTCCCGCGAACATATTTAAAATTTATATGGTGGCCGGCCCTTAAGCAGTGACAGGCAATAAAAGAAAACAGAAAAATTATATTCTTTTGTCTTGTATTCGAACGAAGATATAAAACAACATAAAACAGTCTCTAAAAATCATAACGAAAGAAAAAATCAAATGAAAGAAAAAAAGTACAGAATAAAACAGAAAAATGATTGCGAATTTTATACGAGAATTTAGAAAGTAGCTTAGTAGTTGCTTGTACTAAAATTGAACCAGACATAAGTACCTTCTTCACATATAAGAAGTGGTAAGTGCCTCATTAATATAATTCTACAACCTTTTTTTTTTAATGTCATAGTGCAGTGATAAAAAGTATTATAAATATATTATCAAAAATATTTTACTTTTTGTTCAACTTCTAAAAATTTACTTCACCGTTTTCATAAAACATAATTTTTATTTACCTCACGCAAAGAAAAAATATGGTTGAGGTAACCATAATCTAAGAGCAACATAATATGGTTGCATTATATGGTTGCTACAAAACATAGTATTGTTACATTTGCAAACATATTGTTTTCCAAAGTATAAACATAATTATGTTCTCGTAAGTGCAAAATTTTCCTGATATAAAAAACTGACAATTGTTTTATTTATTAACGATTTGTCATAAAAATTATTTAAAAACAACTTCATAAAAAAATATATTATTTGGTTAAAATAACAAATGAACGATTTCACAATTATGCTTCAAACACAAAAATAAAGATTTATATGCTTACAATACATACATATTTACTTCAACTTTTTTTAAATGTTTTGGTTTCCTTTTTATTTGTTTTCATATTTTGCATATTATTTTTAATTATTTATTTTGTACATAAATTTTTATTTTTATAAAAACAATTTTAAATTTTAACTACAGAAAAGTTACTAAACTGTCAAGAGCTTAAACAAAATATTTTTAAGTGCAAACATTATTCTGTTGCTTTTAACCACAGTTTGATAATTAATAATAATATATTATGGTTAAATATATTATATTATTTTTAATAAGTTATAAAACTTTGGCTGTGGTTGAAATTTTTTTAAGTTAAAACCAACCATGTTGTATTTTTTGTGCACAGTAACCATATAGTCGTTAAAAGTTAACAAAAAATGTTTATTGTGACTAAAGTTTTAGTGAAAACAACTATAATTTGTTCTCCGCAACTATACATTATTACAAAGAACATAATATGGTTATTGTTACCATATAACAACCATGTTTTTTTTCTGCGCGCTCCAAAGCCAATGCTAATGGCCCGCTTAAGTGTGGTTGTTTTCAATTTTGCCTAGAAGGTTAAAAAGTACCAAACAAGAGGTTAACGTTTTCATAAGGATATTTCGGGACTTTTTGGCACAAAAACGTAATTTTAATGAAACCATGTAATTTTTTTGTATAACACATGACAGTATTATCCGATATTTTGATTTTTTTCATTGATTTGCCTAAGTTATAACCAACAAAATAATTTAAAAAAATAACTGCTTTAAGATACATATAAGTGCTCTGTATTATTTATGTTCTTCTTGAACAATATAAAAAAACAAGAACACATAAATCAACAATAAAAATTAAATGAAATTAAAATTTTTCCTTCAAGAAACTGGCTTTTTCTAAATAAATAAAAAGAATATAAACTTCAAGAAATTATGGTCATTATTTCATTCAGTTGAACAACGTAAATTACGACTATTAAAATTATATTTTTAAAGTACATACATACATATACTTTTTTATAAATGTCATTAAATAAAAATCATTTTAATTTTTCTGCCCACCACAAAACATAAAATGTAACTGTTTAAAGCTGGACTGGCCTCATTCATTTATTGGGGCATAATTCTGTTGTTTGTTTCTGGCAACATTTGCCGTTAATAGAATTTTATAATTAATTAAGAAGAATAAGGACATTTGGGATTCGTTTTATTTAAAGATAAATCATAATATTTTCCCATCATTTAAAACATCCTTTTTAAATGAAATTAAAAAATAACAAAAATAAATAAATAACACGAAATAAAAGTAAAAGCATTGTAAAAAAAGTTGCAGTACATACTGTGATAAAAATTCAAAATCATTGTTACCGCAATCGTTCACGTGTTTCGATATTTTATTGGCTGTTGCCAACAAAATATTCTGGGGAAAGTCAATTATTATTCACAAAAATATAAAAAAGCGCACTTTTATTAATAAATTCTCTAATATTTTATTCATAACTTAATTCGGATGAAATTGTTATTCTTATACGGCATGTACACTATGCAATTTGTCATGAAACTTGCATGAAACTTTCGTTTGTTGGTTTGGAGGAGTAAGCAATATAGTATTGCTTGAGTTTTTAGATAACGCATAACGCTGTAACTTAAATAGAAAATTGAGAAAAAAAATGCCTCAAAAAATTGCATAGTGTAAATCTGGACTATAAAAGAAAGTTCGCACACGGATCTGTTACTTAAGAAACTCAGTCACTGTAGTGACCAGTGAAAATTTTATAGTTATTTCTGTTTGACTTCTTCTATCATCTAATTCTTCGAAAATCAAAATGTAAAGGCAATAGCTGTTGCCAATAAATTATTCTACTCTGGGGAAAGTAAATTATTATTCACAAAATTATAATCGGCGTTTTTTTAAAGTTTTGTAATAGATTAAAGATAGCTCGCAACAATTGTCATTAATCTATTACAAATTGTCGTAGTCGAAATACGCCTACGCCAAACACAATAAGGGCCAATAAATCACACTTTTATGAATTAATTCTCTCATATTCCATTTACAACTTATTTCAGATGAAATTATTATCATTAGTCTCAAGTCTATCTCCGAGGCCATGTGACACTCGTATCATGTATTTTCGCACAACAGCACAATCTAAAATGTATATCGTTTACTTACTAAGCCACATTAAAAACAAATGTCAATTTGCGAAAAAAAACTGATAAAGTCTATCTCAAAAATTTTAATAAAATTTTTTTAACTTTAAGAAAAAAAAGTACGTAAACATCTTTAAAAATCTACTCTTACATAAATCTAAAGGGCTTACATAAATTACCTTAGGACTCACGAGGTCAGGAAATATAAATAAAAAAAGTTAAAGTTAAAATCTGAAAAGGTAAATTTGAAAACAATATCTCTATTGTTGATTTGAAATAGAATGACTCGTTTCCTTTATGTTTCTACACTGGAATGAGTTCTGAATGGTTGCGTTGTTTTTTCTTGTTGATAAATAACGATTCTTAAATATCACATTTTCGCGAAAAATTTCACAAAAATTCTATAAAATTAAATTAAACAACGAAAAAATTAAGTTACTTGTAATTTATATCTTTTTCAAAAAAAGCCTGCTATTTTTTATACAGATTAAATTATTAAATCACCGATATGGATTATTGAGGGTGAAAGCACGTCTCGATGGCCATTTCGCTACCGGCCCTTTTATACATTAAAAAGGTAGTGAAAAGTAAAATCACACAAAACACTACGATAATTTATTTTTATTCCAGCACGAGCACTATGCAGTTATTAAATTAAATTAAATTAAACCACGGAAATATTTATTAATTTATTTTGTAATTTTTTGTTTTTTTTTTTGAAACACGCAAGAGATCTCGGAAATCAAGCGGCTTCTAATGGTTGGCAAGTAAACCCCCCTAACAACAAACAAACACCAAAGCACTTCTTTAAAACATCAAAAAATAAAACTCTAAAAAAATAATATTTCGAAAAAAAAAAATAAAACAGTTCCTCTGCTAAGATTCGATACAGCTCAGTATTATTTTTATGCATTAATTATTAATTTTTATGCATTTGATTTAATTTTCCGACTAAACATTTTTGAAATGTTCTAAGCTTTTACCTTAATTATCAAAAAATTATTCACATATTTACTTGTTACATTTTAATTAAAAGATCCAAGGTAAATTTAAAACTTAATCTACGTTGGCTTACCATAAATTGATCAAATTATGATGCACTAAAACAAATATGTCGTGAGTTATAGATGCGGTAAAAATCCTTCGTCAAAAAAAAATAACTTTCTTCTTTTGACTAAAAATTGGTTTTATTACAATAAATTTCATTTATTAAATGTGAAGCTTATCCGGAAATTAAATCGCATTTTATTTTATTAAAATCAAAATAAAAATTTGATAAATGTTTATTTAATTTAACACATTAATGTATTATTTAAATGCATTCAACAAATAAATGCCAACACATGCGAAACTTACATCTGATTTAATTTTAATTTTGGTTTTTAATGATGCTGTTCACCCGCAAACAACCGTTAATTAGCCATAAAAATTATCCCTTACGAAGGAAAATATCATGAATTCAACATATTTTTGCTTTTTTGCTTTAATAATTGTTTTAACTTTATTTTTTCATCAGTTGTCTTTTCGCATTTGTACGTGTGAACATAAGTATTGTATTTAATTGTACTAAATCATATACAAATTGTTATACTGGGCGTCCAAAAATTAACCCTGTTTGTTTTTTGTATATTTTATTTGCTGTTATACAAGGAAGTAAGAAATCGTTAGTGAATTTGTTAATAAGAAAATTGAGTGTAATCTAAGAATTTGTGCTACTGCCGTATTTAGAAAATATTAAAACAGATTGAAAATATATTTTAGGAAAAATTTTGTAATAAAACATACTTCAAAGTAATTTTATTTTTTGCCAATAATTAAATAAACTGACAGACCTTGCTATATTTAATGGATTCAGACGATTTAACCCACCTATATATAGAAATTTTCGTTACAAGCTGTATAACAGTTCATGGTAGTATAGCGCATTTTTTTAACAGTGTTGTCAACAAAATTATAAAAAGGCTACACAAGCGATGTATAGCGATGTCCTATGCACGAAAAGTTTAATAAAAGTCTGGAACTTCGAAACTATTTACCGGATTTTCATGAAGCAAACTGCGCTTTATAAAGGAGGACATAAGCTTTTCTATACACCTAGTTTGAATATATCGCATCAAAGTAGGCAACCTCGAATTTATAAAATGTTTTAGATCTTATAACTTTATCAAAAGTAAACCGATTTCTTCTTTATTTCTACTAATCCATATACATAGATAAAGAAAAAACGTGCCTGTAATTTGCAAAGTATCTTTAATACTTTTTGATAATTCGACTTTTAAATATAAAATACAAAATTTTACATTAGTATTTTTGGTTTTTCCCCTATAGTTTTTCTTTGTTTAACACAAGATAGAACTATTTTAAAAACAGATTTAGAAAGCTAATACTATACGAAATAACTTGTAAACAATTTTTGTTTGACTGCATTAGGTTGGCGGTAATGATTTTGTAATTTTAAATTTCTTAAAAAGTTAAAAAGAAATGAAAAATTTGGTTCAAAAAGTACTTTTAGTTTTTGAAGTTTTTTAGTAAATTCAAAAGTTTTTTACCTTTTTCTTCAAAATTAAGCCTTTCGTAATTTATATGGATGTCTTTTATGGAATTGTTTTATCTTATTGTTATTATTTTTTTTAATTTTCACATCAAATTTACTGATGATTTTTATTTTTCAATAGTTTTAAACACTTTTGTTTAGTTTTTGATTTTTCATGAATATGCAGTTCCATTTTTTCGCACATGAAAACCATAACATAAATTTTGTAGATCAGAAAAATTTTCAAGAAAATACCTCACATATCAGCCGTATATACGGATTTGAACATCATATTCACTCTCCAGAAACGTCCATTCGGCGTACGTTAAGACAAGCGTTGCAATGAATAGATAAACAACTTAAAAAAAATCTATACTACCTGCACAGCAGCAATGATGTGTACGCAGTAATAAATTAATATTAAAAAAATAACAAAACAACTAAAATACTTTTGTTAATTTTCAAAAAAATCTTTTTTTCGTGCTATGTATCCGATTAATTATTTAAATCACCGATATTGATTATTGAGGGTCAAAGCACGTCTCGATGGCCATTTCGTTATCGCTTACTTAACTCTTTAGAACACTTCTGACAAACATTTTAAATAAACTAAAGACTTTTGTCGAAACAATAAAGCAATGACAAAAAGTTGATTAAGAACTGAGCAGAGCAGAGGTTTGAGTAGATAAAAAATTTCTTGTTTCTTTAAACAAAATGATGAACAGAAGTAGAAGCACATTTCAATTAACATAAATCATGGTTCTACTAAAAAGCAATTAGCTTGGTAAAATATTATACTTTAAAAAAACTTAAAGTGTGAATTTTTTCTTCAAACACAATTTTTTCCAAATTATATGCTACAAAATAGAAAATATCCTTTTTAATTAAAATAATCCAAAATTTTTTGAATTAAGCTTAAAATTAATAAGAACTTATGTAACTCTTATGTATACTCTTTCTTAAAAATATGATTTTCCAGCCCCGCTTTCAAAGACATAAATTTTGATTGGTTTCATAATAAAATTTAACAAATATAATTGATTTAATTATTGGTTTCATTAGAATAATATTTTTATATTTTTAAATTAATTATATAATTGATTTAATTAGAATTTTTCTTTCTTTTTAAATACTTTCAATTTGAGACCCAGTAAAACTTTTGGTAGATATAAACATTTTTTTTGTGGTTTTGTAGAGATATTAAAAATTGAAAATCTCTTATTTAAATGATAAATTTTATTGCTATACTTTATCAAAGAACGGATAAATAAATATATAAAAATTAAGTAAATAAATAAATTAAATTATAAATAAACAGCGAACCTTTTCATTCACAGAAAAAAATGTTTTTTCTATTAATAGCTGCATTTGTCTTCAGACTAAATTTTTTTGACTCAGTTATATAATTAACTGAAAAAGAATTTCAATTTAAGAAATAATTGAACTAATTCAAAACTTCTCAATCTGAAATAAATGAAACGTTAAATAGACAAAAAAACTTGTTTTCTGTCTGAGTCTACTAAATAACTGTGTTAAAGCTGTGAATAATATTGAAGAAAGTTTTCAATACTTTGGGAACAAATTAACCCTCAAAGCCAATTAAAACTTAAAAAAATTATTTTTTTTATGGCCATAAATAAAAGGGTTTTTAAGTTTTCAAAACAAAAAACCGAAATTTGGGTCAAGAACTTTTTGTCAATAGTTTCTATTCTATTGCAGATGTTTATTGTAACTAAAAACCACCTTGTAAATTTACCATGACCCCTTTTAATTTTAATTATAGCAACACTTTTGCCATTATTCTTTTCTTTACTTTAACCCTTTCGGGACGGAGTTTTATTTTGCAAACCAAATTATGTATGGTAAAACTTTTTTCATATTCTAAAAGGTACGATAAAAGTATTATGTTCTCCATACTTAAAAATTTTAAATTCGTCCTTTTATTCTGGGACATATAATCCCAACAAGTATTTTCATGGGGCATAAAATCCCAATCAGTGTTCTCGAAGAGCGATTCGAAATTAAAAAGATAACTAAAATGTAAATATTATTAGATTTAGATAAAAGTTTACATTTATTTTTAACATTTTAGGAATGTAATTAGGTATTTATTTGTGGAATGGCCCAAAACACTTGTAACATAAGGCGTTGTTACAACCTGAGCATATCATCTTTCTTCGCTTTTCTATGCCAAGTGAAGAACAGCGGACACAGCGACAACGCTTCTCTTGCTCTACTGGCAAGTGGTCTCCAATATTGATGCTATCCGTTTTTGGACGTTTGGCAGTTCTACCACCCTGGCGATTGCGTTGAAAATAAAGAAAAAAGACAGTTTGAAAATTGCTGGGACGTATTATCCCAGTAGTCCCGAAAGGGTTAATAATTTATTATATTTTAATAATTCGGTTTATGCGGTTGCAACTTCTATAGAGCAAAAGTTGTATTAAATAAAAGCTTGTATGGACGTAATTTGCTTTCTCGCTGTTTGTGTTTGTATTTTAGCAAATATGTTTTAACAAAAAATCGTT
Source organism: Gymnosoma rotundatum (assembly GCA_916610165.2). Taxonomy (NCBI): domain Eukaryota; kingdom Metazoa; phylum Arthropoda; class Insecta; order Diptera; family Tachinidae; genus Gymnosoma; species Gymnosoma rotundatum. The sequence goes on from OU744337.1 coordinate 109,744,534, forward strand.
CTTATTTGATTTTTTGTCAAATATTTTAATTAAAAGTAAACAGAAATATTAATAATTATCAAATTTATTTTCGAAAAATATAAATTAAAACTACCGCAATTTATTGAGTTCATCACTTAATTATTTCGGTCATGAAATTGTTTTTGTATTTATCAATGGTTTTTTGTTGGTATTTTATATAAGCGTCTAATGAATGCTTCATAAAAATATTCATTGAATGTATTTTTGTCAACGTTTGATAAGAATGACAGACTTTTATAAAATAATAGTTATAAAAATAAACGTTTTTCTTTTAAAAAATTTTGTTTAATAAAATCTGTTAATTTGACTAAAAAAATATAAGTTAAAAAAACTATTAAATTAACAAAATTTTTGTTGAAACAGTAGTAACATATTTAAAAAAAAAGAAGAAATATAAGATCCTACTGAATAAAAAAGGTAAGATATCACATTTGTTATATTACCAATCGCCTTTCATAATGATACGCGTTAGGAAATATTAAATAAACTTTTGCAAAAATAGGAAATAAATAAAATTGAATATGATTTTGCAAAATGATAAAAAAGTGAAAAATTTTTGTAAAATTTAATTCATCGTCGTGAAAAAAACTAATTTAAGGAGACAGGTAGAACAGCAAAATCATATATATGTATATATTTTTTTAATTTTAAATCTTCACAATTTTACATGTTTTATAATTTAAAGCCTTTGCCAGATAATTAAAATGTTTTTGCTGTAATTTTTGGTGTGCTTTTCTAAATTTTAAAGTAACAAATATATTGTTTGCAATATTTCAACTAAAAGCCATTAAATATAAAAATATTTCCTTAGTCATTAGCAATTAATAAATCTCTTGATGGTAAGAGAAATTGAAGGATAGTTACTTTTTTTAAGATTTCTTTGAAGGTTTTTATCCAATAAAGATTTATTTCATTTTACTATCATTAATAATTGAAGTAAAATAAGTATCCAATTCAAGTGTCTATTTTATTCAAAAAACAAATTAATTGATAAAAAAAAACTTTTTTACTCGCCTTTAGTTGCGTAAGTATTTCAGATTGGGTATAAAAATTATACTTAAGGTTGATTTTCTATTCCTGTCCACTTGTAATTTTTGCAATATTCTTTGCGGCAGGTTCTATATATCATGTAGATTTGTCATCTTAGGCCACATATCAGGCTCATCAATATCATCTAACTAAAATGTGTGTTTTAGCATTTTGATGTCGTGATTTCAAAATGCGATAATGTTTCTGATAGACAGTATATTTGACTGACATACAGCCTTATTACAAATTTTTAAATTAAAGTAGAATTGTGTTCTCACATTATCACAAGAAAAAAAAAAAAATTCAAATTTCCAACCAACGAATAAATTGCATTTTTATTTAAAAATGTTATGGGATATTAACATAATATAATAAATAATATTATAAAAATTCCCAAAATAATTTTTAAAATAAAATTTATATGCAATTGCTTGTGCAAACTGTTGGCATCACTGTTGTTTTTTTTTTTTCTTTCTCTTGAGAAATAAAAAAATAATTGTGTTGTTTTTATTTTTAATACGCCTTACGTCTGCATTAAGAGTTGGCATATAACCAACCTACCGCAGAAGGGAATGTAAGCAAAAATAAAAACGTGGTTTGTTTGTTGGTAATTTTTGTTAAAGCCTTAACATTTCTGTATTGGCTTCTTAAATAACTCTCATGTTGTTTTTGAAGTTTTTATACTTAAAGGAAATGTTTTTGGTTTTTCCAAAAATGTGGATAAAGGTTTCCTGATGAGCTGGCTTAAGCAACCGACGAAATACGTATAGATACCTGCTTTTCCAACCAACGAATAAATTGCATATTTATTTAAAAATGTCATGGGATATTAGCATAATATAATAAATAATATTATAAAAATTCCCAAAATAATTTTTAAAATAAAAAATCAAAACATTTTAAACATAATACAAACTGTGCTTGTTTAATTAAATTTAAATAAGAAGGGCACGGAGTTCTTGACGTCATAAAGGTTTTGTGTTTGTTGCCAGATTTACATACTATGATCACAATAAAAAAAGATGGTGTTGCGTTGAGAATTTTCATTTTAAAGCAAGACGAATCACTTGGGAAATTATTATTAATAGTTTTCAATATTAAACCGTAATTTTGTTCTGTTTATTTCGTATATGTATTTCTTTCGCCAGCTTCTTCTTTTCTCTTTGGCTGATATCTTCTAAATGATGAGTTAAAGATATTTGAAAATATTTGTAATTTTTCTTGCAAGTATTCAAGTTTCGCTTATGTTACCTTATCTTTTGCACCGTTATAGTGAAATACTTGAAAATTCCAGAGAATGTAAACTTATAAGATTTCTTACAAAAGGTATAAATTTAATATATATGGCCTTGTCTTTTAAAACGATATAGATAGAAAATTGAAACTTAAACCCTCTCTCCTTTTGTATGTTCTGAAGCGTTTCTTCGTAAAAATTATTTATCATGTAAGAATAATTAGTTAAAAGTCATAAGTTAAAATATCCCAATGCTGATTTCATTCGACATTAATTTTAAAAGCACCGAAAATATCCAAATAGGTATTGTTTTCGTTTCGTAGGCAAATGCGTAGTTTTTGTTTACTGATTTTGGTTACTGATATTACATTCCTAATTTTCTTTAAAGATTACTGGGACAAACAATGTCTGCGCAATTATATAGAACTTCGTTTTTCCCGCCATATTAGGAACGCGGCCTTAATAACTGAAGTGAAGGACCTTAATGTATTCAACTTTTATGTCAACAGTTTGTTAGAGATGTCAAGACTGTGTTAAAGTAGATATTTCACCCCAGAACAGAACCGTTGCGAATAAAAAAAATTCTTTTAAAATTCATTAAATCAAATTTTGAAGAATTACCAGAATTTCAGCTCATGATATGTTAGGCCTAAAATCATTAGTTATCGTAACTATTATAATGCTTTTTGTGGCTCTTTTTTAATTTAATATACTCTTTCGCGAAGGCTTGTTCTGCTGAAAGCCATACTATTCTAGTGATGCTTCATTTAACGGCATATTGCCATCTGACTTAAACGCACATCTTATTTAAAACAATTTCGTAGTAGAACGTTTGCATCATATTCTCGTTACAGTCAAACAATTACTAAAAGAACTTTTTAGTTACTTTTAAAGGAAAAATATTTTGGCATTTTTGACCAAAGTTGGAAATATTTCGAAATATTGCCAAAAGCAGATATTAAAAGCCAACTGAATTACTTTTTTATAGTTTTCGTTACATTCAGTCAATCTGATATATTTTTGATTTCTCTCAAACAATTTATGTTTTAAAAACATTTTCGCTCCATTTGTATGTGTAATCCATTAGTTTTTTTATTTTGTTCTAATAAGCTTATATATCGTCACAACGATTCAGTTTTATAAAATTTTCCAGATTTATTTTCAATATTTTTGAAAGGATACACAATAATAGAAAAAGCATATTTTGTGCACAGCAATAACATTTTACTATTGCGAGTTAGAAGTTTTCTTTACAAAAACAAAAAAATAAATATCAAACTATGTAGTAGATGTCAGTTCAAAATCAAACATCAAAAAGAAAAAAAAAAGACTTGAAATAACTTGCAACAATAATAGAAATAAAAAAAAAATTGCACAAACTGCTTGCAAAACTCTGGCTGCAATAAAACTGCAGTAAAAAAATTACAGAAATGAAAACTACCAACTCACCAAGCAGAATGAGAGGGAGAAGGGGTGTAAAGGGATTCTGTAAAAAAAATAGAAAGAACAAAATTTAGTTTTGCAGAAAAGAAAAAAAAAGACAACAAAAACCTCTAAAATCCACAAAAATGTCTGATGGCTCAAGTAGATTAGTAAAAGATTTATATTTAAAATACAAGGAGTTTAGTATAAAATATGCGGATGTTGTACAACACAAGCACAAACAAACTCCATTTATGGCATATTAAGTTGTTGAATTCTTGATTCCAAGAGAAAAATAGAAGAAAGTTTTTCTGTTCAAAAAAGCTTTTTTGCGAAAATTGTAAGTTGTGCTAAGGGCTGTTCTCTAAACTTAATTTCATAAAATTTTTATCATAAACAACAACCTCCTGCAGATTACAAACGAAATTTTATCTTCGTAGGGTCCTCAAATTTTACTTACGTTAAGGTTCTTTGGGACAAATTCGACCCAGTTAGAAAATTCGATATGAAAAACTTGTTTCCTTTAATTAAGTTTGTTGTTTAAAGTTAGTACGTTTTTTAGTTTTGTTTGGAATATTAAAGCTGCACCTTTTGTTTATTTATTACGAATTCATATATAAGTTTATTTTAAATAAAGAAAATTGTGTTCTTAGCAACGAACTTCGCTGTTTTATATAGGGCGTGGCAAGCTACAATCCTAAATATTCCAAAATATGACGACGTTTGGCCAAACAATTTTTTCCCAACCATTATTAGCCGATTTAAATAATATAAAAGCAATTTTAGCTGATCTATCTAAAATGTTGCTAAATACAACTTGAGGCCATCTATTGGTTTCCCTTTGGAAGTGTAACATGAACCAACTTTATCCAGAGTATAAACTCCTCCTTTACATTTATTACAGTCTAGTATTATTTGCGGTTTTTTGCCCTCACGATTGCTTATTTCTGGACTGTGATGCATAGTGCTAAGAATATTCACAGACTTTTACGGCATTTAGGCTACGCAATTTTTCATGAACCTAACATGAAATTTTTATTTGTTTGGGTTGGTATCGCCACGTTTTGAGGGGATGTTACTGTTGCTAATGTTTACTTTTAGACAACGCATAACGCTGTAACTAAAATAGAAAATTAAGAAAAAAATGCCTCAAAAAATTGCTTAGTGTAAATCTGACTTATTTTTTTTTTGGAATATATAAAACGAGAGTAGTGTCGTTGGTGAAGCAAAAAAATGATGAAAACATCGGTCTCCCTTTAGTTGATAAAAGCTCTGTTGTTAATTCAATCTTGTTTTTACGTATTGTTTGCCTGAATACGGTTGTATATTCGACACGTAACTGGTTCTCGAATCGCAGAGTACTCAAAATTTAATACCATACTTAGCTGGTTTTGACGGTATATACTGCCGGAATGGACATCTTCCTCTGAATGCGACTAATTGCTCATCTAATGTTACATTTCGAGATGGATTGTAAAGTTTGGGCAATATTTCAACCCAAGTATTCCATAATTCACGTATCGGTGCAAACTTATCTTCAATTCGACGTTCACTGCGAGTATCCATTTTGTCAAATCTTATCACTCTACAAAGACTTTTTAATCATTTTAATGGCATAATTTCTCCTAAAATCGGTCTTCCTTTCTCAGAGTCTCATAAACTTTCCGTACTTTCATTTTTCGATTTTACACTCCAGCTAACAAAAGTGTACCCATAAAGGTGTCGTCAACTTCAGTCCAATCCATATCAAAAACACGTTTATTTTCATTATTAGTATATTTCAAAATAATGTTCATTACAGGTGGCGGGAAAAACAATTGAAAACTGAAAATTTCTTCCTTTGTGATTCTCGAACAAGAGTAGCGGGTCATGCTAATAATGTTCTCGCTCCGGAATCTTCCTTGACTATTTGTAAGAGGTTGTCTGAAATATTTTATTCCACCAACTTTTGATGTCATTGCTGCAGTTGTTGCTACATCAATTTCATATACACTAGAACTGTCAGTTGTCTCCGCACATTCTATGTTATCTTATCTTGAACAAATCTCCTCTTCGTCCGATAGTGCATTTAGCATATTTTCTATTCCACTAGTATTCATTTTCCGACAAGAAACACATTTGCCATTTCTTTTAACAAATAAATTATTTTAACAAAACTGTGCGTAAAAAAACTTAAAGATTTTGTTCCGGGTCAAATTTGACTCGAAGATCTTAAGTGCTTAAAACTGTATACATTTTTTTTTGGGATAATATTTTCTTATAAAAACCAAAAATAGTTATTAACATTTAAAATTAATTAAAATTCATAAAATATCTACAATCTAAACCTCTTACTTACGGAAAAAAATAAAATTTTCTTGCAAAATGGATAAAATTTGACCCGAAGACCCTATGATGGTTAAAACCAGCTTGGGAAGTGTTGCCAAGTTGTCTTACCTTTTATCATTAACAATAGCCACCTGCAGGAATACAAAAGAATTAAAAAATAAAACTTACGAAAAATTAGACAGGCATGGTGTTTTGCACGCTCCTTCGATGGCAACATTTTTAAAACATGTCTGATCAATCGCCGTATATAAATTTTCTATACTTCATCTAGTGCCTTAGCAAACTTGATTTCAACACTAACATGGACGGTCACACGGATATCGCTCAATCGACTTCGCTATGCATAAGAATTCCGAATATATAAACTTTATGGGGTTGGAAATAGATAATGGAGAAATTAGAAACAGAATGATAAACTTAGATATACAATTTTCCAGCTGTAGTGAAGGGGTTAAAAACAAAAATAAGCTGCGAATAGTTTTATATTACTACAGTATGCTTCCAAATTTGGAAACCATAATTACTCTGCCGCTGCATCTCTTGAAATGAGCGTTCGGCCATATTTTTCGAGTTACGGGCTCTGAAGTTTTTAAATTTTTTTAATATGGGTATCATTTCAAAGCTTTAAGGAAATACTATAATTTTTTGGAAAATTCTTAATCCATTATGAAGCGATGTCATTTTTATTTAAAATTATATATATGCAGTATCAAATTTTTTATTTTTATTTTTTAATTCTATGTCACCCCAATATTCGCTTTGAAGTTACTTCAATAAATTAGAATTAAATAGATGGTGAAGGGTATATATGATTCGGCATAGCCGAATATAGCACTCGTTTAAGTTAACATTTAGTTATAAAGGAAAATAAAATTTCCCGTGTGCATGTCTTTTCAAAATTACGCTTAACAATTGCAGTGTGGGAAGAGTATAAAAGAGTATAAAAAAAAAAACAAAAACATATTTAGCAGCCGCACTGGTGGTAGAGATATCTAATTTTTTTTTTTAAATATGAGTAAACTTCTCATGGGTTTAAATCCCATTAGCATCTTGAATGAATACAAAACATAGTTAAGAACTGTGACGGATAAGTTTTTTATAAGGATAAGAAAATAAATAAAATATTGTACATCCCTGGAATATGAGCTTATGAAAATCCTTGAACTTTTGAACAGTATATGAAATAGATAAGTGGTCTGTTTAGCCAAAAAGTGTAATAAAACCGATAAACCAGTCTCGCCGAAGCCACAGCGTATCGTGCTCTCAATGGCCGGCCGAATTTGATAAACATCACATTACTTTATTCAAATCTTGACGAATATATATCCTGTTACCGCACGGATGGCTCTATAATTTGTAAACGTTGTTCATTTAACCAAATTACATTGAAAAATCAAACCAATCCATGAATCTAGCATTCATTTATGGGACATGGGCAATGATTTGTGGTAACTTTCCTTTATAACTTTTTACAAACTGCAAAGTTTAGTGTATTTGATATAAATGATCTGCTATCCGTTTAACAAGAAAATCAAAATGTTCAGAAATTTTTACTTCTGAAAAGCGAACCTCCGTTGTTTTAATATATTCGGATGGGAATTAACTTTTCTAGAAATTAGTTTGAAGTAAACTTATTTAGTAGTTTTCTCGCTTTAAGTTTTTTTTGTAATCAAAGTCATTTTATTTCTACTAGATAAATTCTTATATCAGATTTGTTTCATTGTTAAATGTTATTAAATGAGATATTTTAACTGAGCTTTAAAATTGGAGGGTTTATGAAGCAAAATTTTCTAGAAACCCAAACTTCGGATAAATCAAATATATTTCTTAATTGTGATTATTTATTATGTAGCAGATCATTTTGTGTCGTTATAACTTTAAACATTCATAAAATTGTTTGCTTTGATACTTATTTTACACAAAAGACTGACAAATAGCGGATACATTAAAAATGGTAACGATATAAACGATATTTTCTTGATAATTTCACTCACTTTATTCTAAATAGGTTTCATAAAGTTCAGTTTACCTTTTATATCCATTATCTTGTTAGGTGGTCCATTTTGCTTGGCTGCCTATCTATCTCGTTTGTCTGTCTATTGTACCAACTGTCAGTCTGCTTATGAAAAATAAGTAAATCTTTTAGTTTGAATTTTGGTTGGTATGGCTTCACAGGCTTTTGATTTTCTTTATTACATCATTTTTATATTCATGTATTTTATCTACTGCTTTCAGCTTTATTTATATATACTTTAAATATAATATTCTCTACAGCTGCGGACGTATAAAATTCTAATACAAACTTGTTTATATAAAATCTTAATAACAAATGTCATCAATCTGGTTTTGCTTGCAACATTGGGCAGATTGAGTAATAGCACATCTAAGTAAATGCAACAAGAAAATAAAGAAAAAAATGCCAGAAATAAAAAATAGTTTCAGAAGGAGCAAACTAAATGAAAGGAAAACACATCAATAAAATCATTTGGTTTTTCAGATATTTTTTTCTTTTTTTCTTTTCTTTGACTCAAATAAATTAAATTGAAGCACTTAGGAAAACACAAAAAAATTTCAATAAAGTCTAAAGAATAAATCAGTATAAACAAATTGTTTGAGACACAAAAGTGATAACTAAAGTCAAATTATTGTTTGAATTGAATTTATAGTATCACTTTGATGAAATGGCTCACAATAAAGAGTGCTGAGGTTGATAGCTGCAAATTCTCCTTGATTTAAATATATTGAATTATTTAATGAAAACTTGTTACTGCTAATAAAATTTATCAACAATTAAATCACACTTTTAGGGACCACCCTAAATGAGGATTTTACAAAGTTGGTAAATATTTTGGATGTAAAACATCAAAACTAGGGATCCAAAAATTATTAACTGCAAAAATTATATGTCTAATTTTAGGTCGCTCATTGCTATTTAGTTCCTTTAGTATTAAAATATATTTTTCATTTGCATAAAAATTACATCGTATCCTTATTAAAATTAGTGGAATATTAACTCCAACTGGCGCAGCCAAAAGCTTAAATTGGGTTAAAACTTCTTCCTAAAAGAGGCTGCAAAATTATGATTTAATACGTGCTATTTCTTTGTATATCCTTAAAACAACAAAATCATTACAACACATCCGCGTACGTTAAAACATTAAAGAATTTAGTCATGTTAGAGAGATCATTTTTAAAAATGATAAACAGTGGCGGCCGAAAATGACTACCTTGAGGCAGTTTTAACAGGAAACCCCATTAAATTAAGTTTTTTAAAAAGTGGATTAAGGTTTTACTTATCAAAAGTTTTGCTAAAAATGAATTTATGATGTCGGTTTGCCTACTTTTAATAAAACCTGTAAGGTTGTGAGCCATGCTCATTTGGTTTACCAGCAAATTTAAAAAGTCGTGTAATTTTAACACTAGAAAAAATAATTAGTTAGTAAAAACTTGGCTACCGTTGTGATTACCTTACCTTTGTTGCCTACTGCAGTTTATAATACAATATTGTTCTGCTAATTTTACCCACTTAATTTTTCTATTATTATTTAACCGGCTTAAAAAAGAGGTTATCAATTCGACTGAATGCCGCATTTTATATATTTATGCCTCGATAACCCAGTCACTTCTGGATCGATTTAAAAAAAAAATTATTTTTTATTTTAAAGGTGATTCCTACAGATTGGTCCCATTTTAAAAACAGTTCATGATCTTAAAAAGTAAATGGTGTTCCCACACAGTATACATGTTTTTTACGTGTTTTATGTACCTCAAATGTTGCCACTTTAAAATTTAAAAAAAAAAACTGCATACCACTATCGCTCCCAATGGGAAAAAGAAATACAAAAAAAATCTTTGATTCAAAGAGTGTCCCCATAGGTGCCATAAATTGACCTATATGGCCCATTTTTTGACTAATGTAGACTAATTTGGACTGGTTGTCGGTTGCTATGAGAGTTATATTAAGAAGTATTAATATTCAAAATTACAAATTAAAGGGTGCCCCGATAGTTTATTTAATTTGACGTATATGGCCATACTATTGAATAGTTCTAGACAAACTTTTAAAACTTACAAGGACTTGTATTGCTAACTCCACTATAAAAACAAGTATAAAATTTGGATATGGATGTTAAATGGTGTCTCAATTGTAGATGTAATATTATAGGTGTAGCCAAACTTTTGAATCGTTCCAGACAGACTGCTGAATCTTACAAGGGACCTGTAATACTTCGTCTACTAAAATAACAAGTTTAAAATTTAAATTAAAAAATGAAAGGGTTTTTCCAAAATTAATTTTATTTGACCTATATGGCCGTATTTTTTGAACCGTATTATACAAATATTTAAAAACACATAATGTTCACTGTTCTGTTTGGCGTAAGAAGAAGTATAAATATTTTATATTATACATTAACGGTTGTTACAAAACTTGATGTATTAAATATAGGTAGCCATACTTTTGAACCGTTATAGACAGACAGATGAAATCTTTTTTAAAGAATTATCTCAAATTTCGTCTTAAAATATTTTCCATATTTCATCGCTCATTTTTAAAACTTCAAAAATAAATTATTATTGCCTAAACTGTGATCTGTTTTTAATTTACATTTTTTTAGATTTTTTTATTTTTGTATTTAACCTTTCTTTGATTGCTGTCTGAATATAAAATGCTATTATTTGTATTTTTTATTAATGTGTATTTTTTCGGTTCATTTGTTTTGCGTATTTCTGGTGTCTTGTAGCAGTTTATTTTTCATAGATAAATGTAATTTATTGTTTATTTAAGTTTATTTTTATTTAGGATTTTGTTTTGTTTTTAACAAATTTACTTTTTTACTTTTACAATTCTTCTTCTTATTTTCTTATTTTCTAATTTATTTTATTTATGAATAAAAATAATTCAACAAAAGAATTTTTTAAGTAAATTTATGGCAAGTAATGTTAAGTAATGATTAACCAATTCTAATGATTGCTAATTAATCTTCTTTTGTGAAATTTTCTAATTAATTAAACAATTAGAATAAGTTCAACTTATTCCCATTAGATAATTGAAATTTTTATTCCAATGGTAAAACTAGTTCCAACTAGTTGTTATTAGCAAAAAAATTGGTTTACCTTTAAAAACTATAATATTTATAATATGAATTTCACACATATATACATGCATATATTACTTATACCCAGTAAAAAATATATGGATTAATCCATAATCGAGCAATAAAGGAGTAATGACTTGTTCATCCATTTGGAGTAATAAGCGAGCTATCGAAACTATTTTTTGTTTTTTTGTTTATGCCTCGCTTAATACTCCAAATGGATCAATGGGGGATGTATCAGTTCGTTTTTGTTTGTGACATAACTTTTTATTGTTGATGTTTTCGTTTTGTTTTTATATTTAGTCAGTTTAGTTTTAAAAAGTGAAAACCGTGTTTTTAAAAAAAGCGAAAAGGTTCGGGTATAGTAACAAATTTGTAAATAATGTTTGAAAATTTAGTTTCTAAGCGTCATTTAAGACGACTAGTTAAAAAAGAAATTGAAAAATTCTCAAATGAAGATAGCCAAACGGAAGACTTTGATGTTCATTATGATATCAGTGAAAATTTTAAAAGAAGCTCGCTTCTTGGGTAATTGAAAATCGTGTTTCGAACGAATGCTATAATATACTACTCTACATTTTAAAAAGTGAAGGTATGGACGTTCTACTATGCAGAGAAACATTGTTAAAAGCAGTGCGTGCAGAAAACGCGCGCTGCTTCACAGTGAACCCAGAAGTAATAGATATGGCACATTGCGGTTTATTAAAAGCACTGATGATGTACGGCCAATACATATCACCTATTGCAAAAGCCGAACTACTGATCGATATATTTGTGGATAGAATGCCGCTATATAAAAGCTCATCAAAGTCATTGTAGAAGAACACATTAAATTAAATTCGGCAGAACAGCTGATTAAAACTGAGCCTGATTCAGAAGTGGTAAGACTGACTTTGTTTTTAATGCAATCAGTTAAACAAGTATTCGAAATTCTTTGTTTTTTATTTTAATTTATTTCAGATTTCGTATATTAAACTGCGGTTTGACAAAATCAAAATTGAAAAAGCAATACGCAAAATGATCGGCGAAATATGCTGGTGAAACTAAATTGGGATGGATCAAAACAAACAAATACAAATTGTTTAACTTTTTTATTTCGGTAATAGCTGAATTTTTAATATCATGTCTTAAATAATATATTACGTGTTATTTTTTCTTCAATTTTCTTGCAGAAGCACTTAAAGACACGTATTCAACATACCCGGAATATGAAAAATCTTTCAAGGTGGCATTTCGTAAATGTAAAGCAACTGCTCATTAACAGACCTACTTGATAAAAACTACGACCTCGTCGAATGCAAAAAATAGCAACATTCAAAAAATTTAAATAAATGAATATTTCCTTGTTTTTGTAAAAAATAAAAAAATTTGTATTTTTTATATGGATGTTTACTCCGTTTATGTTCTATTAGGAGACAAAAACGATTACTCCCTCTGTCGTCATTTTCAAGATCAAAGAGAGTACTCCATAAGGAGCTTAAAAAGAGTACTCGTGTCTGCGGACATGCTATGTAAAAAATCCAATGAATTTCGGAGTTTTATGGAGTAATCCATTACTCGCAAAGGAGCGCTCCTAGATTACTCCTTAGATGATCCTATTTTTTACTGGGATGTACATATATGACATACATGCACACATATTCAACGTACGTACTAACTGTTTACTAACTAAAATGACCGGGTATATACGCTTTCAGCAATACGAGCTTTTCAAAAGAAAAGTCCGCCAAGCGACCCCGCCTTGGGCTATTAATAATGCCCGCAAAGAAAAATAGTCGCTCCACAGGGCCTGAAGACGTAAGCGGTGTGTTGCAAAACAGTGCTATTTCCTTTAATGTAGGATATTTGGACCACATATTGGAAGTTTTAGCAGCGTCACTTGTCAATTTTGACAATGAAGCAGTAATTTTTTCTGCAAAAATGTAATCTGGTTTACAAAAAATACCATATATGTATATGTGTCAGAACTTACCACCATTACTGAAATCATGTTGCACATACAGTGACTTACATCATTATTCGTTCACTTGTATAATTCTTTGGAAAAAATTTATTTTTATCAAAATAATTGATTATAATTCGAGCTAATTGAATATCCAATTGCATTAGCAGAAGTCAATTAGATTTCTCATTGTAAAGGTAAACCCATTTTTTTTTACTAATGACAACTTGTTGCAATTATTTTTACCATTGGACTAAAAACTTCAATTAACTAATGGAAATTAGTTGAACTAATTCTAATTGTTTGATGAATTAGAGAATATAAACAAATTGCATCAATTGCTAATTCAAATTGGAATTTAGCATGTATGATTTTTGGTTTATTAATTAAAGCTAATACTTCTCACTTTGTAAATATTTTGAAAAATTATTTGCGAAAAAGTTTTATTTTTATTTATTTTTTTGTTTTGGATTAATTTTTTCGTTGTAGAGCTAAAATGGATTATAATTTTTAGGCTCGATTTAAACTGCTTATCGAGGAGAGTTACCTTGACATGAAAAATTATATAAAATGAAATATGCTTGTATTATTAAAACTATTAAATAGGCTTTTGCAATGCAAGAAAGTGTTGCTTTCATTCTTAGAAATTTTAAAACTGTTTTTAAACTATTTTTTAGGAAGCATCACTCAGCCTACCAAAACCTGCTGGATTGAAACAGTGTGCGTGGAACTTCCCGTACTAAATGAAGAATTATAATCGTGTATCTACAAAACTGAAATATGAAAAGTCCTGAAATTTTGCATAAGAAACTCCAATATTTATATTTACACTTTGGTGAAATGCAGATTTGATTGGAATAGTCAACTTGGTATCTTCAGTACAAGGTAAATAATTACTATTGTAAATCACCAAAAAGTTTAAGGTTTTTGTTTACTTTCGTTTTTTGAGAGAACAAAAGTTTTTTTTTATTAAAATTAATTTCTTTTTGGTAAATGTTTTCCATATTGCCTTTTTTTCAGTTGACTATTTAACAATGAAATATTTTATTTATTAATTTTGTCTTAAGTTTGTTATTAATTGTAATAAATTGTAAAGAGAAAAGAATAAAATTTAAATACCAGCAGAATGAAATGCACTTTCTCTCCTCTGTATAATTTATCACAATTAATAACGAACTTAAGCTAAAACTGAAAAATAAAATTATTTTTTCTATTGAATATAAATTATTAATAAAAATGATTTTAAACAAGAACATTTATGTAAATCTTCTTATATATGAGCTATAATGCGGATAGAGTTTTAATTTGTGTGGCAAAATATTTTTCTTGAGCCAGCATTCGTATTATTTTGCATTTCAGTCTCTTTGTTGCAATTTAGTCATGTCTGATGACTTCAAATTATCTACTTGATTTGAATGTTATTATTTAAAATGTAATTAAAATCATGCTCATAAAAAGCCACGAACGAGAAAACATAAAGGTGATAAAAATGTTACAGTCAATGCAGGGATGGCAAGAGCAGTACAATGTTTAGTGATACTATAATGACTTATTTGATATCTACATTTTATAATTTCTTAGTTTTGTGATTTGAATAATTTTTTCTTTCAACTTTTTTTTAACTTTTAATTCTTAAAATAATTTTTTTCCTATAGACTATAGAGACCTATATTGATGAATTTTATTATCGAATATCTTCCTAATTTAATTAAGACTTTATAGTATTTATGGGCTAGGTTGCATCTTTTAAAGACACTTGAAGAAAAAGCAACAAGAAAATGCGTTCAAGAGTTTATAAAGCAATGTAGGCAAAACAAAGTCGCTATTGAATGTTGATATTTTGTTTCATTTCAATCAACATTGATTTTACTTTTCTTTATATACTGTACACGGCTGACTTTTTTCGCCTCTTTTATACAGTTTAAAGATGTTGAAAAATAAAAAAACAATAAAAAACTACGTTTCCTGCTTAAAGCAATACAATACTCAGCAAATTTGTTGGGTTCGAACTCATGACTTATTTGATTTAACAATCATCACTAGTACAGGCAAAAAACAAACGTTGTAACTCATTTTAACTTTGATGTTACAGATATATTAATTACTTTTTTTCAACAATTTTCATATTAAAATCAGGGGTGGAATCGTTACATCCGTGTTCGTATCGACAATCGTACGAAAAAAAAAATTACGTGATACGTTAATCGTATGAAGTGAATGGAATTATGACATACGATTGTAAACGGATCGTAATCTTTTGAATGATTCACAATAGTTTTGAAATTAAAAAATTCCAAAGCTAAAGAAAGAGTATTCAGGCTGGTCAGTTTTTCAAATTTTGTTAGTTTCCAAAGGTCAAAACCGATTTTTTGCCTATAGCGCTCGATTCAAGGATTGCTGCTTCAATTAACACTTCTTCACTTTGCACCAGCAGCTTTTCTTCATAAAGGCCTCCTTTATTCTGGGTTTTCAATTAAAAAAAAAATTTTTTTCTTTGCCTTATACCTATTTTTGATCAGCCGTTAGCACAAAATTATAAATATAAATATTTTCTTGCAAAAATATAAATTGCGAATTTCCTATTTTAAAATTTTAACATCATTAACTGGTGGTACTAGTGCGTTCATACACTTGGAAAGTTCATCCCATAGTCTGTTAGCAGTAGATTTTAATATGCCCAATTAGGAAGCATGTTTTTTTTTCCAAATTTTTGTGTTCTTTCATGAATCTTAGATTTAACTTATTGTAATAATAACTTTATCATAAACTAAAATTAAATTTGTTAATTTCGCACTTTTTTTTTTAGCGAATTTGTTGCATTCGAACTATGTTTTGTTAATGTATGACAGTTCGTAAAAAGTGTACGTTCATGTATAAAATAACGTATGTTGTAATCTGCGTTATTGTTAATTACCATCCGTTAACGTATGTCATAATCCGAAAAACGTATTTTTACGATACGTGTTGTACGTTTACGGATATAACGATTGCTCCCCAGTTTGGTTAAATTTTTGAAGATAAAATTTGAAACACATTCAATATGTTATTATTTATTTATTTATTATGAAATCAAAAACAAAAATCAAAAACATATCGCTTACTATCCCTGATTTATGCATATAACACACAGGTTTAGTTATAATGAGGTTCTTTGCTACCGTTCTTTAAGAAAGTCACGTTTCAAATGTCACACATCCTAATACAAACATGACCCTGACTGCGATGTTAGCTGACAAAAAAACTTGAAGTTATTGTTTTTTTTTTGGATTTAACAACTACTTTTGTTTCTGTTGGTACTTCACTTTTGTTTTAGTTTTAGTTAACTCAAATCGAAAAAAAAACAAAGTGCCTTAAAACTAAATGCATTTAAATTAGTTTTTACACTGAGGGGGAAAATTTAAATAAACAAATTTTAACTCTTGTAAATGTTTTTCATCATAAAAAAAAACAACGATTTATAAAAGCAATGCAAGCTTGGATATCCGGTAATAAAGGACAACAAAAATATTTCCTCTCATTTGTAATCGGTTCAAATATTCTGAGGAGAAAAAAACAAATCTTTGGTTCAAATTATTATTAAATTTTTTTGTAAAGTGCTTTTGATCTAGCGACTTTCCAACACAAACGCAGATATCTCAGGAGGCACTGCATAGACAGTCATGCAATATATTGTATTTCGTTCGCCTAATAGCCTTTTTATAGAGCGTGAAAACATTATTTAAAGTTCGTTTTTGATTTCCAAGTAAAAACCATTTTCATTTTTAAGTCGTAACAAATATAAAAAAAAGAATCCCTGAATAAAAGTTCATAATTTAATAAAAAACTTCAATAGTTCAACTAATAATTAATGTCAAGTAAAATAAATCAAGTGTTTTGTTTACGTGTTAAACCGAAATATAGCTTACAATTGTTAAGCAGATACGGTGGGCTACCACCGAGCGCGTCTTCATTCTGATTCCATATTTAGGATATGGACTTGAGTATCAAGAAAAGTTGTGGTTGTTGGGTCGCTATGGTGAAAGGTAAAAATATGATATACGAAAATTAAAAGGTCACTGGGTATTTAATAGAAAAGAAAAATAAGTTGCTGTCTAGGCGCAGTAGAAGGACTACTGAAGACAACAACATAATATTAGAGTATTTGTAGTCGTAGGTTAGTTGATTGAATTAAATAGGCGAATCCAGTCAAAGCTACGGAGTACTGTTATCTGGAGGCCAGCGCATCTTAATATTCTCAAACGAGAATATGGGCATTTCCACAGAAATGTCAACCGCAGCGAAAAATATTAAAAGTCCATAAAAGTATGATATTTTAACACATTTTTATGGGAAATCTGTCAAATTTACCTAATGTGAAAAAAATTTTATATTTATTCATAACTTATTTGAAATATTCAAATGCAAAATCGAACGAGCGCATATGTTCCGTTTTGAACATTTCTATTGCTCGTTTTGTTTTGATTAATGTGCCATCCAAGGCGAATTAATACAGTTGAACGCACTGCTACAACAAACCAACAACACAAAAAAGCAACAGGCAATTTGTTGCTACAAAATCTAGGAATGTTATCAAAAAATACTGTTTAAAAAAAAGCAAAATAAAAAAAATATATTTGATGTACAACAGTGGTTGTAATTTTCAGAATATAAAATATTATACAAAATTAAGTTATATAAAAATGAAAATCCAGGTAAAGTGTGACCAAAATTATATTGTGCCACTAGTTCGCCCAAATGTTCTGCATCGTTCCATTCTCGTTTGTTGACCATTTGAAGACTTACAGTAAAATCTCCAACTTTCGTCGTTTATCACAACAAGTTTACCGCCGGCAGTTTCTCAAGTAGCGAGCATAGAGCTTTAAAGTTGATTAGCACAATCATTAGGAGATCTGCCGAAACTCAGTATCAGAACAATATTCTGGACCTGATTGTTAATTATAGAGAAATTGTAAATTCTCTAAACAATGTTTTCATGTTATATTAAGCAGTCCGATGTGAAAAAGCAACCTTGATGCTATCACACATTCATTTCCCAATAAAAAAGCTTTATTTTATCAGATCCCCATTACCAACAGTATATTCAGAGACCACAAGGAAACAAGCAAGAAATTATAAACGCGTTAAAAATAATGTCACTATTTCCTTACTTATATTTTGATCAAATAAATCAGGAACTGAAATTACGGTTCCATATTGTACTAGTTTTTTCTAGGAATTTTAATAATTATTTTGTTTTCTATTAGCAAAAATTTTAAATTTTTTTTAGCAATTAACCGTAGATTGCTCCTAAAAAAAATTAAGAATTCTACCCTTTGGAACACTTTTGTCCCATATGTAAAATTCAAAACAAAGTATATCATTTTCTTCAATCTATTTTAATTAATTAATTAATTAAGCAAACATTTCATAAATCTAGGTAAAAACTCCGCATATATACATATATACATACTGCTAGTTAGTTTGAACTTCAGTTATTTACTTTTTTGTTGGAAGGCATGATGTGCAAATGTTATCAGCATGCGTATCTTTACATATAGCCTTGTTACAAATACAACAAAACAGAGTTGTCCTTTTATCTTTATTTTGACCAGAATGGTAGCAGTCGTAACAGCGGCCTCGCGTGGCAGCTGCCTTTTGCGGTTTTCTGTTTATCGTTGATGATGGCTCAGGAATCTCATCATTTTTATTATTTCTTGTAATTGATTGAAGAAGCGATAATGAGGAACTATTTCTCGGTGCATGGGTTCGCTTGTTATATAAGCATGGGCTAATGTAATACCTAGCTCATGCAAAAAACTTTTGCGTTTGGTGTGCTTTTGCTTCGACTGCCAGTTTGGACATACTTCGTTGAATACTATATATGCATTCAACGCAGAAATATCTATAATGTTTGAAAAAACTGCCATGGGCCATCGATTCGTTTTACGCTTGCAGCTGTAACAACTAAGCATTTTATCTACCGTGTCTACTCCACCTTTTGTAGAATTGTAAAACGAAATTATCTCCGGTAAACTTTTTTTTATCACTACCGATAAAAGGTTTGTTATGCATAGTACTGATTACAACAGTACATTTATTTTTGCGACTTATGTAAGACACAAGTGTTGTATCTTGTGTGAAAGAGAATGTGGAGTGGTAGAGAGGTAGATTTTTGCATAGTTGTAGCTTTGGCGGAATACTTCGCTTATTTTTGCGTAAAGTTCCTACCATTGTAAGATTTTTTTCCAAAAGCTTTTGCCCGAGACTATGAGAGGAGAAAAACTTGTCCATTGTGACATTATTGCCTTTTAGACCTTTTGTCAAGTCGAGAACTACTCGTTCTCCTTGATTTTTTTCTGGGATTCCACTTCCTCCTTTTCCTAAATACGGCTGAGTTCGCCATACATAGCATGTTTCAGCTGAGACAATAAGCCAAAATTTGATGCAAAATTTTTCGGGCTTAGAAGGCATATATTGCCGAAATTTACATCTTCCATGGAAGCCAAGCAGTTGCTCGTCTACTGTTACACAAGTGTGTGGATTGTAGTACAATGGAAGAAGTTCCGCCAAATGTTCCCATAGGTTCCTTATTGGTGCAAATTTGTCGTTATTGCGTTGATGGCGACGACTAATTGCGTCATCAAAACGAAGAGTTTTGTGTACATGTAGGAATGTCTTCTTCAACATAATAGCGCGAAATATTGGACGTCCATCGTCAGCATCAAATAATTCCTGCTAATTTTCATTCTTTGACCTAACGGTGAATTTGGATAATTTTAGGAAAACAGTTTATAATTAAATAATGAGAAATTATACTTATAAACGCCAGCTATTATCAACATTCCAAAGTAGGCATGCAACAAATCTGTGTCAAGTTCAACAAAGTCATTTCCATCCAAATGCTTTCTATAATTATTAGAATTCTCGATTATAATTTTTTCGATTGAAACGCATCTTTTATATCTGTCACTCGATTCAGCGCATACTTAGTAACACCTATGTGAATACGAACGCAAATGTTATCGACTACTTCAGAAAGATAAGAGAATATTCTTACCGGGACGCATTTCAATCACATTGGATGCCCGAAAACGACCACTCGGGAAAGGAATTGAACTCCAAACAGTATTGTCTTTAGACACGTAGAGTGCGTCCTTAGTTTCTTCATTTGGAATATTTTCATTTTAACTCTCGCTTTGAACTGAAGACTCAATACTTTCATCTGGTTCGAAATCGCTGCCTGATAATTCCTCATTATCACTTTCCTCTAGAATACTTTCGATTTCTTCACCAGTCAAATATCTAGGTACTGTACTCATGATTGTTTACTTTTAAATGAAATGCAGTAAAATCCAAAACTACTTTATTACTTAGCGAACACGTGTTGAATCCACAGAGCTGTGCGTAAACTAAATAGCCTAGCTGAGTCAATTCACAACAGTTATTTTGCATACATTTATTATATCGTACAATGACTTTGCAAAAACAAAACGCTTGCGTGTTGAGTTTTCATGTATTTGATTTGTATTTGCTAGCTCAGTCACCTATTATGAATTCGCGCTTAGCTGACTAAAATAGAAATAAAGTAAATGCCATTATAACGGTAATGCAACGCAAAGCTCTCTGCCACAGAGAGCGAGCGTCTCATATGTGATTTCGTATGGAACATTTTTGTACCATAGGATCAAAGTTTTTAAATTACAACTAAACTTTAGAATAAATTTGCCTGAATAATGCAAAAACAAAATTATACGTCATGCAGTAACAAAGTCGTTGAATATTGATGTAAAAAGTTCATTGACAAAAAAATAAAGAGAAAAACAAAATTCGCATGGAACAATTTTGTTCCAAGGATCGATTAACGGTTAATTAATTTTTTTTTTTTTTTTTTTGACAACCAAAACATATAGAGCTGATGAGCTTTTTCGCCCGTGCGTTCACCTGTATTACTTTGCCATGGTTGCTACTAAGTGAAATTATACACTGAAATTTGCTACTTTAAATTTTTTATTTGTATATAAAGAATAATAAAAATGTAAAAGGAACGATGTGATTGCCAATTACGGTAATTTTTTTTTTCTCTATCGTATATTTCGATGAAAAGGGAAAATATTTAGACCGAAAGTTAACTGCACATTCGATGTTAAACGGTCCGAAAGGGTTAAAGACGAATCTCTAAGAAAAAAAGAACGTACAAATGCATAATGATGCTGGAATATCACAACGGCGAACTCCAACAATAAAATAAATATTGAAACACCTCACTGCTGACGTCAGTTAACTTTTTCATGGTATTTAAAGAAAAGTTACCGAATGTGTAAGATGAACATTAAGAAACATACCTAATGCTTTTAAAATGATATCATACAAACACTATAATTTGTTTAATATGCGTTTCTTTTTTTATTCCAAAATATTTTACATTGTACGTTAGCACTGTTGAGCAGAATTACTTATTTTCTTGGCAAAAGCCAGATCTTAGCTTTGTCAGGTATGGCTTCACAAGCATTTCGAAAACGATAGACACTTAAATTTAAATCATCGAGATAAATTTATTTTTTTTGTTGAGAATTAAGTCTTCAATTTTGAAACCGAAGCGTTATGCTAAAATACAATTTAAAAAATAAGTCTTATTTTTTATTTACTTTTTGAATTTCAGTGTAATATTTTCCTTTTAATCCCAACTGTACCTGTAAACCAAAGCAACATCTAAAACTTTAATTTAAAATCTAATACGTTGAAACGAGTTTTATTTTAGATATTGTGGCACTTATTAACTGTGTCATTGTCGACATCTGTACAGAAGTGCAACTGCATAAGCAGCAAAGAAATGATGTGTAAAATAACAAGAGGAAAATATAAAACAAATCTCCTAGTAATTGTGTCGTGTAAACGCTGTTCACTGTTTTACTTGTAATCACTTCCTCTACAATTAAAACAACGATAATGAGTGAATTGCACAAAATAAAAACTTGATCTGCGGAAAATGCAAGAATCAATGAGTGGCAATAAAACACACAAAATGAGCAGCATGTACTCGCATACACAATTATCTAATTGAATTCCTGAATCATTTGATCACTAGAAAAGTTAGCTAAAAATTAAAATAAAAATTAATTAATTTAATTATCATATTTATGCGAATCAGTAGAATAAAATAAAATTAAATATTATGGAACCATAGACAAGCTAACTTTAATATAATTATTCTTTTGTCCAGTTTTCATCTTGATTTTGAAAAAAACCAATTTGACTTCTTTTATACTTTTTTATTTGCTCTTTATTAATTTGAAAGTATGTATTCCATGTTCATTTGTATAGTTTAAAGTTATATTTTATTAAAAGCCAAATAACATTCAAAATTAATTCAGTAAAGAAAAATTCGGCGTATTTGGTAAATTTTTGCTGTTGAAGGCGCCAGTACCCGTTTAAGCTGTAGTTTAGGGTTTTTAGTTAAAATTTTGATTTTTGATAAAATTAAATAAGAAAAATAAATGATAAATATTTGTTTGTCTTAAGGTTGTTTTTTGGATAATATTAGTATTATTGTTCTCCGATATTAATTATATAATTTTTCTTGACAATATTTCGAAAAGCTTCGCTACTCATCTTCAGGAGAACGTGTCAAATATACAAAACAATGTTAAAATATTGTTACACTTGAACAAATAAAATTAACGAAAAATAATTACATTTTTAAATTACAACTACCCAGCAAAAAATTTTTGAAAAGGTAATCGATTGTGGAATTAAGCATTTTTGGCGGAAGTACTTCTCAACTAGATTGCCAACCTAATGATTTTAAAATGGAATGAAACTTTTTTTAATAAATTACTGAGGACCGATTACATTAATTTTTAGGGAAATAATAAGAACCCTTGATACGTATTTAAAGCTATTCTCTTTAAACATAAAGAACTTGTTCCATTACTACTTCCTTTTTTGGGAACTAATATAATGTGTTTTGTAAGTGAGTAACAAAAAATGGAAATCACAAAAGTAAGTCATTATATGGCAAAGACTTTTAAACGTAATGTCTGTTTGCTGGGTGATGCTATCCACAATGTCGCTTTTGTCTCCTTTGTCTATTTTCGACTTCATATTACTAAAAAATTGTTCAAACCTCACAAAATAGTTAAAAATCATAAATTTGAAATTGTATTATCCTGTCTCTAAAGTCCACATACCCCAATTTCTGTAAACGTCCTCTTCTTAACAGTCTCTTCTTAGATATCCTACAAAACCTATACTTAAATTTTATAGCATTAATTGTGTTCAATTTCTTTCATTTCGAATATTCCTTGAAATCTTTATTATTTTTTAATGCAGGGAAATTATATTCATATAAAGCAAATCAGTGAATTTTACCTAAATTTTGTAAAGAAATTTGAAATTCTTATGCCTAAAATGAAATTGATTAAATAAGTATTAATTTAAAGCAACAAAGCATTATTTTGCTTCATAAAAATACAAAATATTATAAGAAAAATTTTGGGTTGTGTATAGACTTTAAATAACCTCCTGTTTTTGGAAGTCGGTTAAAAAATAGTTGCAAAATTATTTGGTTAAAGAGATGATGTTTAAAATGTACACAACTCAAGGTTAATAGATGCGAAATTGTTGCTGACAGATATAGCGACCAAAAAATGCTGCACTACATTCTGCTTGTATCTAACTTTTCCTGTTTTCTTTAAATATGAACACTTTATTCATTTGTTATAAAAATGAAACATTGAAAATTTATTTTTATTTTATTTTTTATTTTTCTCAAACGTTTGATTACAAGTATTCTATGAGAATGTCATGAAATGTGTATGTATATGTATTTCAGTACAATATTAGTTATTAGCAAACAGAACTTTATCGCAACAACATAAAATCTTAAGAATATACAATAATTCTACGTTTTACAGAAATTTTAATGAAAGCTGGTAGATTTAAAAAAAAAAACTACAATTTCGTGTTTAAATACTTGTGACTCGTTTATTTTAGGAGATAATTCTTACACACAAGGCCGTACTTATTTTGAAGTTCCTGAAGATAGCTTTTAAATTATTTAATAACTAGTCAAATTTCTAAACGGCAGAGGTTTTAAATTTTTTTGAATTTTCTATTTAATAACCTGATAGTTCTCTTCGTCTTCTTCTTCATGAAGCATCCATTAAAAAATTCCTTTGATGATCCAATTTTTAATTTTTGTCCATCTAAATATTTGCCTAAAAATAATTCTCAAAATATTTTCATTGTTGCCGAATGTCTTCAGCAAAGTATTTCTCAATTTTCGCTGAACAGTTGTTAAAATTGATTACAAAGATTTAATATTTGGTTAACAAACAACAACAACAAATTTATATTTATAAAAATTTATGTTTTCAATTTTACATATTCTGATTTATTGAATCAAGTAGAATATTCAAAAACATTGCGAAAACTTTCAACGACAAATTGTTTTCAAATTACGTGTCTAACTGACATTTATTGTTATTAATGTCGAAAACAGTGAAAACCATTAAATATTTAGATTAAAAAAAAGCAACAAATTTTCCTACAACTTGCTGTATTTTAAAAATGTTGCAACGTAAACGAAAAGCAAACGAATTTTAGAAAAATTACAACAACAGCAACAGTTTGCATAATAAAAATTGAAATCGGCAAAAATACATGTGCAACACTTTAGAGACCACAGCTTTTGCTTTATGCCTCCAACTTTTTTTATACCGATTTTAATAAATGTCACGTTACGGCTTTTAAGCACAAAAGAATAAAAAATATATTTCTAATAAATATTGATCAAACATCACTGAAATATGCCAGTTGTATGTAATAAAGATATTAAAAAATGTTTGAATGCTGAGTGCTTAAGGCAATTTTTATTCTTTGTAGAAATTGAAAATGCTTATCAGAAACGCATATTTAATTTTTATATTTACAAAGTACTTTCTTACCATGAGTCTTTTCTTTGTTTAAGCAAATAAGAAAATACTATTAAATAAAAAGACTTTGCACATCATTGCCATTTTTAAGAATTGGTTATATTTTTTTTTATTTTTTTTATACATCCGTTCAAATATGAAAGAGGACTAATATTGAATACACGAGTAAGTACATACAAAAGATAAAACGTGCACGCAGTTGATCATATTTTTTTTTTATTTGTATTTTTTGTTTTTTTTTGTGCCGCATACACAGGGAAGGATGTCCTATATTAAAAAACAAAAACTAAGTTTTGCTTTGATCTACAATCCTGTCAACTAAAGCTAAATTGAGACTTTACTCTCCTTTACCGTATAAGCTTCTTTATCCGCAGTCGAAACTGATTGCGCAACTTAATTTTTGCAACAATCTACAGACTTTTACACTACTTCCAGTAATCCCGACCGATTTTTTAGCAAAAATGAAATACAGTCAAACGGCTAAACCGATTAATATAGTTTCTAGTATTCCGTTTATGAAAGTCTACCTCTTAACTTTTAACATTAGTTCGTTTACAGCGGTGATATTTAGTACACACATTATTTCTAATATATCCACAGTTCGAGAGATGGCTAGCTTATATTGACGATTATATGAGCTAAAAGCATGACGAACTCACTTATAAATTGGCCGAATTTTTGACTAATTTTAAAAATGCATCTGTATAATTTTGTAGCGTTGTTCAATCGTCGATTTGTTTATACTGATTGCTAATGGAAAAAAGGGAGCTTAGTATAACAGTTTGTTTGAAAAATCTATCGGGCTTAAACGAAGCTAAATAAAATTAAAAATGTTAAATTTTTTTATTAAATTTTTTTTCTGGTCATGTTTTAATTGCAAGAGAATAGCATTTCAAATACAATAACCAAGTTTTAACAAATGGAAACTGATACATTCTACAAGAAAAGTCCATCGATTTTACATGATCAAACAATTACATTCTTACCATTCAATCAAATAAAAATAACAAAACAAAATTAACTTCCAATTTAGAATTCTTAAAACTGATTTTATTTTTGTTCTTCTCCATAAGGTCTGCTAATTTATTTTAGCTGCTTATTTGGAAACTAAAGTTAATAATCCCTAACTTATTGCCTAAAATAGACTTTTTAATTTGTCACAAAATAACTTTTTCAGATCTTAAGGCTTAGCATTTGTTTACATAAATAGAGATACAGTTGTTATATTGAAATCTATTTAACCAACAGCCCATACCACATTCAAGCACATTTTTAAATTAAATGTTTTCTATTTAAATAAAATTCAAATATTTCTGCACTCCTACATAATCAACTGCCAATAAACACAGAACAATTTTGTGGATTTAGAACTTTTTGTAAATGAGGCTCAAGAATTTAAATTAGGCATGAAGTCAAACAAAATCGATTGGCTGAAGTTTCAACAATTGTTAACATAACTAACAAAAAAAAAAACTTTATAATCCTGCATTTAAATGTGTTGTATTGCTTTTTAATGTTTGACTGGAGTAGATGTAGATCACTTTTATTAGAAATTTTTACATTTCTCACTCACATCTTGCTTTATTCAAATTTTTACAACTTGCACTTTTGTTATTGTTGTTATTATTTCATTTTTATTATTTCTTGCCATCAACATTACCATTATCGAGTGAATAAAATACAATTTAAATTTGTTCAAAGTTTTCCAAAAGAATTAAGTGCAAGAAGATTAAGTTGAAAATTTCTTAAATTTAATTTATTTGACTGCTTTTATATTAAAAAAAATTTTGGTATTCCATATTAAAATGAATACTAACGAATGTTTTTCCATTATCTGTAGACAAATATTGTTCATCGAAAATGTACGTTGGGATCTACAATCCTTAATTAATAACACACTGTAAATATACCAAAAAAAAGTTAACTGACAAAACAACAAACACATTAATTTTTGTTTGTTGGCAACGTGAGTTAATTTTGGAATGTGTTTAACACTATTCTAGCTTGCTATCATGGATAGTTATCACCACTTTTCTTTGTGCAAAATACCTTTCTCTCAGTGTATTGTTGTCAAATATGTTTAAGAACAAAATATTGGATAAAGTTTCTTTATGAACGTAGCAAACGATGTATATAAAAAGAAAATGTAACAAATATAAAAATTATCGTCATCGTGTAGCAACATAAACTGAAATATGAAGTAGTTGGGATATTGTTTCATTTCTAAACATATACTTACATAACTTTTTATTCATGCATTTGTTTATATGCAGTTTGTAGTAGTAAACTCGAAAAACTATTTTTACAATATCAAGAGCAATAACGACAAAGACAGTATAAACTTGTAAAACAAATTTCCATGAATATGCAAGTCGAATACAATTGGTACACATTATTTTTATTAACATGTACAAGAGATACTCTTATACTAAGATATTTACAATTACAGTTACAAAAATAATTTATTAAAAACTTAAAACACATGAACACCCTACTTTGTATGCAGCACACATCGCATCTTATTTTGCATGTTTTTTATATATTTTTTTTTTGTATTTGTAGGTTAAATACACTAACAGTTTATTCAATAGGGATAACTCTTTTAACTCAACCAATTTTTTAAAGGCAAAAAATGTTTGCCTTTGAAATAGTTGTAAATATTTTTAAGTAGAGAAATTTAATCGTTTTATAAATGATTCGTTAATTTTCGAAAAAAAAATCTTTTTGTCACATCTTTTCGAATTGACCAAGAAACATCTAAATTTGTTGTTAATGCATGGTGTCCACTGGGAAGGTATACTACATTGTTTGTTTCCACTATAATCCTGGCTGTATTCGATGTCTTACTAATAAAAATTACTTTTGCTTTTATTTAGCTGTGATTGTTGCGTAAAGTTTAGTGATTAATAATGTCAAGCCCTGTTGTCATGCATGTTGGTATAATGTGTATGAATATTATTTTGTTTTACATATCTTTGGACAAACTTGAATTCTAGAATATTGCATTATATAGGGTTTCCGTCGGGAAGGTATACTTCTCGAAGCAATTTCAATGCTACCTGGGCTGTATGCGATATGGCACCGTCTTGTTGATACCACATGCTTATAAAGCCAAGGGAATGCAGTTCTGGCGTTAAAAGGGATCCAATCATATCACGATGTCACTGCCCATTCATATGTTTCGTTACGCCGTTTTCTGACCAAATTGCACACCAGAATGTCACTTTTATTGGATGCAAAGATGACTAATGAATAATTTGAGGGTCTTCCATTACCCAAAATTGATTATTCTTTGTAAATGGCCTTGTGGAAGAAGCTTTTGTCACAACTGAATCTTAAATGGGAGCAAATGAAAATTTTGGTCAATGTAGTTCTTTGAAGACGAAGCTCCCAGGCACGGCGTCGAATTGTGGTGGATTGATTATTTTGAACGCTTTCATGAGCAGGAGATATATTTTAAGCCGATCTTGCAGTTCGTTGTGGTCTATCCTTGGGGCCTTTTTCTTCGAAATCATTCACCACACGATAAGTAGGACGTTTTATTGGCATGTTGTTTCTCCTAAAAATTTCACGTTTTTTTTTCATCGATAGAAACACCTGGGTTTATCGAATAATTTTCTATAATAAATTTGCTACGTGTCTTCTTTACGATTAGTGTTTAACAAAATGGCGGCAAATAAAAGTAAAATACCTTTCCGGCGGACACCCTTTTTTTCATTTTAGCTGTCTCTTCCATAAGGTCCATTGTATGCTGTTTATGCGTAGCTAAAGTAGAAGGGCATTAACGCAAGATATGGTAAAGAATGACAACATCAACAAAAAGAGTATTATTACTTTTACTACCATGACAAACTTGCACTAATTTTACAAACGTCGATGTTCAGTTTTATGCATTATGTATATTTTTTTCTGTGAAATTGTGTAAAAATTGCAAACAATAAAAAAACATACAAAAAATTAAAAAATAAGAAATAAAAAATAATTTAGGAAGATAAAGCCTGCCAGGGGAGGACCTGTATGATACAAGTAAAAATGTACATTCAAAGACTTATGATGTTTTCTTTATTTTTATTTTTTTACGACCGATTGGTCGATGTCCATGACCAAATGAAAGGAAATGTGAACATATGATTAAAAATTGTTTTTATGTCATTTGAGAAAAGAAGTAATTTTGAGGGAAACAACCACAGCTTAACCAACGCCAAGTGCAATGCTTATAGAAAATAAATAGTCAAAAAGGACCACCAGAAAAAAAAACTTTGCTATTAATAATACGTGAAAGGTTGGTGCAAAACAAAAACAAATGCACAAGACGAGTTACAAAGACAACAGTAGAAAAATGCTTTGTGTTGTGTGTGGACTTCGTCTAACCAAATTAATACTTGAATATGGATAGTCTTCGTATAGTTCTGTTTAAAATAAGTTTGTTAAATAGATGATAGAGGCAAAGAATACTGATGACAGATATAGCCATCAAGAAAATGCAGCATTACATTCTGCTGGTGTCTAATTTTTCCTATTTTCTTTGAAAAACGTCCCTGTACACTTGTAATTAAACTTAAAATAAACAATGGGCTTATGTCAAAATCAATTTTAATCTATTTGTTATAGTATCAAATATTTCAACTAACAATTTAATTAAAATTTAATTGCAAAAAGGAAAAAAAAACATTTTATATGAAAAATATATTTATTATTATTTATATTATTTTCTTCCTCAGTAAATTAACCTTTTTCGTTTTTTTTTTCTTTCCTTTTTATATTATCTTGGTTGCCAACAGAGCAAATAATTATATCAAATATGCAGTTGCCGCCAGTATGTTAAATGAGATACTAAATAAACATCAACTTTTACCAGAATGAATATCGCAGCCATAGTATTAACAGTTACCACAACAATCAACAGTCTTATTTAAATCAAGAAGTATTACAAAAGTCAATTGAAAAAAATTTAGGAAAATAACAATCATATTTTTCAACCCCAGAATTAACCAGAGAGATTTTGAAATTACGAGCAACAACAACCAGACGAAAAAAACCAACAATATCAGCAGCATCTAACAATGCAAAAACTCTTCTTAATCATGATGTCGCCATCGATATCACGCATAATCGCACCTCTCGAAGTCTCTCAATATTTGAGGGCGATTTACCAGTGACTGTTGATACAAGCAAAAATCTTATGACCAAAGAACGGGAAATGCTTGTTGCTGCTGCTGGCGGTGCTATTGGTATGGTCAGCAATGCTGTTGACCATCTGCACAACAGTAATAATGCGATTGAATCATATGAAGCTTCAGCTAGTGGGCTGGATGGCATCAATCTTATGACACATTATGCTAAGGGAAATTCAATGCCTTTATTTGACTTTGGTATGCCTCGCACTATAACGAACTGGTCACACGATATTTAATCGTGTCTATAGGCTGAACGATATGTCACTAAGTTAAATCACAAAATAAAGTAAAATTCCCTGCAATGAACGAAAATTTATAAATATATATTTTTTTTACTGAACTAAAAGGTAGAAAAAGATGAAAAAAGAAATTATGAGGATTATAAGGATTTCCTTGGTAAATTTAAAAATATATAAAAAAGTTTGTAACCAACACGCCTTCATATATATGCAACAGATTTATAAATCCTCTGCTATGAGCGAATGTATTTTTTTAAACATTTTATATTTGAGTTTAAGCAATTAATTTTTATGTTAATTCTTCAGTGCACATAACATTAACAAGAATTAATTATAAATAGACTTTGCTTTAAGATTTTGTAACTACGTTTGGAAGTTTTTTGTTATTTTTTTTTCCAAGTACACAAATATGAGCATTGTACTGTTGTGGATGTGAAAAGCATATGAAAATACTCGTAAGTATGTACGTCTGCAAAGAAGGATGCGTGGGATGTGTGAGGAATTTTTAATGCGACTGCACCTCTACTAAGACCAATCTAAAATATTTTTGGTTATATATTCGTTCGAAAAAGCATAGTACTGATATGCCTTCCAGTTTTTTTTTTGCGAATTTTTTTTAATGAAATTTTATTTTTCGTTCGTCTACAGATTACATTGGTGAACATATTTACTCCAACCTGATTTTAGGCCAAACAGTACTATCCAAAGATTAATTATCCCATTATCTTCAACTTATCGATTCCAAGTTGACTTTCAAGCCTCATTTATATAAGCTTATACCTAAAGCCTACTCTTTGCCTGCATTTGTAAAAAGAAACAGTGCAGATTTTGTAGACCCGTATACAATTAAACTTCTTTTTTCGGCGTACGTAAGATCTAAATTGGAATACAGCGCATTGATTTGGAGTCCTCATTGCGCCATTCATATAAATCGTATTGAAAAGATACAGAAACGTTTCATTCATTTTGCTTTGCCTTACCTTAATTTACTTTGTCCGGCTCCTACTTACGTGTCTCGTTGCTTACATCTAGGTTTATTATTTAATAATAGTAAAATGCCGAAAAGTACAGTCTATGTATTTTATATTTGACTTTATAAATGGAAATATACATTGAGCTGAATTTTTGCAGAAAATTACTTTTTATATACCCTTTAGATTATCATTTCGTCATAGAAGATTATTTTTTGTGGCCTTACGCTAAAAAAATTATGTTCCAAATAGCCCAATAATTAGATCTTTACATTATTTTAATTATTTACTTAATAATGGTACTGTGGACTTTAATGCATCAAAAACTTGTTTTAAAAATACTCTATTGTAAAATCTGAATCAATATTGTAAAATATTAGCATGTAATAATTTTATATTATCATACACTATTTATATATAAGTTTGGATTATTCCCCATAGACTTAAATAAATAAATAAATAAATTTCAATAAAGTTCTAGCTTGAAACAATTTTGCTATACAATTCTATCGCACAAGTAATTTTTTTTCAAAGTAGAATAATTCCATTCAGATATAGCACTAAAGAAAAACGGCCAATTCTACATTGCCCAAGACTATTATAATGCATGATAGGCTGGCCAAAAAAAGATTAATTTTGTATGAAACGAAAATAAAGGACTTTGTCTTAATAAAATCTCTAGAAAAAGCAATTTCAAACAGAAAAAAATTATGGCTGGAGAAATTGTAAGCTGGTTTAAAATATGTTGGATGAGGAATGAATCTCACAAAATAAATCGATTTAAATCAATATTTTTATTTGGAAAAAAGGAAAGAAAAAAAACCCAGCAAAAAACCCTGATATGTAATTTTTGATAGTTTAGTAATTATTATTTCATAATAAAATCAAAAAACATCGCTCTAATTGATTAAAGTTGGCCAGTATTTTTAAATTAATTTAAACGCAAACCCTTAAATCTCTCAATATATAAACAGATGCACTTAGGCCACTTTAAAAAAACCAGCATATACAACCGTTAATGCAATTGAATCTTAATATTTTCTGAAAGCAATTTCTCTTTCCTATCACCTACATTTTGCTTTAAATTTTCATTTTACTTTTATTATATTAATATTAATACATATAAAGTTAAGAAATAAACTTATATATAAGTCAAAAATCTATATCAAATACACTAGAAATGAATTATCTTTCTTTAAAATCAATTGACACCAATTTCATAATTTAAAGTGTAGCGAAAATTAGCTAAAAGTTGAGTACATAATTCTCTGTCTCAAATTTAAATGAATAACGAAAGCAAACATGAAACTCTGCATAATTATTAAATCACTCAGAAGACTAAATGGGGGAGATAAAATGTTATTTTCCGTAATTAAAATGAAAAAGTTTTGTATCATTGTCTAAGATGCTTTTTGTCCCAAAGCAGATTTGTTAACAGACATTGTCGGCATAATGCAAGTTAAACTTTTTAGTAAAATTTGAATTCTTATTTCTTTAAAATAAAGTCAATCTGCTAAAGTAAAATGTATTACAGTCATCTGTTCTGGACGTGATCAGAAGAGCCAAGTTAAACATCATATATGCTGTTATGAGACGATCTTTTAGAGATTAAAAGTTATAGCTCCGTGTCTGATGGTATTAAAATTGCCAAACTCTCTAGGAACTTAGCAATTGCCTTCGAAGCACATTATACATATTTTTTTTAATCTCAACAAACTCAAAACATGGCTTGTGTATGTCCGTTAAAGTTTTTAGTATTCTCTGGTATTAAGGAAATTATTAGCGTTTCGAAATTTCATAACAGAAAATTATTTCTTCGCTTTTCAACTTTAAAGCAACTCCAAATACTTTAAGGAGAAGAGCGACAATTTTTTATAATAATAAATTTTTTATAACAATGCATTGGTGCTTGATTGGAATCTCCGGGGAGTGAAGCTAATTCTTTTTCATTATTAAAAATAAAATATTTAAAACTCCCACAAAATATCGATTTCCAGAAAATTAACAAACATAAAAACAAATTACTGTTTCTTTCTATGCGTCCGTTTACGAAATTAGAATTATATTTTAAACAATGAAATAAAAAACTTTAAATCCAGTAGTTGCAGAGTGTTAATTGAAAGACAAGCTTGTTTTCTTTCATTGTTTAAATCCAGTAGTTGCAGAGTGTTAATTGAAAGACAAGCTTGTTTTCTTTCATTGTTTAAGATTAGGACTGCTATTCTAAGCCGTATTTAATTGTATTAGCAAGAAGTGACGTAAAAAAAAATTAAAATAAATATAAAGAAGTCAAATAAAGAAGTAAGTATAGCTTGAATATATAAATTCCTGAGGCAAAAATTTAGCAGGTAAAATGGTGCACATCCACAAAATGCCCCACAAGTATGCCGGAGTTGCGATAACATGAAGCTAAGATACGTGTTGCTAGTCGCATCGGCACATATCATGATAATAGTCCTCTTTATTTTGTCCCTATTGTTGACAGTCTGAAACATTCGTACAAATATTTCGTTTTTCCCTTTCCCTTTTTCAAATACAATACTTATACCATTTTTGCTCGATAAAACAGCGAATTTTCAGATCATACAATGTGTTAGCAACAGCTTCACCACGGCAATACCAGATGTCCAAAGAATCTCTTCATCAATTGTGATACAAGTTTATCAATTGAGGCACAAAAAAGTAACTGATTTCACAAACTTGAATAAAAACCCCTGACCTTATTCAAGTCGCATATACCTTTACGACACTTAATCAACGAACGAAACCTCCACGAATTTAATGCGAGTTAGTTTTGCTTGAACTACAGCTGTAAAGAGATTTTTAATTTCTTTAGGACCATCCTCTAGACAGATAATCGGGAGAAAACTAATTTTATAAAAATTATGTTTTGTTTGGGATCCCCCTAGGATGTAGCTGTGTTCAAAAAAAATGTACAGCTAAAGTTTAATAGGGATGTCTTACATTTTGCCTATTGACGACCTGGACATAGCTGTGAAGCTTTTAGTGGGTTTTTACTATTTTATTTACTGAATGTCTATCATAACAATTAAAAGGAAATATTTCAATAAAGCGTGATAAAAAAATTTTAAATTAACAGTATTATATATCTTCGTTAAAATCGAAAATTATTTCCCTCTTATCCAATATCTCTTATAAAAGGATAGCTGTGCATAATTATTATGCTTATTTTCTTATTCAAAAATTATGTCATCACACATATGAGCGTCAAACGTTTTATTCCTCATTACAAAAACGTCTGCTTTTAAATCAAGTGCAGAACAAAGTTAAGCATTTTTATTTAACTCTTAAATGTTTCAAACTAATAATAATTTTTCGTACGTTTGCATTTTCTTCATTATGATTATTATTAGAGTGCACTGGATGACGTCTGAGTGATGTATGATTTTGAAGTTGCAATTACAAGTTACCCAGGCGTCTTTAGTAAGTTTAGCAAAATAAACCGTAAGGTTTCATTTTTTTGCTTTTCTCTCCCCAGTTTATTTCTTTTTTCATTTTGATGTGTTATTGCTTAGCTAAACTAAAATAGAAGTAATGCCAAATATTAGCTTGAACATAACATTTACTAGTGTTCCAAATAATTATTTTTTACTACGTTAACATCTACTTAAGTAAATAGCATAAAATATATGTCAAGAGGTACGAGGGCTGCTCTATATATTTCTGGCCTAATAGTGAAAATGCGAATATTTATAATCAAAAATGGTTTTATTGTTTTTCAAAGTATTCTCCAGCATGATTTATACACTTTTGCATGCGCTCAAACTAGTTGAAGCACTTTTTCCACTCCGAATGAGACACCTCTAAAACATGGTTTTTGAACACTTCAATAGCTTCTTCTGGCGATTAAAATCGTTGACCACGCTTTTTTTTCTTGATGTGCGGAAACAAGAAGATGTCATTAGGAGCCAAGCCAGGGATGTACGGCAGATGACCCATTAATTCGACGTTTTGGCCGGTCAAAATCGCTTTAGTTTGAGCCGATGTGTGAGAGCTCGCGTTGTCATGGTGAACAATGATTCGTCTACTCTTGTTGGTTTTTCGAATTTCTCCGATGACTTCAGGCAAACAAATTGTAGTGTGCCACTCAGCAGTGACTGTCCTACGTTGCGCAAGCGGAACAGTCGCCACATGACCAGTTTTGCCAAAGAAACAGGCGATCAATTGCTTCGAAGTGCTTCTTCCACGAATAACTTTCGTTGGCTTTTGCTCGTCTTTGAAGACCCACACGGTCAATTGTTGTTTCGTTTCGGGCTCATACGCATAGATCCATGATTCGCCAACTGTGACGATCTTATAAACGTCGTATTTTTGTAACATTTCTTTGCACCAATCGACACGAGCCTTTTTTTGAGCGACTTTTAAATTGTGCTGGATCCAACGAGAACAAACCTTTTTTACGGCCAGGTGTTCATGCAGTATCGAATGTATGCTGGTGGACGAAATGTCCAAGGATGTCTCTATCTCTCGGTATGACGAATGTCGATCTTGCATTATGAGTTCACGCACGGTATCAATGTTCTCTGGCACAACAGCCGTTTTTGGACGACCTTCACGGAATTCGTCTTTGAGCGAGCTTCGGCCACGATTAAATTCATTATACCAATTTTTCACAGTGCTATAGGATGGTGCTTCATCGCCATACAAAGATTTAAGGTCATCAATGCACTCTTGTCGTGATAATCCACGTCGAAAGTTGTGAAAAATGATGGCACGAAAATGTTC
Source organism: Gymnosoma rotundatum (assembly GCA_916610165.2). NCBI lineage: Eukaryota > Metazoa > Arthropoda > Insecta > Diptera > Tachinidae > Gymnosoma > Gymnosoma rotundatum. The sequence continues at coordinate 109,780,651 of OU744337.1, forward strand.
ACGAGTTAATTCCATTTTTTTCTATATTAATTTTTTCAAGTCACTGTAAACAACACAAATAATGGTCGTACGTCAAAACGTTTTGAGTACGATTATGCTTAAAAATGACAAACTTTCCAATGGAAATGTCAGATTGCACTTGGCAGCACTCAGTGTTGCTAGGCCAGAAATATATATAGCAGCCCTCGTACCAAAAACATGTTTTTTGTTAGGCGTTTTTTGGTTAATTACATACACACATACAGTAGTATATATGGCAGAGTAAAGCACAGCTACAAAAAAGTTTAAATCTTCCAGCATTATTAGAATTTGTTAACAGTTTGATTTCTTTGGCATACGAAAGTACACATTTTCTCAAACACAACATAAAAAAACTAATTTCGTAATTGTATGCAATATTAGAAGTATGTTTTAACTAAAATCTGATCGATATCTTGGTTTAGGCATTTCGTGGTAAAAAAAAAAAATCGCAGTTAAAAATTATAAAGGTAGTCAATGGTCGAAGCGTTGGACTCGGATTCTTTTCTTAGTCGAAGGCGAAGCTCGTTAGAAATGCGAAATGATCATCGAGATGTGCTTTCACCCTCAATAATTAATATCGGTTATATTTGTTGTTTATTCGGGATAATTTAATATTTAAAGATAATTTAATAAATTTAATATTTCCGTGGCTTAATCTTAAAAAAAAATTTAGTTTTTATTAATAATGAAATGTTTGCTGGAAAATATAGAAACGATACCAACACAGTAGCGTACAGAAAAAAAAACAAGACCCAATTTAATCGAAATTCAGCTCACTTATTTTACTGTAATGTAAGGGCTTGTCAACAGTCCTTCGACTTTATTTATGCATTCCGATTACAAAGCGACAGCTGAGAATTCTTAACACTGACGTTTAAAAATTGACTCTGTGTGTAATTCCTAAATATAAGAAAGAAAATAAATAGTGGCATCTTCAAACACAACGTGAAAATGCAAGCAGCTACACATACAATTCTTACCTCAAGAAATTTTAGAAAAGGAAAAGAGTGTGGAATAAAACATTTTGGTCGGAAAGACTTCTCAACTAGATTACCAACCTAATGATTTTTACAAGGTATGAGACTTTTATAATCAATTACTGAGAATAGATTACATGGATTATTGCTGGAAATTATGACGACCATTTGTAAATATTTTAAGATATTCCCTTTAAGTTAAAGAACTAGTTCACTTACTACATGCTTCTTTTGCGAACTAATTTAATCTGTTTTGTAAGCAAGTATCAAAATATGGCAATCATAAAAAAAGTCATTATATGGCAGGTACTTCTTACGGTAATATATAATTTTTGCTGGAATCAAACAAAAAAAAAAAAAAAAAAAAATGAAAGCGAAAGCGAAAGCGAAAGCGAAAATTAAAAAAAAAGGTTGGCAAATTTGTAAGAATTTGTAGATCTTTGTTTAAGTAAATTGAATTTAATTAGAGGAGGATTTGTTTTAGTTTGTTTTTTTAACACATTGCTGGTGGAAAATTAACAGAACTGGACACGTAGTGAAAAGTATAGGATGTACATCAAGTACACATTAGTAAGTATTAATTTGCTTTCTTACAGGCTCTTACCTAAAAACGGGAATATTTTATTTGTTTGCAAGACAAGGCAGTGCTGTACATAAATTCGTAAGTGTTGACATAAAATATATGACTTGGATTTTTTTTAAGTTTTAGAACATTATTCCTATTTCCACTTAATTTACACACTTCATGATTGGCCGGGGTTTGACTAAGTTGGTTGTTTGTTAAAATAAGACATTTAACATTAATTAGTAGATCTAAAAGTGGAGCACTAAGCAATAAAATAAAAAAGGTTTATGAATTGAGCTGCCTTTTTTGAAAGTGATATAAGTCCATTTTTTCATATATTGAGATATTTAAATCCCTTTAAAGATATTGGCCAACTTTAATGAATTTGTGTGATGTTTTTACACAATACACCTTTTAAATATTATTTTGAAATAATAATTACTTAAATTATTTGAAAAAATAAACGAATTTTTTAGCCCCACATGGAGTTATATCACCTTCAAAAATAACATATTAGAAGAAATAAAAACAAGAGCTTATTTAAGTCTATATTTCCGTAGACATACCCTTAACTGAAATCAATTCGTATGTAAAAAGCAACAGTTTAAATGAAGGCATTTAAATACACGAGTAACAAATTTATTAAGCGTTTATTTCAGTTATGTTCAAACTATAAAAATGAAAGCTACTAGATTATCTTTTAGATTAGGATATTGAAGTATTTAGGTGAAAAGGCTGTGTAAAAGGTAACAATATTATCATATTGTTATATTTTGCTCCCTGAAGTTGTATCGCTTTAACCTATTTTTCATAAAATTGAAAAAAAACACATTTTTTTGAACCTCGTCTAATAATTTTAAACCAAAATAATTTTACAAATAAAAATTATATGCAAGTGCAAACTGTTGGCATCGCTGTTGTTTTTTTCTTTCTCTTGAGAAATTTAAAATATAATAAATAAATTGTGTTGTTTTTAATTTTAATACACCTTACGTCTACAATAAGAATCGGCATATAACCAACCTAACGCAAAGAGGATTATAAGCAAAAATAAAAACGTGGTTTATTTATAATATTATGCTAATATCCAATGGTGGTTTGTTTATTCGTAATTTTTGTTAAAGCCTTAACATTTCTGCAATGGCTTCTAAATTAACTCTCATGTTGGTTTTGAAGTTTTTGTACTTAAAGGAAATGTTTTTGGCTTTTCTAAAAATTTGGATAAAGGTTTCCTGACGAGCTGGCTTTAGCAACCGGCGAAATACTTATAGATACCTGCTATTCCAAACCAACAAATAAATTGCATTTTTATTTGAAAATGTTATGGGATATTAACATAATATAATAACTAAAATTTTAAACCAGTTTACAATTTCTTTAACCGTAGTTTTTTTTCTGTTTGATATTGCCTTTTCAAAGGATTTTGAAAGAAAGAAAAATGAAACTTTTTTTGACAAGCCCGCATTGCATTAAATTAGTCTAGATCAGTGTAGAATTAGTCATTTTTATTTAATGGACTTATTATATTATTAAAAAGATATTTGTGCGATAGTATTGTACAGCAAAATATTTTTTGTTTATTTTATGTCAAGATAGAACTCTAATGAGATTGTGATTGTAATTATGGAGAGGCTTTCTCTCTTTAGCTCTTTTTTTCGGCCTTAAATTTTCAAATAATTTGGAAAAGTAAAAAATTGTAAATTTTATAAAATCAAATTTTAAACCAAAAAATTAAGCAGGAGGTATTTTTGCATATGCGAAAGTACCAAATGATATATGAATGATAAATTGAATTTGGATTCCTTTTCCAAAATTATATTTTGTTTTTGTAGGAGTGCGGCGACCAAATATATAATTTGCCTTGGTGCTGGTTAAAACTAAAATGTGTATTAGTTTTTATGAACACAATTGGTTTATTTTTTCTACAGGTACTTACCTAACAACATTTGGATATTGTTTCTTCCAGTAGTGGAAAATTGGCAGAACTGGATTTAGAATTGTAAGTTTTGCTGAAAACTCAAAGTCTCTTTTATATGAACTTACTTAGAATTAGAAGCATCTTGTTCGGGAGGTAAAAAGCATTACCTGTAAACAAAACTAGCATTACTATTAATTTACAGGCGCTTTTAAATAAAAGCCCTTGTAAGGGCTCCAAAAAATTTAAAAAAGGAGATAATATTAAACTTTAAAAAGCCCTTTTCAGGGCTCAAATAAATTTTAAGAGACACAAATAAAACTTTGAACAGCTCTTTTGAGGGATACATAATAAGCTAAGGAAACCTTTAAGGACTGGAAAATGACTAAAAAGAAATAAAAACTTACCTTACAACAGACATTTTCTTATATATCTTGATTCGATTCTTATTTATTTGTACATTTAAAAATCTTAGATTTGTCGTTTGGTTGTTTATGGCGTTGTAGGGGTTGCATATTTAATCCTTTTGAGGACTGGTCATAATATTTTTTTTTTTAAACAGAATGAGTAACATTCTTGCTTGCCCTTGATAAAGCAACATGGCAGGTGGAAAATAAGTACAAGCAGAATTTGATAAGTTTTGGATGAGAATTAAATGTGCAGTAGTCGAAACCAAAATTGTAACTATTAACTGAAAACAGTAAAAAACGTAAGTCGAAAGTAGTAGTGGATAAAGAGAATTGAAATAAGAAAAAGAATTAAAGTAAAAATTAGAAAACTGATGGCTTGCTCTGGTATCTTTCCTACATTTAATTACACTCTTTATTCTATTCTATTTTTTGTAATCGTTTCATAGTAAATGACTGAATTAGCTTATAGAGCAATAAGAGTTTACTTTCAGTACAAAAATAAGCAATTTTGACATTTGCGTACTTTAAAAAGCAACTATTAGTAAGCCACTTATAATCGATTCGTCTTGATCATTTCCTGTAGTAAGTCGAAAATTAAATAACAGGAATAATAGTTGTACAAAAAAACGACTCCCTTTTAAAGACACGTCCATTGAATATTTCATATTCAATATTTGGCATAAGATTTTGTTAGCTAACACTCGCATTATCTTAACACGGACAAAGATGCTTCATTCTGAGTTTTTTCTTAAGGCCTTAAAAATATCGGGTGTTTTTTACGCCCTCTAGAACTTATGAAACGGTTAACTGTTTACTTTTTTTATAATTAATTTTTTTATATTTTTTTTTTTTTTTTTTTATTTTATGATCCTGTGGCAATGTTACAAAATTATCCACATTTTCTTTGAAAATAAGACATCAATTCTCGTAGCTTATAGACTTAAAGTAATGTGCAGCGATGATGCCTTGTATGGAGTAAAACCAATGCAAAGAACAGCTTACAAACTCCATAAAATTCAGAAAATGTTGGCATCATTGGAATTTATTTTTTTTACAAATCAGCCAAAGTGGTCGATGGAGATCGTAACTGCACCATAATCAATAATATTTTTATTGAAAATATGGATGACATTGATCCCGGCGAAATGCGGTTTCAATAGGATGCCGCTACGTGCTATATTGCGAGAACTCGACCTGTCAATTGAACAGTTTAGTTTTCAAATGTAAAAAAAAATAATTATGTTTTTGGTTAATTAATGCTTTATGGAGGTAAATACACCCTTTATTAAAAAAATTAGACCCAACCCATAAAAGCGGTTAGAAATAGCTTTAACCGCTTACCGCTTCTTAAAATTGGTACAGTATAATCAATCAGAAAGTAAATTTTGAATTTTTACTTGCTACGCCCTTTTGCGTTTTAAGTGACGATATATGTATCTTTGACAATAATATCATACTCTTTATAAGTTCATTATTCAAATTACTTTTGAAGTTTCTAATAAAATTTGAAATATTCCTTGGAATTTACAATGGTAATGGTTGTTTAGTTTTAAGACGTATCAAATACAGAATTTGTATTATTTTTTAAAAGTATTTTAATATTGAAAAAAAAAATATTTTATAGTTATTAAAATATAAAAAATAATAATAAATTTCACGAGAAAAAATATTAGGTTTTAAAAATTAAAATCAAGGTTTCTACGGTATTTTCTTTGAAGGTCGTGCGATTGAACATCTCCCGATTATTATCTGTGTAGCCACTTGAAGCCACTGATTTAAGCTGATAAACCAGCAGAAATTGACGTCCTGAAGGCCAGTATTCTTCCTGATATACAGCCAGTAATGCCCGAAAATGTGTCCCGAAATTGGACTTCTTACATTTTAAAGTTCTACTCGGTGTAAAATATTGTCTCTGTTATATTCACTTTATTGTAGAATAAGTGTTTTATTTATTAAGTACAGCATTATTCTTATATCTTATTACATGTTAATAAAGATTTCTTCTTAAAAGCATCTAAACGACTTTATCGTAATTTTTGATATTTGATACAGATTTTATCACAGTTAAGATAAAGCTAAGAAATTTTAGATATTTGCCTAGATGTTTATTAAAAATGTCTCTTAAAACTGTTTGACCTTAATGTCATTCTTAAATATACTACATGGCCTTTGTGATCGTCATCATTATTATTGTTGTTAGGTTTCCTTGTTTTTTATTGTTTGTTGAGTCAATTTTATTTTTTGCTGCAGATGTTTTAATATCTTGCTTACGTTCTTTATTGTTTGGAAAATTCAAAAAACAATTCGTTGCCAGTTATTTGCTAAATTAAGCAATTTCTGTTCGAAACATACGAGTACATCTGAACTTTATATACTTTAGACGTGTAGTAATTTCCAGCAAAATTAAATAGAAGTAAATGAAGAAATATATATATATATGTATATATATATATATATATATATATATATATATATATATATATACATACATTTTAGTAAAATATTACACATGATACTCTATGTAATTTGCTTTAATAGCAAAATTAAATTGATTTATGTATGTAGTATTTATTTTAAGCGTAATTCAGTATCTCATCAACCACAAATATGGCAGGTAGGGCCCATAGTATTAATGCAAGTTTCTGAGAAGTACAATGTAAGAAGAGAACAGTATAGAGCAATTAATGTGCAGTTCGGTGAATAGCCTGATTGGTAAACATGTCAATATATCAAATCTTACCCAATCTTAAGTTTATTGCAGTCTGAATGGTTTAAGGAGCGTTGCTGCTATACAAAATATCAAGTTATTTAACTCTCTGGAGTAAATGAGTGCTAATCTTAATTTTTGCGGGTAAATTTCAAAGAACATTTATAATAAAAAAAAGATCATGAGTACATGTAAAATCTAACCAAGAGATATGGGTATTACAGTCTTATGCCTGTATTTGGTTCGACGAGTTTTAATCTAACGGTAATATTTCTGTGTGGCACTGTAATCACACATTAGCAACTTTATGATTATTGCTGAAGGATCTGTTCTACTGGACTTTGTAGAAGTTAGTTGTAATGACACTTTTGTGGCCCCTGTTTCTAAGAAGTAACACGTGAAGACCGTACTACCGTTTACTTAAGTTGGACCCAAGCCAAAGCCACTACGAAACTTCCTTAAGGACCGCAGCTGTAACATTAGCTCCCATGCTCCCTGAGGAGTTCTCGTTACCATGTTATTAATATAATAATAACACACAGATTTCTAAATGTTCTATTTTTCTTGCTTTAGATTGCTCTTTAATTAAAAATGGTGATCTTCCTAACTTCAATACTTTTTCAACTTTGAGTTAAGGCCAGGTGCTTTGTTCTCTCTTGAAAATATATCTTCGACTTAAACCTTTAGACAAAGTCTACAGTGATCAACGAATTTCGACTTAGTCAGCCATTTCTCTACATTTCTTTATTGTATTTTGTTATTATTATTGTTTTGTTTTTTGTTTTTTTTTTTAATTTCATAGCTGGCCATTTATTTTATTCAAACAACCATTTTATTCCTTTTATTTAACTTTTAACTTCAAATCGTATTTTTAAGCTGAAATCATTCCTCGCACTTTTTATAGAATGAAAGCAACAAATAAAATTCATTTTTTCCTTCCTTTACGTAAGAAAATCATACAAAAAATCTTTTATTTCAAATATTTACTTTCACACCTCCTTTAAATTCTTGGGATGACCAAATTCTTGCCCGCATAAAAAAAATACATGAAATTTTCTTTTTGCTATATTGTTTTTAAAAGTAATGATTCAATTACGTGTTTTACATCTTATTTTCCTTCAATTTTTCGTATTTCCCTTTGGTAAACTGAATACTTTCTTTTTTTTTTCTTTTTCTCTTTGGTCTGTGCAACTTGTGTTCAAAATCATTAACTTAAAATAATGTCAAGGATATGCGAGCATATTAACTGAAAGTGAGTGGTTGTGGTATTTGCTTTTTAAAGAAGTTTGCTTCAATGTGTGAGAATAACAGTGGGTATAAAAAAATTGTTAATAATAATTATTTTTTTTGTGATTCAATAAATGCAGTAACTAAGAAAATATCTTTATAAAAAAGTTTTGTAATACCAAAAAAAAAAACATCTACTAGTTTTAAGCTTTCGGAGCAAAATAAAATTTAGAAAAATTTAAACCTTGTTTAATTTTTTCTATCAGAAAAAAATATTTTTGGTGCTTTATTTTTTAATTGCAATTACTTTTTGCAAAAACTTTCAATTTGAAAATGAAAAACATAACGAGACTTCTAGAAAAAGAACATTGGCTGCGTTTTTCATGTTTGGTGCATAACTTATTTTACTCTCATTTGGTAAAAATGTAAAAAAATATAGTTACTATACTATACTGTGAATAATATACTCGTATTTATTGAAAAAATTGTTTTGGTAATGTATTTCATGAAAATAAAAAAGTTTTATGAAAATTAAAGAATTTTATAAAAAATACTTTAAATGGTCTTTGGACGGTGTAGGTTACTAAACACGACATTGAGTAGTTAATGCGTCGCCGGACTAATGCAGTAGTTTTTTTGAAGGTAGTAAAGTACCGAGTCTTTTTTAGTATATGTTACTGACCAACCTCTAAATTTAATTTAAATCACAATTATTTTAAATATTTCTCTATAAAACTAAAAAAAATACTTATTAGCGCTATGATTTTTTATTTAATTTTCCTAAAATTTAAATATTTTTTTTGTAGTTTGCAATCATAATTACCCGATCGTTGAAAACAAGTAAAAACAAATTATAAGAGTCGCGTGATGTGTGTGTCAATTTAGAAATCTTAAATTGCTTAAACAAAAAATCACGTTAAGAATACGCTTTAAATAATTCAGCACTTAACAATCGCGTAGAAAAGAATTTTTCATACCCACTGTGTCAGAATGTAAACAACACACAGCGCAATGTAATACAGATTTACGCACTTTAAGTCATTCTTTTTCTGTTCACTCAGTGGTAGCAATATGCAATAAAATATTAGGAGTATGTGAGGTTTTTTTTTTTTTCTAAAACATTCTATTTCCTTTTATTTTATTTTTTTTTTTAATTTTAAAGATAGCCAGCGATATAATAAAAACAATCAAATTTAAGAATGTAGCAGTGTATTTTGTATTTAAAAAATTATATTTGATGAATTATTCTTTATTACTTAAAACAAAATTATATTTTTAGTCATTCCACTAATTTCCAAAGTTTCGTCGTCTATAAATTTATCTCAAAAAATACAAAATAAAAAGGGAAACGCAAAAAAGTTACAATGAATTATAAAAGTTATGAAAGGGGATTAAAAACAAAGAGCTATTGCAACTAAAGTAATACATGCACAATAATATCACAAGTAATTGTAGGAAATAAAAGGAAAAAAACAACTGAAATGAAATTGATTTATTTTAGAAAACTCGTAAATCATGTAAGAAAATCCCTGTGCAACTGAAGTAAATGACAGTTGTAGACAACACACATTCATTTACTAGAAGGTACGTTGATGCCTACAATCATTCATATTAAGAATATTTACGATATTTACAATTACTGTGATAATTTTTTTATAAGAACTTGCATAAATTTATTTACAGTCGGTCACTTTTTTATTCGTGTTTTTTGGATATAGGTAAATGCCAGGGAAAACTTAACAAAACCAAATAAAATGGACACATTATTTTTTTGTTTGGTATTCATCACGTCTTTCAGTACACACTGGACCTAAAACCAACAAAAAAATATAAGAAAAACTTCCGTGAAATAAAATAAATCCGTAAAGTACAAGCTTTTCTAACACACGAAGGGTTTCGTCAATTTTTTTGTCAGATTTTAATTTTTCACTTTATCTGCGTAAAACAGAAAGGAGGTTATAGGCGGAAACACATTGGAACAATGTAGAACACACTGCGAGTCGAACAGGGTGGCTAAATAGAAGTGGTAGAGTATATCCTAGGCATTCTAATAGGGCAATCTTCAAAGATTTAAACCAGGTAAAGTGCCTTAATTGTCATAATGACTGCTGTATTGAGTCACCCTTTAATATTTAAATTTATTTCTAACTCCTTATTTATTCACTTTTTATTCTACGGTTAAAAAACTACAATCATATACATTATAATCACGTCACTACAAGAACATCCTTTACATTTGGGTTGTATTTTTGTTTTTTTTACTTGATTATTGTAGCGGACATAAAAATTAAGTTAAATCTAAATCGTCACTGTTCATAATTGGCGTGTCTGCCTGTCACAGTTTAAAAAATAATAATTTTTTCACATCAACTCCGGAACAACCTTTTCTTTAATAGACCTTCTGTGGAAATTTTAAGATTGTATCTATTATAGTTCTAGGGGGTAGAGGGTGGTGACGGACAGACAGACATTGTTACGCTATTAACTTTTTGGAACGAATCCCTAATTCAACAATATACATTTAGAATTTGAAAAATAGAATATTCTTCCTTTCTGCTTATGAGCAATACCTGGTTTAGATTTTATGAATACGACGAGGAGACTTCAGAACATATTTTGAAGCACCTTCTCGCTTAGTGTTTACAGTAGATTAAACCTATTGATCAAGCACCTGCACAGAAAGAAACTGTGCCTGTTAAGGCTTTTATTTAGATTTAAAAATTTGTTTTGAATGGAGCATTTTCTTCTCCGCTCATTTAATAAAAAATAAAAAAATTATAAAATAAAAAATTTTGTTCATTCTTTTTAAACATTATCCAACATATTTTAAGACAGGTTACAATTTCTCTGTTAGTATTTTTTTTACATTAAAAAGATTTTTTTGAGATAAAGTCTTCTCTTTTTTTCGGTAAACATTATAATAGTCTTGGCCAATATAAAATAGGTCTTTTGCTCTAATACTGTTTCCATCACTTAAAAATATCTTTTGTTTGAAAGAAATTAATGAAAGTGTTTTAATCAGACTTATTAATTAATTAGACTTATGGACTTCTGCCACTTTCAAAAGAAGTATTTGTGCGATAGAATTGTGCAGCAAAATTGTTTTTGTTTAATTTATTTCAAGATAGAACTCTATTGAAGTTATGATTTTAACTATGGACAGAATGAGTCTATATTTCATTAAAATTACCGTTAAATTAGTTTTTGGAAAAACTGGACTTAAGCCACTTTAAAGAAAACCAGCTCATATGTAAAATAAAGTATTTAATTAAATAAATAATTGTATCAGGATAATTTGTAGGAAAACATTTTAAAGTATCAAAAATTGTTTTCTGTATACGAGTACAAGTAGAAAAGGATTTTTTAATACTATAAATTATAAAAATCCCTGTATTTCTTAGGAGAGCTGGTATAGATGGGGTGCTTCAGTACATGGCAGGAGTAACAATGGTCATGTGGCGGCAGTTCCCTACCTCTTCCATAAATAATTCTTCACGCATTCATTCAATAAAATGTGAAAGTTCATTATCTAATTCCTATATTTTATATTATTATATATATTAACTTTACATTCAACTCTGAAATTAATTTTTGCATGCTTCTATTGTTTCTGTACTAATACTGAATATGGCCCCAGAAGGGCCATTGTGCTTAAGGGGACAGCGATACGATGTATGCACCCTCATTTGATTTTTATATACATTACTAAGATTAAAAATATGTACTTAAACGAATATAAAAATTACAGCCATAAAAATATATTACCTTGTTTTCAAAAATGCTATTCCTACCCAGAAATAGCCCTGCCAAAACTTTTTTTGCCGGTTATTGGGCGAGATGCTTGCTTTATATACGAAAGCAGCTGAATCACCAAACCTAGAATAATGGATTAAATAAAGAGGCCAAGTTTTCAAGAGTCTAGAGGGCAATAATTAAGAAATGCTGTTAAACATAATTGATATAATTTTTTAATTACTGGGTGCAGATTAGTTAGCACATATCTCGATAGTAGAAACAGCAGCTAGTGACGTACAACAATGAAAGCAAATATAGCAGCATGGAAATCATTATTTAAATTTTTTTTTTTTTTTTTTTGATAACTTACTTTAAATATGTTTGATTCCTTTAAAGGATAAAGACGTTTTGAGTTTTTTATTGTTTTTTTCTTTACTGATTTAATGAAGTTTTTATTTAATCAATTTGGCTTTTGGTATAAAACTCTTGAATTCTATACAAAATTTGGGTAGAATCCATTTATAAGCTATATTAGGAGTACTGAAATAGACGTATGTACATATACAGTAATATATCTCATTTTTTAATTTCAATTAGTAGATATTTCATGAGAATATCATGAAATATTTATATTTAACGAAATAAAGCAAAATGAAGATATAGTAGAGTATCGAGCTAAAGAACTCGCTTCTGCAATTTATGAAAAACAAATTTATTAAAGATAGTTAACTTAGAGAATAAGCACATTTTTGGCCAACAAATATCTAGACTTTTATTTACGAGGAAAGTTAATAAGTAAATCCGTTTTTTGTGTCGAAATTTATTTTCATTCTTCTCACTACAAATTTACTAAATTAGTTATTTAAATAAATGATGTTTAATAAAGTACACCATCTAAGTTTGATATATGCCAAAAATGCTGATGACGGTTATAGCGACACAGAAATACTGCACTACATTCTGCTTATTTTAAAATTTTCAGTTTTCAACAAAACATCTTAAAAGTTTTTCCTGGTAAAATTAGAAATTAAATTAACCCGAACTCAAGACTAACTAAAATTTTAAATTGGTTATAATACTAAAAAATCAGCAAATAAATTTAAAAATAATAAATTTTTTACTCCTTGAGAAACGCACGAACAATTTTGTAAAATAAGGCACAAAATCAAGTATTTCATTAAGAGTACGAAGGTTAGGTTAAGACCTAAAAAAACGTTAAATGCATTCTCCCTGAAGTTTTTTGACAGTCATCATTTATTACTAATTTTAGTGCCTGTGCATCTTGAATACATTGTTGAAGCTCTGTTATTATTGTTGTTGTTCCATTTTAAAATTACAATAAAAACAAAAACGTTCCTTATTATTGTTCTTTCACAAATCCTTTTCGCACTCACAACTATTTGTAAATGCTTTCCCCTATAGCTTCAGTTGCGACATGACGTTATTGTTACAAATGATTTAAACATTTTACTAGTCATTCAAAAACACACTCTGCCATCCATCCATACAAACAACCATTTTATTCAACCATTTCTTTAGTCATTTGTTGCCATCGTTATTGTAATAAATATTATGCTGATACGTACGTAGCTGATTTTAATTTATTTCATTATTTATTTTTTGGTTTTATCCGCTGTGGCGTGAAATATTTCGTTGCAAAGAGAAACAAGCAATTATATATTCCAATGATTTTTACCCCTTTCAGTATAAAACAATAATATTTATTATGAAATTAAAAATTACGATATAAATTAAAACTTGAATAATCACTTTCTAACTGTAATATAATGAAATTTAACAGGAAAGAACATAAGTTGCTGTTTTTTCCTTTTACCTTAATATTAATAACAAAATATATAAAAGCGGTGATACAAGCTGCTAACCACAAAACCAACTTCCCACTGATTAAGCTTTTGAAAAATTAGTTGAAAACAAATGTTTTTTTTTTTTTTTTTGTTAATTTAATGTTAGATACCGAAAATATATCTGCAAACGCCTTTGAACGTTAAATAAAATTTTTAATATATTGATTTCAATTTTATTAACATTGGTATTGTTATTTCTTAGCTCCCAACTAGTCCGCTATAACAACAATTATAGATTTTTAATTTAGAATTTAAAATTAATGTAGTTTGACCTATATGGCAGAATCTTTTGAACTGTGATATACAAACACGTGAAAATTAGACAGAATGTCCACTACTTTTTTTTTTTTTTTTTATAAAGTAGCACTTCAGGCATCAATACCTACTTAGTTTTTTTAAACCGTGCTACATTCTTTAGGAAAGGGATAGATGAGAGAGAAGACAGGTGGTGAAAGGAGATAGATATAGCCATTTTATTAATTATTTTACTTTGCCGGCGAATATGCTATGAAGAAGTACCGACGAAGGAGGCTGCGTGTTTTTATGTTAATTCTGATTATGTATTTATACCATTAAACAGAAAAACACATTTTTATTTTTTGGCTGCCGCAAGAGTTGAACCCAGGGCAGCCAGATTTGTAGTCAACGTGCTTACCACTTAGACTACAGCAGCCTCTACTTTGTATGGTATAATACGAAGTGTAACTATTTTAAAATATAAATTAAAGGGTTTTATAATAGCTGGTGTAATTTGAAGTATATAGCTAAACTGTTGAACCCTTATAAACATACGGTTGAAATTTACAAAAAAACTGATTGAGCCTTCTACAACGACAAGAATAAAATTTGAATTTGGAAGCAAAAGGGTGCGCCTGTAGTTGCTGTATTTTGATGTACATTGTTAAACTTTTGATCAGTTGTAGGCGTTAAAAATGTATAAGGGTGTCACACAATTTATCTTAAATATTTTAGTGGCCATAACATAAAAAACTAAATATTTTTCATACAACTTTTCCGAGTAGAATATTATTGATAATAATTTCACCTTATTTACACGGCTATTCATTTAAGTATCAATATTTATTTTTTACCTGGCTGAATTTAAAGTTTAATGTTGAAAGTTAAATGATAATTTCAAAAATTTCGCAGTTATATTATTAACATTTTTTCGTTCTTTACTTAAAAAGAATGATGTTGTCAAGGTTAATAAAGTTGACAACAAAGGGAATATTTTGTTACCATTTTTTAAGTCAAATGATTATACCTTAATGGTCACTTTCCTGTAGTTGGTTGTTAAAAGAAAATTGAGTTTTTAATTAAAAGATAAGGGAGGATTGTCCATCGTAATAAGTTTCGATTACAAAGCAAAGCATAAAAAAGAAAATACAAAGCTTATAAAAATAAAATATAATAAAATCTAAAAATATAATCAAGTAATAACAAAATAACAAAAGTTTGTGTAACAATTTGAAATTGCAATTTTAAATATGGAAATAAAACAGGATTTAATTAAATATTACAGTTAAGGTCAGTTTAGGTATTTAATGTTGTAAAGAAATGTTGTAAAGCTTTTGGAAAAACTTTACCGTTTACTACATTGAGTAAAATTTAAATGTGGAATTGTAATATTTTAAAAAGTTGATTTAAGAATCAGAGAACTGCAAGAGTGTCTGTTTTTAATACTCTAACTATACTCATCTTAAATGCGGTTGCGGTGTGATCGCCACCGCATTTCTTAAGTGCGAGTATTTACTATACCCATTCCATTTGAGTATAAGTGTCTACCATACTCAAGTAAAATGCTTGGGATGCTGGCTTTACTTTATTCGTACTCATACTCACAACACACACCAAGAGAGAGACTTTAACGTGTGTAGTGAGAGGAAAACAGAGTTATCAGATCAGAATAATTAAATCAAACACAATATCAAAAGTCGCCAATGTCTAAATTAGCTAACATACATACTTCTTTGAAATTATGAAAGTTTATTTAATATATAACAGAAAATAAATTTAATAGAACCTGTAAAATTCACCATATTTTCATTTATTAAAAACACAACAAAAGTTTACTAATAACTCAAGAACAGTTCATTGTTTATTATATTACGTTTTTGTTAAGTTTTTTATTAAGTCACACAGGAGAGAAATTTAAAAATTCTATTCGTTAAGCAAATAGATTTTTAAAATTAATAAATAGGTATAAAAGCAATAATTTTATTTAACAAAATAAAATATATACACTAAATACTTTATTTTATTTATTATTATTTATGAGGTCTAATGACATTCAGTCAATGCAATATTACATCTGCGTATATACAGTTTTGTTAAAACTAAAAAAATTAAGTAATTTTCCTTTTATTCACGGATTCATTTTATCATTTTGTGTTCCTAAATACCGTTAGTAGTACGTTTATGACAACAAGGCGTATAAACTGAAAATATTTGTTCATAAAAAACAGCAAAAAAATAAGTATACCTGCTTTGAATAGTGTACAAAAGCTGTGCCTTTAAGCGGTTTTTATTGTATTTTATTCATTAAATATGTGTTGTATTTCATACCTATGAAAACGGTTGTTGTCTGTTTTTCTGTTTATAATTTTTAAGCAATAGATTTGATCAAATTTTGTTTTTTTTATTGTTTATAAATAGATCTGCATACAATGCAGTATTTCACAAAACAGCAGTAAAAAACTTTAATAGGGTAAAAATGTGGCAACGTTGCTTACAAATAAAGAGAATTGAAAAATTCTTAAAATTCTGATTGCGATATTTTTGATACTCGTTTTTACAGGAATGGGTAAAATAAACACCGCAACTTTTATTTGCGGTGTTTAAAATACTCGAGTATGAAAAGTATAGAGTATGTATAGAGTAAGTATGCGGTGTACTTGTGCAGTTCTCTGTTAAGAATATCCTTACAACAAAAAAGGGATTAAAAGGATATCAGAGACTTTTTATTTGGGTATTATATTTTAATAGTTTACATATTGCACAGCCTCTGATGAATACAGGGTGGGCCAAAAATCACGCCTGCATCTGAAAATTTACTAACAGTTTTGTTCATTTTTATTTTTTATTTTTTAGATTTTATTCAGAAACCGTTACATCGCCATGTTAAATTTTAACACCAGAAAGGCACTTAGCTACGCCACAATTAATCATTTAATTAACACATTTTGAATTTTTTCCTGTTAGGTGAGTTGTTGCTGTTTTATCACGGCAACATTATTTATGTTGTTGCTCTTGGTGTAAATGTTCTTCTGATGTCGAGAGTTTTTCCCTTAGAGATATAAAAAGACATTCAGTCATGTGTGTATGTGTCACTAAATGGTACTTGGAGCTGAAAAAATTGGACAACTTCAATCGGTCGTCCATAAAAATTTATACGGCATAAAGTCGTGGATCTATTGGGACAGTTATAGAAGTACATTGTGTTGTGAGGGCTTTGCAGGCAGGCTTGGTAACGATTTATAATGCCAGGAACTCTTCGTTCAGAGTAGCACTTAAGTATGCTGCACCAACCGGCTCTTAATTGTGCTAGAACTGATCTCGTTTGACTGGCTAAAAGCCTTTCATTTTATAAAATCGCAGGAGGGGATATTCTTTCAGGACCCTGCATCTCTATCCATTTTTAGCTCCTGAGACCGCCTGCTAATACAATAGTTTTTGATTTTCCGCAATGATCATCCGGTTTATCGTAGTTAGAATGATATCCCTAATGTCATTGCTATAGTACCTAAAGTGCTGCCGGATGTGTCCAGGAGGCATATGCCCAGGCATCACCTCATGGTTAGGGTGACGCGGCGGGCCACAAGCTACCAGAAGTTGCTTAGTCAATACATCGTTGTATCATTTGACCGGAAGTATCCTAGTCTCTTTATAGAGAGGACTATTTCTGTCATCTTAACACATCCGGCAGCAATTCTTAGTGCATTATTTTGTGCAGTTTGTAAAATTCGCCATTTAAAGTCGCTTAGAAACAAGGTACATATCGGTGCATCATAGTTAAGGAAAATTTATGTTGTTAGTGACGTACAGTTAGTAGTGGTCGAAAGAAACTCCCAAAAACTGTACGTCCAGATTAAATTTTATCAGGAATAGCGCGGTACCTATAAACCTGAAATAATGTTCAAATTTTAATGCCAGTTATTGAATTTTCTTATAAAAAAATGTATTGAAATCCAATTATTTGTGTTATTTTTAACAATATATAGTTCTAAAGAGATTAATGTAACACCCTTTAAAATTTAAAAATTTTCAACGTAAAGAAGTATGGATTAAGATATAAAAAATTTAACTCACCAATAAAAATATCAAAGGGTTCAATACATCTACATTAATTTTTCCTTTTTTAAAAATTAAATTGTTGCAGCAGGCATTATTATAACGTAGAAAAAAATTTTTTTTATGTTATGTTAAATTTCCTTTTGTATTTAATGTAAGGAACATGGCCAACCGACAGTGTATTTTTGATTATCTGTTTGTTGTTACAAATAACTGAGAGAAAAATTTCTGTTCGTGGAAACATAATGTTAAATAAAATTTTATTATTTTCATGTTAAAATCTACAGTCGCTTTATAGTATCTGTTCTCGAGGTTGATATGACTCGGAAAAACGTAAACAACATCACAAGTTGAGAAGAAAAAAAAAAACGGTTGTATGGTCAGAAATAGAACCATTATTCAACACAACATTTCCCCTACATATACATATTACGACCTTATTTATACTATGAACACAAAAGTGTTATACTGACAACTTTTATAACAAAAAATATATAGCACCATATTTATGTTTTTCTGTTATTAAATTTTATGAAATAAAAGAAACCTAAAATTTTCGTAAAACTAATTTAAGCAACTAATGTTTTATTATTAATATTTTTTTTATTACAACATACTCTTAAATTTGAAATTTAATTGCAGGGATATCAAGAAGGTTGTTAGATGTGAGGAGTTTACTTCATTCAATTGTTATTTTTTTATAAATTATTTTAACATTTTCGTAATTGAAGACTTTCGTTTCAAAACCTCTTACATCTTCATAGTTTTCTGGCATTATCCATGTTATTTTTTTTATTAAAATTTTTATACAAATTTCACTATATAAAATTGTCTTATCGAATTTTCTTAAAAAAAAAAAGTTTATGTTTGAATCTTTAGCAAGCAAATTTTAAGAGTGGTGGTTTTCATTTGTATTACACACGTAATAAAGTTTTTAAGGTATTTATTCTCTTGCCGAAAGAAAATTCTACAAAAAATATTCTTAAAATATAATCCAACGATATTGCTATTCTTTAATTCACTATTTATTTAAATATCGTTCTGTATTTGCTAATATTGATTGTACAGCTGTTTTTGTTTTATTTTTCAATTAAAAAAATTTTTAAATTTTAGTAAATTTACAACACTAATTATTTATTGTTAAAAAGTTGACATGCTTTGTTTTTTGTTTTTACAACTAAAACCATGCTCGTGAAACAAAAATTTTATTCTGCAGGTTGTTAGCTTTAAACTTATTTGGCTTATATTGCATATTTTAAAGATTTTAGAGAGATCACAGATTTTTTGTTGTTTTAGTGTTTACTCTTTGTGAAGACCACTGCTCTAGAGCTTGTATATTTGCTAATTTGGGTGTTGTGGCGAATGATTGATATTGCTGATATATACATATGTATACGCTAAATGACTACCTGTCTTATATCTACACATACATACATATAATCAAACTGTAACGGACTCGTTTCTGTACATAAAATTATTTTTGATAATTTTAATGTTGGTAAAGAAAGTAACTGACATGAAATAGAAATCCACCAATTTTTAGAATATTTGTCTGTCTGTTGTCGTATTACGTTAAACCTTTTATAGTCTAAAGCTTATATTTTAAATTTTTTCTCTTTGTCCATAAAATTCATTGAAAAATCTTGTTAAATTATGTGGTTTGTCTTTTAGGTCTTGGAACTACAAAACCTAAGGAAATTGCCACTAGAAGCATTAATAATCTATCATATTTCAATAAATTATTCTTTTTATTATTTTTATATGTTCTTTCCCCATATCAAGCTTTACTTACATTTTGACTTAAAAATTTTTCTAAACGTGGTTGAACATCGCAGCACTCTTTAAATCGAGGTCTTTAAAATATGATTTACCATTCTTATACGTCTGATATAATAATAGTCAAATTATATGTGCATATCATTTATTCAACTTTACTACTTTTACTATTAAATAAGTTGATTGTAAAATTGTTAAAGCGGTGTTAAATTACATTTATGTTAACAGTAGTTTTTCCTCTTTTTAATACGTACTATTCTCATGTTAAAAACCAAAGTTAACACTCTCCATAACATAAGTATAAACAAAATGTTATTAACACTGTTATGGTTTGGTAACATTTTCAACTCATGTAAAAAATAAGAACGAAAACACAAACTTAAAAGTACAAAAGCAAAACACACAAGAATGTAAAAGTAACAAAAGCAATTAAACGAAAGACGATGACAGAATGTTAATGGCAAACATATAACACGAGTGAAACCTAAAATAGAAGTCGCCACCAGCGTTGCCACACAAGAAATTGACTTCCTACCAATATTTTTCAAAAATCCTACCAAAATCGTTCACAGCCTACCAAAAATTTAAAAATGCGTTTCTTGCACATAAACTCTGTTATACTCACTTGGTTTTTTTCCGTAACTCTTGAGGTGGAAATTTGTCTTTTGGTGATTTTTAAGATGGATGTTATGATTTAAAATAGTTTTAGAGCATACTATGCAGAATGAACACCCATCCCTTTCCTGGAGCCAATCAAATTCGCTCAACCATTCGGTTCTAAAACTTTTTTTTACTGTTTCTTTACATGCAATATTACTAAATATTTATGTAATTAATAGGTACATATATACAATTAAAAAAGTTTACTTACTTTTCCATTTTGTCTGTTAATTTTTTTAATACAAACACTTGTAAATAAGCCTTCACTCAAAAATATTGTTAACTTCAATTTCATAATATTGTTCGCGTTTCTTAAACCAGAGATGGCTATAGCTTTAATCATCTTTATGCAAAAAAGCAGAGATGTTTTTATAACACCTAAAACAGTTTTTGAAAACAGTGGTAAAACTATTCACAGTTATTGTTTATTTAATTCAAAGTTACATTTTATTATTTTATGTTCTGAATTTTTAAGGTAAAAAATTTACTGTTGCTACAGGAGGAAAACCTACCAAAATTTTAAAAAAATGCAACAAACCAACCAAACTACCAAACTGTTTTTTAAAAACGAAAAACTACCAAGTTTGGTCCGATTGGACCAAAGCGGCAACGCTGGTCGCCACATAAAATCAGTTCAATGCGAACCTTTCATCATAACGGTACGGTTTAGATAGAATAAGGACTAAAACGTAGAAAAAAACAACAACAAGAGAAATTAAATGCAACACAGAAAAATAAAAGGAAGAACTCAAGCAGCGAGTTTTCATGGTTTTTAAAGATAGAAAAAAATTACAAAAAAAATTTCGTTGTCACAGTTGTAAATGTTGTAAATAAACTCAGTAAAAGTTTTAAGTATGTTTTGTTGATATTGTGCATTTTTCGGTGTGTTCTTTTGTGTTTAGAAAATGCTTTCGGGTAATATAAGGGACAAGAATGGTAATGCAGGATTTTATGGAATACAAGTTTTGTGTTATAAAAAACAAAGGCAAACACTAACAATTGTCCTTAAAAAAAAAACAAAGAAACAAGATAAACAAAACAGTACTGCATTGGAGTTAAAAGTTGAATGTTTGTATTTTTTTCGCTTAAGTTTCTTTGAAAAAGTTTTTTGTTTTTTCTTTTATGTAAATCTGTCGTATTAAGCAAACAAAAAAACCGACTCAAGTGGTGAAACACACAGTGTCTGCAAATGAACTTTTAAGTGTTATATACATTTTGTTTTAAATATTTTTTAGTGTGTTTGTTTGGTGCCAATCTTCTTTAAATATAGATATGAACACTTAATTGAGAAGCAAATATTTGTGTTAATAACCAAAAATATCAAATAAATGAAATAGGGCTAAGGCTGTATGACCATTAGAAAGCGTTGTTTATTTCAAAATTTTTTTAATAAAATACAAAAAGTATATATAAAAATAGAGAAAATTACATACACATATATTAAGATAATTGTGCAGAAATGTAGTTCGAAAGCCTCTTTGTGCAAAAACAAGAAAACAATATTAACCGGCAGTTTAAGAAACATGTTGATTGAAATTTGCTGAAATTTGAGCTTAATTAATTAAAATAAAAAAAAATTTATAAACAAATTTTAAATACATATAAAAAATTTAAAATTAAGAAATTGCGCCAAATTGTCTAATTTTACCATAAAATCGATACCAAAACTTTTAATACTTCTGAGCGTTGAAAAGGATTTAAAATCAAAAAGCTGTGTAATAAAATAAAATAATTTTTTTAATTAGTATGTGTAATAACTCAAAGTAATTAGCGTTAATAAGGAAGTGCTATAAAATAATTAATAAAAGAAATATTAAAATAAATATTCGTATAAATCTGTGCAAAATTATTATTAGACTTTTAAAAATAAAAACAGTTTAAGAGGTTTTATTTTTTACAGACTTTGGGATTATAATCTCATCAATCAAAAGGTAAATAAAAAAATTAAACTGCGTTGGAAAATAAAATAAAAAACATATATACAACCCATATTCTTTAAATAAAAAGTAATAAGATGAAATGCACAATTTTTGTAAAATTAACAAAGAATTTCGCAAAATGGAAAATGATTATCTTTCAAAAAAAGTCTAAAGTTCGCATCGTATGCTTTATTAAAATCTTACAAGCAAAATTTTAGTAATATGTTTTAAAACTTATTACAGTCGTTCATCTTATTTTGGTGCGTTTGGAGTTATGTTGCCTTAAAATAACTTATTAGAAAACTAAAAAATTAAATGACATTTAAATGGTTCCTTAACTAAAGCGTTACAACATATCCACTTTTTGTTTTTTTTTTTTTTTTTTGCTACAAAGTCTGCCTGTCGCTACAGCTCTTTGTATCCTTAATAAATGCACCCAGTTCTATAGCCGCTTTAACACCAAATGCTTCAACTTGAAAACTGTTCCGAAAGTGCCGTATGTAATACTATGCCTGCTACAGCAACGAGAAAAAAAATAAAATTTTATGCTAAAGGAAGGTTGTATGTGACGACCTTGTTTTAGAACCGCAATAAGAAGACAGTAATATATTTTTATGTCTGTAACAACAACAATAAAAAAAATTCTAAAAATTAAAGTAAAATATTAAGGGTGTACATATATTAACATGCACGACTTAAGTAATTATATCTACAAACGTGTCAAATATAGAAATAAGTGTGAACAATAAATTTTAAAACAAAGGGGTTTTCCATAGAAGTTTTGAATTTGACGAATACGGTTTTATCTGTTAAGCCGTTATAGCCAGACGCATGCAATTTGCACACGTTATGTATTGTTTCTGAATACTAGGTTTTTATTTTAAGTCGCCTTTCAAGAAAACCTTGGTTTTGATTAATTGATACTTTATCTTTTCGTTATTTGACACCATTAAATGATACTATTAACACAAATATGACCAGACAGAAACTCTAATTATTTGTCAATACTTATAAAATTAAGCAAAACAAAAAGAAAAAAAAAAATAGCTGTAAACAAATACATTTTAAAAATTTTGCTTCTTTTATTGTCCTTCAGTGAAAAAATTTTTTCAGTTGGAAAATATATTGTAAAAAATAAAAGGTTTGTTTTACCATAGAAAAAATTTTACGTTAAACAAAAAAAAAAAACGCTTTTCATTAAGTCTACCGACATTATATTTTGTTTCCTTTATATTAGGCTGTTGATTGGTGTTAATTTATTTAATGCATATCTTTTTTGTGTTACTTACATTTCTTGTAATGCTTTAATCTCTTTAAAAAAAAAAACATGGCATTAAACTAATTAAATTTTATTTTAGTAGCAAAGTGTCATTTAAAAAAACTGTAAGGGATAAAAAATGTCACAGGAAATATTTAAAAACATATTTTTAAATGTCGTTGTATCTAAGAAACTTTGCATGTCATTAAGAGTAAAGAAAAATTATTCTTTATTAAATGTAAAATTAAGAAAGAAAAATTGTAAAAGTCAAGTAATTATTACATTAATTTCATGTAAGTAAGAGTAAAATATTACTGCGTGTTAAAAACAAAAAAAAAAAAATGGGATGCATTTGTCTATTTTTTTTTTTTTTTTTTTTTTTTTGAACCACAATTATATTGGTAACAATAACAAATTTAATCAAAACTTATTAAAAAATTTGTTGTAGAGTTTATTTTATTAAAAATATTAGTGTAAACTTCTCAGTCCACTGATTTTTTTTCTATTATATTTTAAATGATTTCTCATTTTCTATTAATTAATATTGCTACAAAACCAAAACGCTTAGAGTTATTGTTACGAAATTTTAAAATTATTCAAATAGAAAAGCTTTTAGTCATATGGTGTAATAAAATTTAAAATTATATTTAACATATAAACTTCCGGAACGGGGAAAAATATCTTAAAAAATCACGGGGCTGCCAAATCCTTTTTGGAGTATTAAGACAACAACAACAAATCAAGTTTTTTTAATCAGTGCTTTGCATTCCGAGGAATTTCACAATTATTTATAAATTATGTTTTTAAATGGGTTAAGTTTGGATAAGGGTAGAGGAAGCACCGTATTAATTGTTTACCCTTTATTCGCATTTGCTATAAGTTGTCTTTAAAATGGTTTATTTGGTAGTATCGAAATTAATTATTATGTATGTTCACCACCTGAGTTTAAAAATCACCTGGAAAATTACCAACTAGCTCTTGTTTTCAAGATACAGTAACATGTTACTTTTACATGCTCAACTTTCACTATGTTAGGAAATTTAGTTTTTTAATATTGAAACACCTTTTAACTGACAAAACCAAACGTTGTACAGCTATTTTGAGCTTATATGCGTGATTTCTATTCTTCAGATGTGGATTCTGTTGGTTTTAAAGTTTAATATTATGGAGTGATATTAAGGTGTACTAAAATGATGCGAAGTTTTTTGAATTCAGTAAATAAATTTTGTTATATATTTGGTGAAGTAACATTTTCGTCACTAAAATGCAATCTTACTATTGCTGATAAGACTGCTTATCAGCATTGTTTTAGAGTTACGGTAGGTGACCAAAATAAATCGTGGGCTCTATATACATATATGAAGTAACTTTTGTTTAGTTACTTTAAGAGAATAGCTGTTAAATAAACGAACTATGCCTTTTGCTGTAGCCATGATTTGGCAGGACTTTACAAACCCTATATATAAATGACTGATATTTTTTCTTGTCTCGACCTTCCTTGTATCAAAGAAACTAGAGCTAATAAAATTTTTTCATTGTCATTTGAGCTTTCTCACCCTAAAATTAGTAAGATTTGACTCATAAAGTAAAGGAAACTTTACAAAAATATTTTTTGTTGGCAAGTGTAACAATAAAATAAAAGTCTAATATGTTTCTATGTTTTCTATTAACTACTGTCTACTAATTTTGGCACAATTCTCTGTACCAGCTTTGAAGTTTATTCTCTCCTTTGATGGTATATTAATAATGTGTAGTATCTCTTACATAAAACGGCGTTTGTAATTATTCTCACCTTGTAATATTGTTGTCTAATGAAACTCTGGAGATTGACATTTGAGTGCACAGTGGACCTCTAGTGCTGTTTGTTGTGGATTATTATTATTATTGCTACGATACATAATGTCGCACATAATGTCCATGGACTACGATGGGACATAATGTCCATCAACGAAGAGTCATAATGCCCAAGAATATTATAGACATATTTTATAATATTTTAAGTAAAAAAGATGCAACGTTTTTTTTTTTTTTAATTCGCTTGCAGAAAAGCTTTGGCAAGAGAAGTCGCTGTTATACTATAAGGGAGAAAATTGTTGTGCCTGGCCGAAAGCCACCTATGCAGAAAAAGCGAAGCCTTACATTATATAATTTTTAAATTTGACATACCGTCCGTGTATATTATGTCTATGGACGCTATGACATGCCACCCAAAACTATACTTTTCCCAAGTGCTTATGTACTTATTAAGGATTAACACATCGTATAATCCTTTCCTCATTTATAGCTTAATAGTTTTGTCGACTCTCCATTTTTCTGTTTAGCGCTTGACTGAGTAAAGTTATGGTGGCTTAATAAAGAATGTGGTACCAACAAAATTTGTTTTGTGCATCAATACTGCTGGCTATAAAATAAAACAATTTTTGGTAACGAAAAAAAAATAAAGAAAAATATTCTCATTGCTAGTATATTGTCCTGGTTGGGTTTATATTTACCTTCTTGTTAGTTTATTTTTATTTCAAGCATCGCTTGTGTGCTTAGCCACAAATACCAGACCATTTACACTTCAAGTCTAGTTAGGGGCATTTTACAATGAACGGTTATTTACTTTGACACTTAAGCACGAATTTAAGCGAAGTTGGGTTGAAAGAAATTTATACACACACACTCATACATATTTAAATAAATACAAAATTTTGAATTTTTTATAAATTGTATCGCGTAAAGTTAAGGTAACTTTTTTATAAAAATATATTTAAAGAAATTTATTAAAATGGAGAAAACAATTAAGATTTTAGTCAATAGGAAAAAACTTTTTTTTCGTGAAATTGTAATTGGCAGAGGTTTCTTTAAATAAAATATATATCACAAAAGAATTCAACCGAATACCATACCTTTTTTTGAAGCAATCAATTTCTGTTTCATTTTTATTTATTTTTCATTGTAATTTTACCTTAACCGAAATTATTTATACCTTTTGAGTTTGACAATTGACACTAAATTGTAGATACAAAGGAAATGTGATTTGTTTTTTATAAATAATCTTTAAATTGAGTTGAGAATAAAAACCTTTTTGTCATTATCAACCCTTTTTTCTTTTTATTTGATTTGCTTCTTAGTTTATTTTCCTTTATTTACTTTTCAAACAAGTGTCTATTAACTTCTACGCGGGAAGTTTGCTTGTCTGTGCGATAAAAAGTTGGCAACATTATTGATGAGTGAAAGATTTTGTAAAATAGAAAAAAATATTAAATTTAAGTAAAACAAATATTTTATATGAATCTCTAAATAATTCAAACAAAAATGAAGAGGTATTTTGGCTGAGGACTTTACCAACGGCCTTGCCCAGTTATTGAGTACAATGAAACGTAGGAAATTAATAAAATTACAATCTTTAGAATCTTAAATATAAGAGAAAACCGGCGAATATAAAAAATTATTAGGAAAAACCCAAGTTAAATATAAATATGTAATTGAATTTCCCCACTGAATTTTGCCAATAAAAATACCGCTTTTTTCTCAATATAAGATACTTGCTATCACTTGACTCTTTGTTTTCAAATTATGTGATATTTCGGCTTAACTAGTTATTGAAGATCAGAAGTATCCAAGAAATAAAAAAAGCTTAAGTATAATCATCAAATATATTTAAGAAATAGTTTTTGTATGTAATAGTTAATAGTGATCAAAGTTACACGAAAAATTCATTGAAGTGGTAGGGCACTTGCTGAAAAATAAAAATGGAAGTAATTAATTTAGACAGACTAAATATTTGCCAATTTTATAAGTAGTGGATGATGAATAATGATATTGCTTTTTCATGGAAAACTTTCATTAATAATTAGTAAAAAATCTTTATCATTATTAAATTGTAAAAGGTTTTAAAGCATTACCATTACTAAACGTCGTTTCTTGTACTTTTACACCAAATCAACAGCCTAAAGTATATATTTGTTTTAATATTATTTTGAAAAATAAGATAATGGGAGAACAATTTATATTTTCCTGCAAGTAATAGCAACCGCTAAGTTTTAGGTGATTTCAGATCTGAGACATCAAGTTCTATCTCTATCCCTCTTAAAGTATATAACCATATACAAAATTAAAAGATTTTTTTATATTATATTGCAAGGTTTTTTTAAGCTTCTGTGATCATTAATTTGTGTTCCAAATAATCAATTATTTTTTATCCACTTTTAATTATCAATTGAAAGATTTCATTGATATTTCAAATCCATTAGTAAAAATATGATAAATTTCTCATCATTAAAGCATTAAACAGTAAATAAAATTTTTAAATTTGTAATTACTTTAAATAATGTCCGTGAAATTTCAATGACGCTAAAAACAATATGCATGAAAATAATAACAAATGTTTTTTTATATATATAATTAGTTTTTCCCATTTGTTCCCCTATAGATCCAAGCCTCGGAATAGGGAATCGAATATTAGAATGTACATATGCCTTAAATTTCATTAAAATAAGTTAAGCTGTATAAAATCCATACATTCGTATAATATTTTTTCCTCTTAACAGTTCTCTGACTCACATTTTAAAAAGAAGACCTACGCTACTGTAGACACTAGATAAGGATCTATCTTTATTTCAGTTTTCATTAATATCAGTTGAGTCATATTAAATTGCAGCTTTTTGTACCAGATCATCCCATCTGATCTGAGTTAGAAAGAAAAACGATAAATAAGGCTTCAATCTTTGTTGCAAATTTTATTAAAATCGGTACAGTCATGTAGCAGTGATTAACGCATTACTAAACAGTCAACAATTCCTCAGTAATTTAAAACTTTGTAAAGGAAATTAGAGCCATTTTTTAACAGTAAAAAACTATTAATAAATTTATTTTATTTCATGAGACTGATTTTTATATTACATAAGAATGACAAAATCCCTTCCAACACTATACAAAAACTAGTAGCAGAAAAACGACATCAGCTCAGTTATAGGAAACACCAGCTATATTCTCCAGATATTCTTCTTTCTATTCGTTTGTATAATTTAAAATGTTGGTCGACTTCCACAAATCGCTTCAAAAAATGTGATGTTTTTTTATCTTGAATTCGTTAAAAGCAGATTTTATTATAAGGAAGAAAAGCTTGTGCTCTCTAGACATTTAACTAAAGTTTAATCAGAATATATATAAGAATTAATATGATAAGTTAAAAATTAGATGATAAAAAAGGTTTTTCAGCAAAGTTATAGAAATCTTGCATGTATTAAATAAAGCCTACAATAGTCAAAAAACAGATTGATACATTTCCTATCTCTGCAGATTGGATGCAAACCCTAAATTTTTAGATCACTAACAATCTAAATTAGTTAGATGTATAAACATTTAAGACATTTTCTTTGCCTTAGCAAACACGGTTAGAATTTACAGTGTTTAGCTTATGTGACGAATTATCACATATTTAACCAGAGCACTGGTGATAATAATCTCTAAGAATTAAGTTCCCCTTTTTTATAATATTTTGTTATAATTTAAACCTACTATTTGTAGCAGGCTGTTGCAGAAGTGTGAAGCAGAATTCAATAAAACTAACACAATCACAAAGTTATATATTTAGTTTTTACATTGTTAGTCAAATAAAATTAAAACTTTTCGTTTTGTGAAAATACCTACTGGTACATTCAAGTGTAAATTTATTGTGAGTATCCAATGAATAATGAAATTATAGGTTTTGTCTTTATTTTGCTATTTTATACATCAAAATTTTCAATATCAAACTCCCTTCACTTTTCAATTTCTTTCCTCACACATTTTAACATTTCTTTTTAAACAAACTTTTCAAAGTTTCATATCAAAATATTTTTAAATTGTTGTTAAAAACATGCTCAAGCAAAAAATAACCAAAAAGTTTGTTAAAACTTTTAGATTTCTTATTAAACAAAAATCCTGAAAAATATTTTTCCTAAATGTTTCTTATTTATGTCGCATGTTATATGGTGTGCATAAACACTATTGAAATATATTATTAAATTTTTTAAAAGATTTTTTCAATTCAACTTGACAGTTTTGTCATGAATATGCCAGAATGAGAAGAGAAAAAATACAAAAAAAAACCTTGACTTGTCACAAACAACGCTCCCAACCACGAACGAAATATGAAGAAAAATAAAAATAAATTGTTTATGTCTTAATTTTTAGTTTTTTTTTTTTTTTTTGGTTAAGTAAATGTTAAATAATATGATTAAATGGTTAACAAAAGCGCAATGTGCTACAAAGTTCAAAGTTGTTTCAAACGGGGCTAAATTTAGAGTCTAAGTCCTCTAAATAAAAAGATTCGTAACTAATCAAGTCACAGGGTCCTTAAGACGAAAAATAACACATCTGGCATCATCAGCCTAAAACGTAGAGTTGCATTGCAAAACGTTATCAAATTATATTTATATGAACTTTCCATTTGTAAAAAAAATTGTTTATAATGTTTTTAAGGAAATAGAAAAAAAAATTTAAAAATTGAATAAAAAGCTTCCAGTAAATTACAAGAAATATAAATTGCAAATTTAACCACCAAAACAATTTTCACGTTATTTTACTGTTGATATCAGTTAATTTCGTGCGAAAATGAAACATCAATATCAATCATCATCAATTACTATAAAAAAAAGCTGATTTGAGTTAAACAAATCTTTTTGTCTGGTAATCAATATCAAATTCTAGAGTATAAAGTACTTCATTGAAAATTCCAGCGCTAGAGCATAAACATATTTTAGTTGAATTTTGGTGTCGATCTCTCTACATCTTTTATGAAATTGTAAACACGTTCCTTATGTGTCTTATTCGTCTTCTTAAAAATGTTTTACTTAATTTAAAGTTTATACACAGAAAAAAAATTTTTATTCTAAATTTTAGTAAATTCTTCATTCTTCACTCTCAAATGCTATTAGAGTAAACAGAAACGAGATTGTTTCATAAAATTATTTTAAAATTGTATATATAGTATAATAACAATATCCGATGTAATAAGGGCTAAAAATTAGATCTTTTTTTTTGAGAGAAGTAGCACTTCAGGCATTAATACCTACTTAGTTCGTAACCATGCTACATTCTTTTTTTTTTTGACTGCCGCAAGGGTTGAACCCAGGGCAGCCAGATTTAGCCTTAGATATTAATGAGTTCGTTGCCGATTATGAATTTTGCACCTGATTTAGAGTTACTTGTACTCACGAAAGCACTACAGCTCTATTAAGGTACTGGTTATTAGTAGTTCTCCTTGTAGCTTACCACAAATAAAAAAAAAAATCTATTACTAGAAGTTCTAAGTTCAAAAGTCATGTTCTACTGCAACAATATAGGGTTTCAATACAATCAAACTGGCCGTTAAGAAACGATATATTATTTCTATTGCAACAAGTTCATTTCCCGGAAAATTGATGGTACAGATTTTGCTTCTAAGTTTAACTTTAGGTAAAATGCAGAAAGAAGAAAAAAATTATATTTTAGTTGACGTTACTACTTACTTTGGAAACGAGTTTCATGATGAAAAGTAAAGATAAATTTTTTCTCTTTTTGCGTTATTATTCCCCTCTTTACGAAAATTACAGTTGAACTATTTCCTTTATATTTAAGATAAAGACTTAAAATAATTTTTAAACTTATTTTTTACTGTATTTCTAATATTCAACGTTCCGTTATGAAAGCAGATATAAAACCTCTATATAACTTACGTTCTGAGACAACACACAAATTCTCTTTGTTTATGTTGCAGCGGCTCATATACATACATGCAAAAATGCAAGTATAAAAGTTGGAACAAGTTGCCAGATCTTTCCTTATTCCAAAAATGTAGTCCTTTAAACTCGCTTAAAAATACGAATCGAATTTGCGAGCGTCACCAAACATAGTAGTGGGGTCTGTGCTTTTCAAGTTGTGAGTTTTTTTAATCCTTCCTGCTTATTTCACAAAATGCGAACAAACACTTCTTTCTTCCATTTAATTGTACGAAAAACAAAAACAAAATATAATAATTTGTTTTGAAGCCTTCATTCGCATTTAGTAAAATCGGTAGTAAATAAATAAGAGAATATTCATTGTAATTAGAGTTCAATGTTATACACTGTTTTCTTGGCAAAGTTTTTTATTTACTTATCATTTTAACTCGTTTACGTAAGTTGAATATTAAATGCTTTAACACGCTTTTCTTTCTATACTTACTATGATTTTTCATTGTTAGTTTTTTTGTTGTTGCTTTTTTTCATTATTTCCTTTATTATATTCACTTAGTTTTGTTCGGTCTAAAAGATTTTTCTGAACAAAAATATTTTTTGTTCACAACTACATTTCCTTTCACTTCACATGTGGATGGATGAATAGAAGGATGGATGGATTGTTGTGTTTAACTTCTGACATGTCGAATATAAGAAAATAAGGAAATTCTTATTTTTTCAATTTGCTGGTATTGTTATGCTGCTGATGAAGATGATGACAATGATATGACGCTTTTATGAGTGCTTTTAATATTGATTTTATTGAAATTGCATTGAATTTTATAAATAGTAATTTTAAATCTCTTTTGCGGTCAAATGACCTTAAATAAATTTTAAATGTATTTGTTAAAGGCTGGATGTTTCAAGGTTTCCATAAAGGGAAAAAGTTTAAGTCGTTATAAATGTGTGTAAAGATTTTTTTGTATAAAGTTTTTTATTATGATCAGTAAATGTGCTCCTGTGCTACTGATGACACATAGAAAAAAGAATAACTAGGTTCAGGAAACCCAGACAAAAACATAAACAGATTTAAATGGCTGCTTGATGTGGGGGCTTCAACAAGATTGCAGAAGTTACACCAGCAGTGTCCAACATAATATCAAACACTTTGAAAGGCCAGTTATGTATCGGAAATTTGATTTCGCTGGCTAGATGGCGCTACGCTTTTTCAATGAACATTCTAAAACTTGGCAAAATCACGACTTTGACTCCATATTTGGTAGGCACGGCCGTCAGTATAACATATTTCCAGAACTGATTTGCAGACACTAAAAGAAGGCGCTATGGAAATATATTTGTCTTAAAAATTTATGTGCTGATCGATATTATGAACTTCATTTAATGTTTGTTTTTTCTGTATTCGTTATGATAGTCTCAACATTAAGTTTTATTGAACAGCTCTTACTTTCTTTTATTAGCGTGACATTTAACATTTTTTTCGGCTTAAAGTACAAGGCTTCACTTTATTTACATTCTGGGAATATGAAGTTTACGTTTTTGTTTTTGCCCTCAAAACAATAACTTTTTCTTATCTTCTTGTCATCTGTGTGTAAGTTTTTTATTACTTTTTAAGTAAATAATCCATATTAAATACATAAATCTATGCATGAGCTTAAAAAAAATTTTCAATCGAAAAATCTTTTATTCAAATGAAATTTTACGCACGTGCAGATGTATATAGAGTTTTTAATGTCTTAAAAACAGTTCTGTTAACATCACATGCAGATTAAAACACATTTTGACAAAACTTTTATTTTGTTTTAATACAATTTTTTAATACAAGTTTTTCGTTTTGTTTTAAGAATGAAAAAAGAACCACAAAAAGTTTGTATTGAGTAATTGCGATAAAGTTTTAAGAACCGTATAAAAACATTTAATTACTGGCAGCTTTCGTAGCTTTGTTTTGTGTTTTATAAAAATGTATTAAATT
Source organism: Gymnosoma rotundatum (assembly GCA_916610165.2). NCBI lineage: Eukaryota > Metazoa > Arthropoda > Insecta > Diptera > Tachinidae > Gymnosoma > Gymnosoma rotundatum. Next base: position 109,813,630 of record OU744337.1, read on the forward strand.
GAATACTACCCTTACAATAGTTGAGCTTCGACTTAAGAAATTTGGTATTGACCTAGAAGATGCTAAATCTGATCAAGACATCTATGTTATCGCCATAAATTACGTCAAAGAAAAATCCTCTTCTAAATTAGCTTTAAGTTCGTCCTACTTCTTGCCAAAATCGTTGTTAAAAGTGTGGTAGTAATTCACGCTCAAATGCTCATAAAGCCAATAAAAACGGGATTGATTCTAAAAATTAATCATGATTCTATATCATACCCAGTTCTACGATCTGTCGAAAATTGCACGTGTGCTTCAAAAGTATTAAAGCGTGGATTAAAAGAATATGTGTTTCACAGACTTTTTGTCAGATCTATGCGACTTTTATAATCTTTTGCAATAATTTATAAAATATTTTTCTCTATGCGATCCTGTCAGATTTTTGTGTGATTAAATCGTACGATTGTGTATGTTAGTGATTCCTGTCCTTAAACAGTCTGCCTGATTTTTTCGAACGTCATTCTTATGATCAGGAACCTAAAATAAAGTCAGCTAATTGTAAGAGGTGAGTTCATTTTAAGCAGATGCACAACCCACAGCTACCACGGATATTAGTTTTTAAGGAATCGAAGGCCCGTAGTGAAGCTTGACTGTCTAATAATCTATGTTTTTCTCCTCACACCTTCCCTTGCAGATAGGAGGATGGCGTACACTTCAGTTTAAAAGATATTTGGATATTTAATAACGGAAATGGCCCTTTAAAAGTTTGAGTTAATAATGCTGAATCTTGCGCTACCAAGTCTGGTTGCCTCAACAGGATCTTAAGCTCATCCCTAAGACATCTACTATTTGATTTGTTATAACCTCCCTGTATAACTGATTTTCGAACACCATTCAAGCTTGTCAACAAACATAAACATGATGTATAACCAACCCGAATTCGAAATTGAGAACCCCATAAAGTCACAGAAAGTAATATATTGATTCAAGTGTACACATGAGACATTTTCTTTCTCTTTAAAGTTATTTCAACCTTCGAAATTGTTTGGTAGTTGTATAATAATAATTGTGGTAAAGGAAAGTGAAGCTAACACTTATCATTTTTCCAAAGTAGTTATTTAAGTGCCAGGCATTTATACCTCAACACATAAGGAATTTTTGTAAAATTGGATTTAAGATCAGTTTGAAATTTGATGCAATAAGTTCCAAAACCATTTATCTTATGTTTCTAAAATATTAAAGTCTCAATCTCATATCCATTATTTTTTTTTAATCTGTGGAACGAAATAAATAAAACATTTTTTATACCCTTCACCCCAAAAAGTGGAAAAAGGGTATATCTAAGTTTTTCATTCCGTTTGTAATTTCCACAATAACCATTTCTGACCCTATAAAGTGTATATATTCTGACTTCTTAGCGATGTTGATTGAGGGATGTCCATCTTTACATCTGTCTATCTGTAAATTTGTCCGTCCGTGTTAGTTTTGAAATTAACTTTGCTACGGCACTATACGAGCTAGAGAAAATTTAAATTCGCAGATCGATCAGACATAGTTCCGAAAATTTTGCTAATTAAAATCAGCGAGATCGGTCAATGTCCTTTGAGGCAGCGGGCAAGACACCACGCCTGCGTCAAATTTTTCCATATCATTTGCAAAAAGTCTAGTTCAGTGTAGTAACTTCGATCAAAAAAAAAAAAATAATATATATATGGGGCGGTAGAAATTTAAAAATAAGAAAAAAAAAAACATCAAGAAAAAAACTGGCGCTCGCCTGGTAAGCGAAGCGGGTGTTTGTTATATCATAGAGGAGAAAGGCTCTCTATACAGGAAGTTTTGCGAAGCGAAGTAATTGATGTTTTAAGTGCGGACATATGACAGTCTCACAAGAGATACTATGTCCATACGGACACAATGCCCGTAGACATTATGACGTTTTTCAAAGCAGCATAATGTCCATGGACATTATGTCACTCTTGAGTGCGTCATAAAGTCCATGGAAATTATGCCCGTGGCCACTATTACATGCCACTCTCTATAGCCCGTTCACAATTTCCATTGATAGTGAGTAAAAAAATTTATTGGAATATTATAATATCATTCTCATAAATGCTTTTTAAATAAATCTATTTCAGACGCACTCTCCCAAAAACAGGAATGCGAATGCTATTTTTGCCTTATATATTTTCGCTATAAAATTGGCACTGATTTAAGAATTCAAACCTTAAATATTCTTACTAACGCAAGCGTCAATTCTTGCAGTCATGCTTATTCATCAATCATCATTGTGACGAAACCTAGCAACCCAGCAAAAAATTAGACATTACCTTAAAAAGTACTTGCCATATATTGACTTACTTTTGTGATTGCCATATTTTGTTACTCGCTTACAAAACACATTACATTAGTTTCCAAAAAAGGAAGTAGTAATGGAACTAGTTTTTTATGTTAAAAGAGACTGCCATACTAATGGTACTCATTATTTCCTACAATAATTAACCCTTATCGTTCGTAAGTCACCTCTGACGTGACAACAGTACTTTTCTGCAACGGTCGTATGGCACGTGTGAAGTGACAAGGCGAATTATGTCGAAACATACTGTCTACAAGTATATAAATAAGTATATAAATAATTATCAGAAACTCAGACATGTAGTAGTTGTACAAAAAATAAATAATTTGTAACAAAACTGAAAAGAAATGAATATAAATGTATAATAACATACTATTGTTTTTTTTTTTCATATTTGTTAAAAATAACTACAACCTGGTGAGAATCAAACGTGTGAAAAGTCGCGTCCGATAAGGGTTAATGTAATCGATTCTCAGTAATTGATTATAAAAGTCTCATGCCTTGTTAAAATCATTAAGTTGGCAATCTAGTTGGGAAGTACTTCTGCCAAAAATGCTTATTTCCACACTCGATTACCTTTTCGAAATTTTTTTGCTAGGAATATAATGTTTTGATTTAAAGTTAAGCCACAACACTCTTTATAGTCAAACGTATATTTTAAGGACTAATAAAGATACACAAATAATGAAAAACGTGCAAGCACAGGCGAATAAAAACCATATGTGGTTTATATAGACATGTGACAACAACCAAATATCAAATGTAATTGCCAGAGAACATTTTTCGACAACATATTTGACATAAGATAAAAAATTTCTTGCTATCTGAAATTAACTAAATTGTTGAAGTTTTCTTAAGGTGCTTGCTTAAGATAAAGAATTTAGCCAATTTTTTTACATTTCTTCTAAATGAAGAGATATCTAAGAACATTGTTTTTAGAAAATGTTTGTTGCTTGCCGTTCTAATTTTTTGTTTATGCTTGAAAATTAATAACTGTACGAGGATAAGTAGAAATCCAGCAAATACATATAAATTTCTAAGAGATGGTTGGATTTAAGGAATTTTAATTGTGTCATTAGTTGTGGACAAATTCGAAGTCACATGTTACTCACATTCACATCTTAACATTCTAAATGTCTGCTGAAAGTTTGGTACAATGCGTATGTTGTAGGATTACCTGGTAGGGACTCAAATACATATTCTTGTGAACAGAGGCACTGTCTTCAGGCTTATTTTTTTGAAATTTATATTTTGAAATTAGTTTAACTAGTTGAATAAAAATTACAAAGAAAATTTGTCAAATAAACTCAAAATATATTTTGGCAAAAATTCCTGAACTGCAACATTGAATTTAAAATGTTATTGCCTTCGCAGTTTGCTGACTGGAATACACACATTCTTTTATCGAAAATTTTAATGAAATTTCTGCATACATTTTTTGATGCAGCTTCTATATTACTCTTGTCAAGTACGAGTAGCTGTGAGCCTATTTACAAAGTAGTTTGAAAAGAAAACCCATAAAAAGAATCAATCAATATAGGGGGCGACATCTGATTGACGAAACCAGGTAGCACATGACTAAATAATACATAATAAAAATATGATTTTATTGTATTTCAGTTTGTCACTTCAGCGAGTTTTAAAGAAGCAGCTCTGATTTATAATTAAAAAATATTTTAACTATTATGTAAGAGGCTATTAGAAGAGTAAAATAATACTTTTAAAGGTAACGTCGACTTTTCGTTTTTATTATTTTTGAAATACAAAATATATTCACATATTTATCAGAAGCAGTAACAAATACAGTAATGTGTGTCAGTACAAATAACACGTAATTGCTTGTTCACTAACATAAAAAATATTTAAAACAATAAATGAATAGAAATTATTTTGGCTTAAGTTCATTTCTTTTTAATTTCCAAAAATCTTTTTTTAGAAAGAAAATTTATTTTACAAATGTATGCGGACGTTTTCATACAAGAAACTTTTTACTTATAAACAACAATTGAAATTATTATAGTGATCAGGCTGTGTAAGTAGTAAGAACAGAAGTAAATTTTTAACTAAATGTTGTTCACATAAAAAGGAATTGTAGTTTTATAAACACCTTAACACATTCCTTTGAAATTTTTACAATTATTCTCCTTATAATTTCGCCATGACAATTGTAGTATTTTTAATTTGAAAAAAATTACATATAGAATACCAGCAGTGCGCACTACGTCGTCGGTGTGGCATTTTTAATTTTTTTTAATCAAATTTGGAAAAATATATTTTTATTTATTGCAAATATGTAAAAAGTGTTGAAAATTCTTAAATTTTTTATTATTATTTTTTTACATTTATAGGATGTTTTTAAAATTATTATAATTAATAAATTAATGAATATATAAATATTAATTAATTATTTTTTTTTTTCAATTTTCAACTTTAACTGTTTTTAGGACTATTTTTCGGTAAAAACCATTTTCTAAAATTTTTAATTAAAATCTTCCAAATTTTAGCAATACTTGATACAAGATTCTTCTCTTTTTTAACACATTTTTTTATTCTTATTATACTATTGTTACGATTTAAGTTGTTTCTTATTTTATGTTAGAATTTTGTGTTGAGATATTTTCCTTAAAAGCGATTTTTGCGGTAATTGTTGTTTTTTCTCTAAACCCTTTTCTTCGTCATAAATACTCGTATTCATTAATTTTCTGCAAAAACAAGTCTGTCTTAAAAGTTTTAAAAACTTTTAAAAACTATCTTTTAAAGTGTTTTTTAATTTGTGTTCAAGGTTGTATTCACAAGAAAAGGATTGCTAGTATCTGTTATTAAAAATTTGTAACAAAAATTTATTTGTAATAGGTAAAATTAAACACGGTTACTTGAAACTTGAAGTCAAAATCTTCTTTTCTAATAAAAATATTGTATATGTTCAATACGTTCTGGACTGTAAGTTCGAAAGTATACATCATGGTAAAATGATACAGGTGGTTCCTTAAACGCATAATTTCAAACACCATATAAAAAAAAAAAAATACATATTTTTTATATATGGAGTTTAACATTTAGCATTTACGGCGAAATTAATGAATTCGCCATCGCGATCACCTAGTATTATTTCGCCATGGTATAAATAAAGTCTAAGTTTTTTCTCGTCGTGGCAACACCACTTGGTTGTTGTTTATATAACGAAACTACACAGAGTATCTATTAAAGAACGGTGATTTAAAAGTCACGTTCGCTTCTAACGACGATTTTTAAAATCACGGTTGTACAGCCTTTTTTTCTCTAGTGGTATAATATGTTCTGCAATATACAAGACATGCTAAATGATTTTTGTTAAATATTTGTCTTCAAAAAAAAAAAAAAACGTCATAAATTATGCAAGAATATTTTAGGTGATGAATTTTATACAACATTGATTATTTTGTTTTGCGTAAAAAAGAAATAAAAGTTAATAAAAATGTAAAACAAAGTGGAAAATGTGTTGGCAGGAAACAAAACCATCTACTTTTAATTGCTGTTTTGTAAATATTTAATAACACTTACGCCCCTCAAATATTTAACAGGCAATTTTTTCTTATTTTACACTCCCTTTTTTATGTTTTTGTTTTCTTCCTCTACTTTATGTTTGATTTTGTGTTTTAGTTATAAAAACTTCATAAATATTTAAAATTACAATATATTGATTTGCATTTATATATTTAAATTTACATGAGTTCGTGAATATGAATATATATTATGCCCTAAAGTATGCAAGTGTTGTAAAGTAATAAATACAAAAACATGTAATAACTACGCTTAGATGTCCAACAAACACAAGATGAAAATTTCGATAAGTTATATTTGGTGTTTTATTTCTTGCCAGCTTTTGCCGATGAACTTTTCTATCAAAAGAAGAATAATCGCACCAAATCCACGTTCTAATTTATCCACCTTGTTTTTTGATTATGCAAAGTTATAACTATTTTAAAACACTACATTAGTTCTCTAAACTCGGGATAATAATTTTTTCATTTCAATGTTTCAACTCAGACAATTTTTTTGCAGCTATTAACATTAATTATAAATGTTTCTAAAAATACGATGATAAAAAGTGCCACGCCTACTTGTAAGTTTCCAAAAAATAATAAAAATAGCTGAAAACTGGCATAGCTTTCCGACAACAAACAAACACATTTTGTGATTTATATTTATTAAAGACAATACCAATGAACGGTTTTTCTTCTAGAGAACTAACTCATTTTCATTGCGATAAATAAAGGGTGTTTTTTATAGACGTATAGAACTTTAAGTTGGCATCACTTTTTTAACTGGCGGCCATTTTGTCAGCTGTCAAGTAATTAATATTTAGTTGGGTTTGCCATTTCATCATGAATAGGTTGACAAAAGAACAACGCTTGCAAATCGTGCAAATTTATTTCGAAAATAATGGTTCAGTTCGCGAAGTTTACCGCAAGCTCCGTCCATTTTATGGTCGACATAATCGGCCATCAGAGCAATTTATTCGGTTAACCATGGATCGTTTTCGCACTACGTTTACTCTATGTGATAATACGCATCCGCAGAGACGTCGAACAGTGCGCACCGAAGAAACAATTGCCGCTGTAGAGCAAAGTGTTGAAGAGGACCCGAATGAATCGATTCGCCACCGTGCACAGCAATTAGAGCTTTGTCCATCAACTTTATGGAAGATTTTGCGCAAAGATCTTGGCTTGCGACCTTACAAGATCCAGCTTGTGCAAGAATTAAAGCCGCGAGGCCATGCAATGCGTCGTGATTTTGGTGTATGGGCCGAAAATGAGATTGATCTCGATGCTGATTTTCATAGCAAAATTTTGTGGACCTGTCAATTGGCCACCAAGATCGTGCGATTTGACACCATGGGATTATTTTCTTTGGGGATATGTGAAGTCGCTCGTCTACGCTAACAAACCAGAAACGTTAGGGGACTTGGAAGCCAACATTCGTGGCGTTATTGCCAACATACGGCCCCACATGCTCAAAAAAGTGGTTGAAAATTGGACCTGTAGAATTGACTTTATTCGAGCCAGCCGCGGCGGCCACATGCCCGAAATCATATTTAAACATTAATGGCATAAAATTATCCTTCCAATAAAGCCAAATTGATGGACATTAAAACGATTTTCTTGTGTTTTATTTCAATTCGAAGTTCTATACGTCTATAAAAAACACCCTGTAGTTGTATAATATAACACCCCAGGAAATACTTTACTGAGCAAATAAATTCCTAATAAATTATTGCTGCAGCTGTATAAGGCGGCATTAGTCATCTGGGTTTTCCGGTGTCTGAAACTAGAAGATTAGGGCTGTTGAAGTCCTACCAATAGCTTAAAACTCGTACGACTGAAATCAGTAGTCCGCAGCGCCGTCACCCCTTAAACAGTAACGAAGTGAATGTGGTTTAAACTCTAATCGTCAGATGGGCGTTACCGTCCTAGTGCTGTTGATACAACAGAAAGACGCAAACTTTGCGGTGGCTGGTTAGACAGACTCCTGCTCTCAAGCAGGGATTATGAGCATTATCTGTAAGCCATGGTTCTTAGTTTGGTATTTGGGCTAAATTAATGAGCCTCGAAGACACTGGCAAATGCGTTAAATACATCCAGTGGCAAAATGCACGTCGGAGAATTTAGTTTTCGGTTTTTACTACTCAAACAACAAAATTGATACGCGTTAAATTTTGTGAAGAAAATGCGATACGACCGACCTCACAGTTATCGTGATGTTAGCTCAAAACTTCAAAAACGTAACGAATTGTTTTACCTGATGCAAAAATTACAATGCCCTTTAAAAAAATTTTTTTGTAATGATCAGAAACTTTGGGTCGATTGTTGAGTTTTCCAAAAGCCTGTTTTGAATCTTTCAAAGTGATCATAGTTCTTCCCAATGTAACTATCAACCTGCATGTTTGCTGGGTTCAAACTTTTGTATTAATAAAATCATATAAAAACATATATGTATCTGCCTAAGTGTGTAATTAAGTAAATAAATATATATTTTTTTATAAAATATTTGAAAGCATTATTTTGGTTATTGTTATTATTATTTATATTTTTGGCGCTTTTTTTCTATAGTAATAGTACAAAAAAAATGTGGATTGCTTGGGAAATTTTAAAACTGTAAATAATATTAAGAACCATTTTGAAAAATAAAAACTCATTACTGAATTCTACATCAATCCCACCGGTCTTTATACTTTTTTCGTCACGGATTTTGTAATTTAAAACATTGGTTAAATCGCCCTAAAATATTACCAATTAAAAAACAAAACTATTACGACAAAACATTTTGGCGCCCGAGCAGGGACAAGATTTAATCGAAATAAAGTTTTTTTTACAAAAACCGTATTACTAAAGCCGTATTTTTGTTAAAATTTTGAAAAGTTTAATAAAAACAAAGTAAAAATAAAACAAACTTTAAACTATCAGACAAAACTCATTGTTTGATCTAATTGTAAAAATTTATTAAAATACAAAAGCTGTTGAAAGCCGCGTACAATATCAGGACATCATCGTTCGTTATCTACAAAGGAGTTTGCTCTACAATTCATCCCCATGAAGTGCAACTGTTTGCTCTGCAAGAAGGAAAGTGCTAATCGTCAAAAGAACCAATCTCAGGTATTCAAGAATTAATAATAAAAGTGTGAGACTGCATTCAACAGCAATCTAGAGAGTTCATGCCACACGATTTATTAATTCTTTAAAAATAATTTGCAAATAAGCACCCTGTAAAGAAAGCTAAACAAACAACAAATCCTTCAAAGTTAAATACATTTACTTTTATATCAAGTGAAGTGTGAATCTGCTTGATTGTATTATTACAATTACAATTGCACAGACACAGTTCTACAAAACTATTAAACTTACATTCCATTCACGGTTCAAATCACTCATAGTCACGCTCTCTTTTGTTCTTTTGTTAATTGAAAGGGAAATCTTTCCAAATTTAATGCTTACCATTTTGTTTATCTGCAACAAGAAATTTATTCACATATCAGCAAAGTAATATATGTATGTCTAAAGTCTTTTACCTTTTCTTCATATTCTTATTTTCTTTATCACAAAATTCATAAATTTCTGATTCGTTAACCAACACTAATGATGTTATGTTACTGCGATCTGGTAATATCTGTCTGGTAACACCTTAACCAAAGAATGAATTGTTGTACTGAAATGTCAACACAGGAATAAAGAAAAAGGCACAAGAATTTAAACAAGTGTGTAAAAGAACATTAAGAAATAAGAAGAGTGAAACAAAATTAAAATATATTAATTAATAGTGAAAAAAATAAAAGGTTTTAAAAATATACAAGAAGTATTACACATTTTGAAAGGCCATTGCCTCAGAACAGGAAAAGCGTGTATCAAAAAATTGTAAACAACAAGAGAAATAGTGAGTGAATTGTGAAAAATGCAGAATAGTGGAACTTAGTGCAGAAGGTAACACAACGTACATTTATTTATTTACTTATATTTATTTAAAGTAAGTGGGCTTGAAATTGAGTCTAAGAACTCACTTAGATTGTTTTTTTTTTAATAAATGGCATGTGCTTATGCTGTTTATGTCAACACAACCTAGCGAACATTTTACGATACAATATAAATTTATAATTATATTTTACTTTCAAATAATTGTTTTGCAAATACAATAGCAAATTTACTGTTAAATAAATTGGCGTTGTGTAATTTATTATTATTGAGAGTTAATTTATATCTTATATTGGAAACAATTGCTTATTTGGGAAAGAAAATTTTGCTGTACTTTCTGAACAAAGACAACGACTTATAAAATGCCTGGTTCAAAGAAAGGTACTCGACCTAGTTCCCTAGAGGTTCTGTGCCAACAGAAAAGCACAGTACTGAATAATATCGCGAGAGTTAAGCGTTCTATCAGGAATAAAACAATCTCTTTCAACCCGCTAGAGCTAGAATGTCGTTTGGATATTTTAAATTCATATATTGAGCAGGCAATGACATTCCAATCTGAAATAGATATCCTCGACCCGTCGAATAATGAACGATCTGAAGTAGAGAACTTATGCGTTTCCACAAAATGTCTTCTACTTAGCTATTTGACTCTCAGCAGGAAACAGAGTGGCAATGATACTACAATTGGGTTTCAAAGTCATCATAGTAAACTTCCAAACACGAAATTGCCGAAATTTAGCGGCAATTATTCTGAATACAGAAACTTCATTGGCCTATTTGAAAGTTTAGTAGATAATGATTTATCGTTGACTGAGATTGAGAAATTTAACCATCTCCTTTCGTGTCTTTCTGATGAAGCCCTTGGTACAGTAAAAGCGTATCAAGTGACTGAACAAAATTACTTTAAAGCGCTAGCAAGTCTTAAGAAGGTTTACGACAACCCGTGCTTAATATTCTTTGATAATATATCAAAACTTTTTGATCTGCCGGATATGTCTAAACCATCATCTTCGGCTTTAAGGAGTATGATCGACACGGTATCCGCGATATACGATTCACTTTTATCAGTCGGTGATGATAAAAGTATTACGAATGCCATAATAATTCATTTAGTCATGAAAAAGGTTGATGCCACTACTCGAACTAAATGGGAAGAGCAGCTCGACTATAATAAGTTGCCCCTATGGAGTGAGTGCGAGGCAGCTTTGAATAAAAGATATCAGCACATTTCAGCTGATGAAGCTTCCTGTTCAAGGCAGAGGCCCAGCATCCCTAGAAAAATTGATAATATTAATAAGAAAAAAGCCAAATCGTTTTCATGTCAAACTAAGGCGCAGTTGAGCACTTCTGTAAAGTGTCTTTTTTGTGGCTCATCTGAGCATTATGTTTCAAACTGCCCTTCGTTTGCAGCAATGCCAGTTCAACAGCGCTTTGACTTTATTAAAGGAGTTCCAGCATGTATAAACTGCCTAAAAAAAGGTCATACGGTAACTAAATGTAGTTCATCTAAATGTAGAGTTTGTAATCGATCACATAATACTCTATTGCATCAATTTAATGTGGCTCAAAATCAAAATGTTAGTGGCTTAAGTTCTAATCCAAACCTGCCATCAACTTCAGCTGCATTTGTCAATTATTCTTCGTCCGGTGAGGACAATGTCATTTTGGCAACTGCCTTGGTAAAAATTAAAGACAAGTCTGGTCAGTATGTGATGGCACGAGCATTATTGGATTCCGGTTCTCAAATTAACTTTATAACTGAGGAACTTTCACAACAATTACAATTGAAAAAAGAAGAAAGAAATCTTAGTCTGGTTGGCATTGGGAAAACAAGTTCCTCTGCTAAATTCAAAGTCCAAGCTACTGTGAAATCTCGTACAAATTCACACGAATTTTCTTCAGATTTTTGGATTCTGCGATCTATTTCTAAGTATCAGCCAGATCACATTATTTCAATATCCGGTTGGAATATTCCCCAAAATGTTGAATTAGCCGATCCATACTTTTTCAAACCTCAGAAAATTGATATGTTGATCGGCGCTGAAATCTTTTTTGAATTATTGTGCGTTGGCCAAATCAGAATGGATTCAAACGTTCCGACATTGCAAAAAACTCTTTTAGGTTGGATTGTCTCAGGAAAATATAAGAGATCACTTAATCTAAATTCAAATTCTTGCTGTTTAAATTCAGTTATTGATAACGAAAATGAATCATCTCTTAACAAATTAGTGCAAAAATTCTGGGAATTAGAAAACACTCCAGTAAATACAAGATTGGTTTCTGTTGAACATCAGCAATGTGAAGAAAAATTTGTCCAGTCAGTCAAATTGTTACAGGTGGGAAGATTTGAAGTGTCGCTCCCCTTCAAAGATGAACCAGAATCATTAGGTTCCTCCTTTGCCAATGCAAAAAGACGGTTTCTTTCACTTGAACGACGGTTGTCAAAAGATCTTAATACGAAGGAGATGTACAACGATTTTATGAAAGAGTACATTGAGCTCGGACACATGTCAATTACAGACAACCAAATTCCAAAAACCCCCCACTATTTCATACCGCATCAATGCGTCTTACGCCCTCAAAGCTTAACTACTAAACTTAGGGTTGTTTTTGACGCGTCGTGTAAGACTTCGACACAAAAATCGCTGAACGATATTTTAATGATAGGTCCTGCAGTTCAAGAGGAACTGTATTCCATACTTATTCGTTTTCGTCTGCATAAATATGCTGTCACGGCTGACATTGAGAAAATGTACCGTCAAGTCCTTATTGACGAGGCCGATAGGAATTTTCAATTAATACTGTGGAGGGAAAAACAATCAGATGAGTTAAAAACTTACAGACTTAATACAGTTACTTATGGCACATCTTCGGCACCATTTCTGGCAATTAGATGCCTTATTTATCTAAGCGAGTTATTCAAGGAAAAGTTTCCCGTTGCATCTGAAGTCATTCGTAAAGACTTTTACGTTGATGACTTATTGACTGGAGCAGATTCGAAAGCAGAACTTGATTCAATTCGATATCAGACTACAAAAATTTTAAAATCAGCAGGGTTTAGGCTGACAAAATGGGTTTCAAATTATAGTGAAGATGATCATTTTATAGAACATAAAAATTTACGGGACACTGAAGACTTCACTCGCGCTTTAGGCACATGTTGGTTTCCGAAGGATGATATTTTTAAGTACCATCTGGATAAATCTTTTCACGATTTAAAGGCTACGAAACGAAATCACCCTTCACTGGATTCAAACTCATCCATCCACGCTATCTACGTTTGTTTCTAATCGTGTATCGGAAATACAGGAGCTATCGGATGGAATAAAATGGCGACATGTTCCTACGAAGGAAAATCCAGCAGATATTGTCTCCCGTGGTTGTAGTGTTGACCAGCTTAATGCTTCGATCTGGTTTCAGGGGCCTAATTTTCTACTTACTGAGAGTAAAATTTGGCCGAAAAGCAGGCATTTCGCGTTGACAGAAGATCAAAAATCATTGGAAAAGAAAAAAACCAACGTATTTCTTGCAGCCGAGGACAATTCTGATTTCATTGTTGATTTGATCCACAAATACTCATCCTATACTAAGTTGATTCCTGTATTTGCTTACAGCCTACGATTTGTCCACTCCGCTCGAAAGCATAGTGCTGAGATCAGCATAATTCCTACAGCAAAGGAAATGCGATGGTCGTTTTTAAAATTGGTCGAGATTATTCAGAGAAGAGCATATTCCCAGGAAATTGGGAAATTAAAAAACTCTAAAATATTACAACCAAATTTACAAAAATTAAATCCATTCATTCAAGAGTTGAATGAAGACGATCGTACGTTTTCTTTACTTAGGGTAGGTGGGCGGTTGCTTAATGCACCAGTTCCTTACAATGCTAAATTTCCTCTTTTAATGCCTAAAAAGTCATACTTCATGTCTCTGTATTTGCGACACCTTCATATCAAAAACTGCCATGCAGGGGCTCAAGCTTTAGTAGCTCTTCTTCGTGAACGCATATGGCTAATAAATGCCAAAGAAGAATGCAGTCGGACAGTACGCAATTGCGTACATTGTTTTAGATACAGACCAAAACTAATGAGTCAAATTATGGGAAATTTGCCCGCTGATAGAGTAAGAGCTTTACGGCCGTTTAAAATTTGTGGTATAGACTTTTGCGGCCCTATTAACGTTACGTTAAGAATCCGTGGTCGCTCACCACTTAAAATGTATATAGCTGTTTTTGTTTGTTTCGCTTCAAAGGCCGTGCATTTAGAATTAGTTTCCGACCTAACTTCAAATGCGTTTCTTTTGTCTTTTCAAAGGTTCATAGCCAGGAGGGGGTACCCGGACAAGGTATACGCCGACAACGCCACCAATTTTGTCGGCGCCAGCCGAGAGCTGAGGAAGGCCAGAGAAGAAATGCTAGAGCCCGCAATATCATTCGCTGCCAGCAAAATGATAGAATTTGCCTTTATACCGCCCAGGGCACCTCATTTCGGCGGTCTTTGGGAGGCGGCCGTGAAGTCCGCCAAAGGCCTACTAATGAGGACAATAGGCAATGTTCTTTTAACTGCAGAAGAGCTAACAACAATTCTGGCCGAAGTAGAAGCAGTTCTCAACTCGAGGCCAATCGCACCACTATCCAGCGACCCCAACGACGGAGAAGCCCTCACACCAGCACATCTTCTAATCGGAGAGGGCTTGCGAGCGCTGCCCAGCGGATTGCCTCCAGAAGAATCGGTCAAGCTGTCATCCTTGAAGAAATGGCAGCTTATTTCCGCACTCAAGCGGACGTTTTGGCGATACTGGGTGAAAGACTACGCCCAGGGCTTGCAAATGACAGCTCGGTGGCCCGTAGAAGAGCCCGACCTCGCCGTCGGCAGAATCGTCGTCGTTCACGACGACAAACTCCCCCCGCTTCAATGGATAACAGGGAGAGTAACAGCCGTGTTTCCAGGCCCAGACGGCAAAACTCGAGTAGCGGAAGTGAAGTCAAATAATGGCATATTTAAGCGTCCAGTACACAAGCTGGCACTACTTCCGATAGATTGAAGGTTCAAAGCCTTCAATGGGGCCGGCATGTTTGGTCACTTTGTTTTTTTTCTTAAAACTGAATTTTTCTAAATTATTTTCGCTCATACCCAATAGTAGTAGTAGTTAATTTGTTTAATCAAAATAATAGTTAATATTATCAAAATATTAAAAGTTAAAGTATCAACCAATAATATTCGGAGTGCTTGGGAAATTTTAAAACTGTAAATAATATTAAGAACCATTTTGAAAAATAAAAACTCATTACTGAATTCTACGTCAATCCCACCGGTCTTTATACTTTTTTCGTCACGGATTTTGTAATTTAAAACATTGGTTAAATCGCCCTAAAATATTACCAATTAAAAAACAAAACTATTACGACAAAACACCACATGTAACATATAAAAAATAATGAATATAATCTGTGTTACAAATCAATATCATATAGAGATTCCATTCTTAGCGATAAGTTAATTAAAAATGACTAAATCGGCAGAAAAAAGTTCTTATTTTACTTAGAGTTGCTAAAAATTTAAAACAAAATAAAATTCGTTGGATTCATAACCATTATATAATATTTCATACTCCAGAAGACTAATTTCGACTTACAGTTGGATTGGCCTTTCTTCTAAGTCCTGGCAATAACTTTAGTTTGATTTCAGTGTAAAATGAATAGCATAAGTTTCAGGGACTCTATATTATACAAAAAGATAGATGGACAACTGCGCCATGTGTTACATAGAAATTTTTATATCCTTAATTTTGTTAGACAGTAGGAGTCATGTTGACATGGCTAAGACAAGTAAGAGTGCTTTATTCAACTATGCTGAATCTTATGTACCCTTCACCACATACATATGTGTATCTAGTTTATTGAAGTAAGTCCAATAAAAAAACTGAGAATTAAAAACTAAGAAAAAAATTAAGTACTATATATAATATCACATAAAAATATTATCGGCCCTTATAGGTTCAACATTTTTCAAAAAATTTAATCTTTCCTTAAAGATCTCTTCAAAAGTCTTTAAATGATACCCATACTAATATCTTTCTATGCAAAGTTCAAAGGCTCATAGCTCGTTTTTAATTCTCTATCGACCCATATATTTGTTTTTTTTTTAGTTACTATATTGTTCCAATTATTAAAGAAATTATTAGGGGCATGTGCGGTGTTTATGCCGCTGCCTAGAAGGACATAGACCGATCTTGCTGATTTTTAACAGCACCTCTTTAGACACTATGCCTACTCGATTGGCGTATTTAAATTTTCTCTTGATCTTCTAGTGCCTTAGCAAAGCTGATTTCAACACTTATGGACGGACAGGTGCATAAACGGACTGCCGGACATCGCTCAATCGACTTCGCTATGCATAAGAATTCAGCATATATATACTTTATGAGGTCGCAAATGGATATTGAAAAATTACAAACGGGATGACAAACTTAGATATACACTTTTTTACTATTTGTGGTGAGGAGTTTAGAATGAAAACGATTATTCAGAAACGATCGTTCATTTCATTTAAAGGAATTTTTAATAAGCAAGGGAATCTATAACATAAACTAATTTACTTCCAACACTTTTTCACTGCGCATGAGAAAATATCTTGAAAAAAAGTTCTTCGTGTTTGAGCTTTTTTTCTTTTAACGATTTATTTGAAATTTTAAAATTTTTATTAATTATAGATTTTTTTATTTTTGTGTTAAAGAAACATAGAAAAACTAAACACTAGCAGAATGAATTGCGGTATTTTCTGGATCGCTACATTCCACTTCAAATTAAAGCAATTAAAACACGAGAAACGTTCATAATCATTCAACATTAATTTTTTTACACAAGTGCACACGCAACTCCAATCTTTTTTCGCTGTTAGCCTTATTAAAAATCCTATATATTTGTTTTTGCTTTCTGCTAACCGTCGGTTTAATCAGAGATGTAATTTTTATTCTTTATATTACTATTACTACTTCATGTTTTTTTTTTTTTGCTTCACAACAAAATTTTTATTTTTGGCGTTTTTGTTGGTTTTTATTGTTATTAATTAAACCTCTACGTTTTCGTCAACTTTCTGCTATTGAGTTATGAGAAAGTTTACTTTTTCAACAATTAGGACAATAGAATGTTTTGAAATTAATAATTGCGTAATTGCAGCGACTGAATATAAAAAACTAAAACGATGGCCACAAACTAAACTTTAATTTGCTTGTGTCTATCTAACAAAAGTGAGATTGAAATATTGATAAAAATAAGGATAAATAAATACATTTGTAAAATAATTTTTCTTCCTTAAAAATATTTGTAGAAACTAAAAAATTAACTTAGGCAGAAAAAAAAAATTTAAATTCATTTAAAATACTATTATTTAAGATATTTATCTTTTCATAACTTTTATAAACTTCTGTTGGCAAAATAAACGTAAAATTGTTTCTCTTTTTTTTTTGTTGTAGAATGTTTCTTAACTGAAATATAAAATATATTTTGTTTTCTTTTTGTAAAAAAATATTTTGTTTTCTTTTTGTATCATCTTTCACAATCTTCTTAATATTACTTTTTGTTAGAATACTTTAATATATTTGAATTAAATTTTTGTATCAAAACCAAATGAATAATTTTAATCCGTCTTAAGATCACTTTCTGCAGGTGCTAAATTTATATAGAAAAAAAAAAAAAATTAACATAATTTTATGTTAATTTTGAAAGAAACCAGGAGAAATTAAATAAATATAAAAAATACATACTAGAAAGTGTAATAAATGTTCCAACTTAAAAAAAAAACAACTAATAGTTTGACTATTTTTAAACTTTTTATTTACATCAAACGGTTTCCTTATTTCACTTTCACATTTCACTTAAAACAAGTTATTGCAACCTAAATTAGACTCTAGAATTTTTTTTCATAGTCTCATATTAAGATAAAATTGTTTAAAGAATTTTAGAAAGTAATGCACTGAGAGATAGTTTTATATGTAGTAATTGAGATTTCCTTTATTTAAGAAAAAAAAAAATTACACTGACTCTGGCCTGAATTATAATTTCTTATTAAATTTTAATTAACAATATAAACTCAAGTTGAGAACCTCACAGTACTTAATACATTAAGAAAATTTTAAACAATCGTACATATATTCTAATCGCTAAAGTATTAAAAATTTTAATTTTAACTAAAAATATAAAAATACGCCTGAATACACATTTTTTTTAACAATTTTGTGTCCTGTAACTCTGCCTTAAAAATACACACAACGTAATCAGTTTTAAATTTTATAAGTAGAAGAACACATTGCATTTTATTATTAAACACTTTAAACAGGCATTAATTTATTACGAAATATTTAAATACCAATTAAAGTTTTACTGTTCATTAGTTAAACAATTGCTTTTGTTCAACAAAACTACTTTAAACCAAGTTTTTTATAGTAAACGGAAACATTGAGGATATTATTCTATAATTTTAATAATAACAAAAAGAGTAGTTTTTATTGTAACAGCTCTGCCCAGCAAAAAATTAGACATTATCTTAAACGGTATTTGCCATTTAATGGCTTACTTTTGTTATCGCCATATAATGTTGCTCGCTTACCAAACACACTACATTAGTTTGCCCAAAAAGGTGAAAAATAATTTAACAAGTTCTGTAATTAAATGGATTACCTTAAAATACATACTAATGATCATCATTATTTCATACAATAATCAATGTAATCAATTCTAAGTAATTGATTATACAACATGATAATTTCCACTTTTTCTAAAAATGTATGCTGGGTGGCGATATCTGGATTAAAAACTTCTGGATGATAAATTTGTTACTGTTAACTAGTCCTACTTTTCCGCTGGTCGATTATGGCTACCAAACACAAAAACTACAGGCAGTATAATTGATGCGAAGATGCAAAGATTACTAATCTAGAAATAGATGTACTATATTCTGCTAGTGTTTTGCTGTAATGATAAAATAATTCCACTAATTCTTTTAAAATTTACAAAATAAACAGCACACATGGCATCGTGATTTAATGCTTCCTTCGCAAATCACTCATTGGAACAGCTTATGTTCTGATGTAAAGAAAAAAGTATGAAAGAATACAAAATATATAAAAACTACAATCATTGAGATAACCGTGGGTTAGCAGAATGTATATATATATATATATGTGACGATTAATAAAGAGAACAACGAAAGAAGTTTTAAGTTCCATGTGGACTTCTTTAGTAGTAAATATTTAATAAATTAATTTGTTAAATAGATATTGTATAAAATACAAAATCTATGGTCTTTTTGCCAAAAATTATTATTGCCACGTCGTACGTTTTTGTACGAAAGGAAAACTGAAAAGTAAATAAAAATAGAAAACTAAAGCCAAATTGAAATAAAAAATATGCTAGTGCAAAAAAATACCGTCGTACATTTTTGTCCGACACTGACGTTTACGAATTCTATTTAAACGTTGAGTGCCATGTCGTCCGAAAAGGTACGACATATAAAAGTGGTCATAAAATCTAAAATAAACAATAAGATAGAACGAGAACGTCACAGATATTATTTTTTAACACTATTACACGCATTTCTTACAAAAAAAGTGTTTGGCACTCTGCGAAGTTTTTTATCAAAACGGCTTGGCACTCAATGTGTTACCTTTTCGAAAATTTTTTACTGGGTGGTGATATCTGGGGAAAAACTTGTGTATACTTGATAACTATTTTGTAGACAGAAGCGAAGGCTACTGATCTGCTGTTTTCTTAAATAACTGAAAAAT
The DNA here is from genome assembly GCA_916610165.2 of Gymnosoma rotundatum. Lineage (NCBI taxonomy): Eukaryota > Metazoa > Arthropoda > Insecta > Diptera > Tachinidae > Gymnosoma > Gymnosoma rotundatum. The sequence goes on from OU744337.1 coordinate 109,833,187, forward strand.
TTTTAGCAATTTATATATACGGGAACTTAAGCCTCAATAAAATTAATTAATTGCTAAAATAATTCGACTAATAATTTAATTAAAAAATTAAATAGCACGCATGACACGGCGCATTCATGCTTCCTTCGCAAAACACTCAGTACGATAACTAAACAGCATCCAGTGTTGTCAGTTATAAAGTTTTCTCTTCAAACGTGGAGAATAAAAATCCTTTTTGGCGATAAAAATTTTAAAATAAAAGGCGAGTATTTAAAATATGATTATGATTTTCTTTACCATATAAATAATATATAATATAATATTTCTCATGAGAATATTATGAAATGTTTATTATTTAAAATTAAAAAATTAATTGTATTTTTGTGGGGAAAGCATATTAATGTGGCCATTTCGCTACTGCTTATACAGCCCATTAGTGGATTTTACCAAAATTTTGCTGTGTTTATGTGTAGAAAGTTTTTAAGTTTTTATTGTCTTTTTGCTTTCTTAAATCAATGAAGTGCTTATTTAAACAATTTGGCTTTAGAGTGTTACTCTTGAGTTTTATATACAAAATTTAGGTAGAATCCTCTGATGAGCAATATGGGCAGTAGTGAAATGATAATGTGGATACCCAGAAAAAAATTTTTGAAGAGGTAATCGAGTGTGGAATTAAGCATTTTTGGCAGAAGTACTTTCCAACTAGATTGCCAACTTAATGATTTTAACAAGGCATGAGACTTTTATAATCGATTACTGAGAATCGATTACATTAATTACACTGTACAACACACCAAAAAATTACAAGGTCCGGGCTATAAATTCTGATAGAGGAGACAAAAAAAAGATATACGTGTATCGGCGTTTTGAAAGTTTACATCTGGATTTCATTTGAGAGGGGGTTAAAGTTTCCCAGCTCTGGCACATTCTTATTGTTAAACGGCATAAGAAACCATGTGACCCTTGCATTTTAGGTAAAAAATATGTTCTGCAGATTTATGTAAAATGTTACGGAGAACATTTTTGTAAAAAAAGTTAACCCTCTAACTCCTCAAGATATGGGTCTTTTTTGTCCTTCTTTTAAGAAATAGCAAAAAACAACATTAAAACAGGGTTTTAGAGGGTTAAAATGTATCACAAAAATGTTACCCGTTGAATTTTACTATAAGTCCCTGAATACACCAAAAAGGAAAATTCAACCATTAAGTCAGAAATAAGACCCAACCAAAGACAGCTTAGGGTTAATTTCGCATTTATTAAGAATTTTGTTTTAAATCAAATTTGGATAGCATTAATTACATTTTTTTTTAGCTCTAGGCAATTCCACTTCATTATCATACAATGTCCAGCATATTTCAGCGATAAGCGAATGAATGCTTCTACATTTATAGCGTTCTTCAATGAGTGCGCATGTCTGATGAAATTTTTCACTATGCTCATCAGATTCTGTTGACAACTGGTTCTCAAAGTAATACATATGCGAATTAAAAAAATGAATTTTTGTTGACATATGAACGCAATAAAAGGTTCCTGTTTCAGCGATTGTTCCATCAACATAATGACTAGGACTTCGAAGTTGTAGCACAGGTACTGGGAGTTCGTCAGAATGCGGAAATGGCAGCATGGCTGATGGCACAGTTTTGTATACAAAACTCTTTCGCCTATATCTATTCAATTTTAATATGGCACACGTAGCGTCATTATGTTCACCTGGATCTAACCACCGCATAGAATACCAAACTGCATTGAATTTCGTTGACCTTCAGCGAGAGTTCAAAAATAAAACTATAGTTTTAGAACAAAAAAAAAATTTTATTACCTTTGGACCACAAAATTAAGCCATTATAACAAATAAAAAATAAGAAAAAAAAACATAAGTGAAGAAATTGGAGCTCGCCCATATCTGCCGAGGTACGGAGCTTAGAATTTTTCCAATTTTTTTAAATATCAATATGGATATCATATTAAAGCTTTTGAAAAGATCTTTAAGGAAATAGCATTAAGAGTTGATGAAATTTTTATGTAAAATAATACATATGAAGTACCAATTTTTTTTTAATTCTCTGTCAGTCCAATATTTGCTTTTTTATTGGAATTACTTCACTGAACTAGATTTACATATACTATATGGTGAAGGGTATATATGATTCGGCATAGCCGAATATAGCGCTCTTACTTGTTATCTACAATCTTTAAGAGGAGAAATAATAATGATAAAAAAAAATAATGATAAAACAACACCTTATTGAGGCCATAAATACATTTTCAATTACTTCGCAAAATTATTTCTCCTCTTAAAGATTGTAAATAACAATTAAGAGCGCTATATTCGGCTATGATGAATCTTATATACCCTTCACCATATAGTATATGTAAATCTAGTTCAGTGAAGTAATTCCAATAAAAAAGCAAATATTGGGGTGACAGAGAATTAAAAAAAATTGGTACTTCATATATATTATTTTACATAAAAATTTCATCAACTCTTAATGCTATTTCCTTAAAGATCTTTTCAAAAGCTTTAATGTGATATCCATATTGATATTTAAAAAAATTGGAAAAATTCTAAGCTCCGTACCTCGGCAGATATGGGCGAGCTCCAATTTCTTCACTTATGTTTTTTTTCTTATTTTTTATTTGTTATAATGGCTTAATTTTGTGGTCCAAAGGTAATAAAATTTTTTTTTTGTTCTAAAACTATAGTTTTATTTTTGAACTCTCGCTGAAGGTCAACGAAATTCAATGCAGTTTGGTATTCTATGCGGTGGTTAGATCCAGGTGAACATAATGACGCTACGTGTGCCATATTAAAATTGAATAGATATAGGCGAAAGAGTTTTGTATACAAAACTGTGCCATCAGCCATGCTGCCATTTCCGCATTCTGACGAACTCCCAGTACCTGTGCTACAACTTCGAAGTCCTAGTCATTATGTTGATGGAACAATCGCTGAAACAGGAACCTTTTATTGCGTTCATATGTCAACAAAAATTCATTTTTTTAATTCGCATATGTATTACTTTGAGAACCAGTTGTCAACAGAATCTGATGAGCATAGTGAAAAATTTCATCAGACATGCGCACTCATTGAAGAACGCTATAAATGTAGAAGCATTCATTCGCTTATCGCTGAAATATGCTGGACATTGTATGATAATGAAGTGGAATTGCCTAGAGCTAAAAAAAAAATGTAATTAATGCTATCCAAATTTGATTTAAAACAAAATTCTTAATAAATGCGAAATTAACCCTAAGCTGTCTTTGGTTGGGTCTTATTTCTGAATTAATGGTTGAATTTTCCTTTTTGGTGTATTCAGGGACTTATAGTAAAATTTAACGGGTAACATTTTTGTGGAACATTTTAACCCTCTAAAACCCTGTTTTAATGTTGTTTTTTGCTATTTCTTAAAAGAAGGACAAAAAAGACCCATATCTTGAGGAGTTAGAGGGTTAACATTTTTTACAAAAATGTTCTCCGTAACATTTTACATAAATCTGCAGAACATATTTTTTACCTAAAATGTAAGGGTCACATGGTTTCTTATGCCGTTTAACAATAAGAATGTGCCAGAGCTGGGAAACTTTAACCCCTTCTCAAATAAAATCCAGATGTAAACTTTCAAAACGCCGATACACGTATATCTTTTTTTTGTCTCCTCTATCAGAATTTATAGCCCGGATCTTGTAATTTTTGAAAAAATTTGATTTTGTTGTACAGTGTTATTGTAGGAAACAATGAGTACCATTAGTACGGTAGTCTCTTTTAACATAAAGAACTAGTTCCATTACTATTTCCTTTTTTGGAAACTAATGTAATGTGTTTTGTAAGCGCGTAACAAAATATGGCAATCACAAAAGTAAGTCATTATATGGCAAGTACTTTTTAAGGTAATGCCTAATTTTTTGCTGGGTACATTTCGTTTTTTAGTTTTAAACAATAAATATTTCATTGGCATATTAAAGTTCATTTTATATTGCCGATTTTTGGCGATATTTGGCGATATTCGACAAGCGATTTGGCGAGAAATTAAAAAAAAAAAACTGGCAACAGTGACAGCATCCGTTCTGATTTGAAGAAAAAATCATGAAAGAATCAAATATATATAAAATTGCAATCGTTCACAATCCGAAAGTTTGCAGAAAGCAAGAGCAAATATATACGACGATTAATAAAGAGAACGACGAAAGAAGCTTTAGGTTTTATATGGACTTTTTTCATAGTGAATATTTAACACATTATGCTGGTGACGAAGAGAGCGAGCGGAAAAATCTATATTACATTCTGCTAGTGTCTAGTTTTTCCTGTTTTCTTTAAAAATTAACACAATCATTTTTCAATAGTGTTTCTTTCCTAATAATTAAAGACATTTAAATATGAGCAAAGTGTAAACTTGTGATGATTTGCTATAATTGTAATAAATTACAAGCACAACAGTAAAACTTGTATGTGTATGCACAATCTTCGTCAGTATTCGTCTTATCCACAAGGTCACGAACTAACAATCAATTATTATTTTTTGTTTGTGCAAACTTTAATCAGCAATAGGATATGAGAAATATTTTTTTTTTATTTTTTTTTTTGTTATATTTTTTTGAACTAATAAAAAAACACTAGAACAAATCGTAAAATATAAAAAATACTTTTGCAAAAGTTTAATATTTTATTTAATAATATTTTATTTGAAATATATATAAAAAATTTAATTTAAATCTTCTTTTGTATGAAGCATTTGCTAAAGGTAAAGGCGCAATTCTTAACTTTCATGTTGTTTCGCCTTTTTTACTCTGCAAATTTAAATCAACTGTTTGGCTGAACCAAAATGTCAAAACTGTGCGAGCTCACCATTCTTCCTTATTACATAATACAAAACGTTAATATATACGAGCAAAAAAACCTCTGTTTTGTAGCGAAGGCATATAAAATTTAATTAAATATTAATGTTGATTTTAAATATATTTTCATGGAATTCCATTTTTATTAGAAAACTTTGTTTATTAAAATGAAAAATTATGCTGCTTGTAGAAATGACAAAACAAACATGAAATTGGTAGGGGTGTTTAAATACTGCGTTTTGAATACAAATTTTGATAATTTAAAAATTAGAGTGTGTTTAAGTCTCAGATAACTTAAATATTAATAAAATTTTAGGGAAAGTTTTGTAATGCAAAATTAATTGTAATCTACCTGCCAGAATTTTCATACAATTACACGAAGTACTCATTTCACATAATGTGTGAAAATTGGAGTGGTAAAAAAGGTTTTTCATTTTTAGACTAAACTCCTTAAGGTTTTTTTCTTTATAACCTGCAGAAGAAGTTTTGCTGTGACAATATCCTTTTAAAATGGCAGACCAGTTACATATTAAACGTCCACTTTTGTGCCAGTTTCCTTACCTCAATCGATAATTATAACTGGTATTTACTGAAGTCAGTCAGCAATTACTAGTAACAAAAGCTACAGATCTTAACCCTTTTTTCGTCCGCATTTCACAACTTTCTAAATTTAAACGATCGTGTTAGCTACCCAAGATGCCACCATAAGTTAAAAATATGAGCTCAAAATATATAATAATATATTAAAAGCAATTTTTGGACTTCTCCGAATTAGACAAAATGCAAAAAAAAAAATAACGGTATTTGAAAGCGAATAAGTGAGTAACGAATTTAGCCCGTCTACAGGCGGTCTTGGGTACTAGAGGGTTAAGTACATTTAGTTTAAAAATCTTTTAAAACAAATCTACATATACAAAAAATTGTTGCAAGTGTGTTGTGACTTTATAACTCCCGATCGATTAAACCGAATTTGGTTGAATTTTTAGCATTTGTTCGTAAGGTAGTTTAGATGGTTTATCTAAGTTTGAGCGAAGTCCATATAAAAAAAACAACAATAAATGCGTAGGCGCCTATCAGTGTACGCAGTATATGGATTTGATTTAACGTTAATATTTATGCGCAGCGAAGCACATGGGAATCCGCTGGTGTCTAACTAAAGTTAGGTTTTTTTTTTTAAATAATAATAAGCAATAATTGGGCATTTGTTCTCTCTTTCATTAAACCTTTTCCGAAAAAGAAAAAGAAAATACAACATTCTTGTTTGTTTATGTATCTTTATCACATAAACAAACAATAATTAATTTGTACGTAAAGCTATTTGTAGAAGAAAAATATTACTTTCTAATTAACGTTAATGAAACATGGACAAGACTTGATTGATTTTTATTATTTGCAAGGATATTTCTATCGGACCATTGCACTGAAAAAAACAGTCATTTCAAACTTTAAAATACTTTTAAATACACACCGACGAAAAGACCATCGCCAAATAATTGACACAAAAAGATAGATATGATATGGGAAATTGAAGTAAGAGGATGTAAATATTATGTGATTGTTAATAAATTTTTGTGACGTAAACATAAGTTTGGATGATCTAGATGAATACAATTGTTATTTTTACGATAAAAGAGAGCTGCCACAGGATTAATAATTTACAGTTCATGGGATTTCTTTTGATTATTTAAATTCGTTTTATGATTTAATAAAAATCATTTATTTGAAATTATTTTTAAATAAATATAATATTAATGGTTTTGATTATTAAACTATAAAATTAATTAAAACTACAAAATTTTTTTCAATCATATAAACGAACCAAAAAATATTAATATAATTATGTTTTTTTCAGAAAAGGAATTTTAAAATTGTCTAAGCATGAAGGTATATACATATATACATGCATATAACATAACATATACGATATAAGGTAACCCATGCATTGATGATTCTATGGAATGAGATTTCCTATGGAAGTATATCTTTGTTCTACGGCTACTAATATTAATAAAATAAAACTTCTGATTAATAAAATTGTAAGATTTGTGTTTAACATAAGGCATCGAAATCTTGTTAATGGCCAATATGGAAATGGACGTTATAATCACATAATCCCGTATGTCAATACTTGTTTGAAATGTTCTTTTGGTTACTTTGTAACTTGTATTTCTAAAAAATAATCAAGAAGTGTACATAACAGTTTCAAGTACAGACATTTACTTTCTTGCATTCTACTAGGAATTGTCAATTGTTATTACCCCTTATTTATGGTTTAGTTTTTCAGAAGTCATTTCAGATTACAGTAGCTCATTTCTAGAACTGTTTTCCAAATGATTTAAGAGTATTTTCCTTTCTTTATCTTTGTATCGCAGAAAACTTATCAAAACAATAGTTTTTAAGCGACTTTGTATTAATATTAATTTGGGTTTAGGGTTGTCTAAATACTAAAATAAATTATTCTGAATTGTAATACGTATTTAGGACATAAAGGGCTTTTTATATTACGCTATGATAATAAATAAAAAAATACTATTAAAACAAACTATGTGTTTTTTGTTTATAAGATTATTTGTACTTTTAAGAAAGTGGCAAAATTTTTGCTGTCGACACAATACCTAAAAATTTTGTTGATAACAAGAATTTGAGTGGTACTTGCTAATCATCTTAACCATAGTGTATAGGGTGTCCGCCCAGAAGGTATAATACTTTTTTTGTTTACAATTTTTAACTAAATGAAAGAGAATGGATCTTTTATTGATAAATATTTTATTAAATGTCGGCAACTATGTATAGAATGCAATATCAGGTAAATGTCCGCCTCTATTAGCATCACAAATGCGAGCCCCTTTAAGCACATTTTTATGACATTCTGACACACTTCACGAGGTATTTCATTAACTTCATCGCGAATATTTTGTTTGAGTTACTTAAGCGTTTCTAGTTTCTTTGCATAAACCTTACCTTAGACATATTCCCACAAAAGAAGCTCGGGACAGTCAACTAAGGCCACCGTGGAGGCAATCAATATCACAATTTCTGAAAATAATTTGTTGTGGAAAGCGGTCCCGCAGTAATTCTTTTTATTATCTTGGCTGAACGCGATGCGGCACCGTCTTGGTGTACCACATGATATTCAAACCCAAAGCAAGCAGTTGTGGCTTCAAAACGTTTTTAGTCATATCACGATATCGCTCCACATTCACAGTTACCGTTGCGCCGTTTTCATTTTCAAAGATGTAAGGTCCAATTATTCCTCCTGACCAAATTGCACACCACACGCAAAAAAACATGGTTGAAGTAACAATAAGCTAAGAGCAACATATTATGGTTGTAAAAAAAACATAGTGTTGTTACATTTAATAATAATATAGCTGGTCTTGCAACCATATTGCTGTTGTGCAAAACAATAACATGGTAACGTCTAAAAACAATTTTGTTCAAATATAAATTTTAAATGGTTAAATTAAATGACAGATTGGCTTAAAAAATCACTTCATCTGGCATTTGCTGTGATATATTTTGTAACATAATAGCAATTATTTTTGATGTATAATATGACAGTTTTAAATGAAAAATATGTTAATGGTTTCACAATAGTACATAAAACACAAAAATAAATATTTATCTGCTTACATATACCTTAATATGTTGTAAACTTTAATATGTTGTAAACTTTTTTTTATTATTTTTTTCGTACTCGCACATACATTTTTATTTTTTTTTTTTCATTTTTTCTTACAATAAACACAACTTCAACTATAAGCTAACAAAAAATTATTAAACTGATTTTTAAGCGTAAACATTATTTTGTTTGCTTTTAATCATACTCTGATTAATATGAATATATTATGATCAAATGTATTATATTATTTTTAATAAGTTGTAAAACTTTAGTCGTGGTTCAAATTTGTTTATTCACATATTCATCCAAATGAAAAATCGGGTTGTCATAGGCGAGCTGAAACATTCTATTGGTATATGTACGGTGACATAAACGGTCTTGTGGAATGAGCTCTTGTGTCTTGAATAAAAAAGAAAACAAATGCAAATACTTCTGCAAGATTGTGCTCAAAGTGTTTCTTTGAAAACCAAGCTCCTGAGCATGGCGTTGAATTGAGTCTGATGGATTGTTTTAAACACTTTCTTGAGCAGCTGTAATGCTTTCAGCTGATTTTGCGGTACGTTTTGGTCTATGCTTAGGCTTATTACTCTTTCTTCGAAATCATTCACTACCCTATAAATAGTGCATTTTTTTGGCACGTTGTTTCTCCCAAAAATTTCATGTAACTTTCTTATCGTCACAGTAATCGATGATTTATTTTGATAAAATGTTTTAACGAATAAAACACGTTGGTTTGTCGAATATTGGTCCATAATTATATGGGACAAAAACACATAAATCCTGTTTAAAGTTTAAAAATTAACATGCTTTCCATTCTCCAGTCTTTTATTTATTTATTAAAAAAAAAAATTTTTTTGACTTGCACATAAATCTTTACATTCTTTAGGAAAGGGATAGATGAAAATGAAGACAGGTGGTGAAAGGAGATAGATATATCTATTTTATTAATTATTTTACTTCGCCGGCGAATATGCTAATAAAGAAGAAGTACCGACGAATACACTACACTCCAGAAATTTAAGATATATAGTTTTGTTTTTTTGTTTGCACCTCAATACTGAGATTTTTTTATGGCTTTTATTTTCTTATTAAGATTTTCATCTTGCATAAAAATATTTTTCTATATTTAATAAATCATAATGATTCTATGGTATTGGATAAATAATATATATTTTAAAATCTATTTATATTAGTTTTCATAAGAATAGCTCCTACTAAAAGTTATTCATTATTTACAACATGTACTCGTAAATTGTTAAAAAATCAAAATATTTTTTGTTGTCAATTTAAAACGTCACGTTTCCCATAAAATGTGACGTATGTGTTTTATTGCGCATAAATGTGAAAAATATATTCTTAAATAAAATCTCCTTCCTTCGTCATTGTTATTTTTTATTTTCTATTTTAACTTGTTTTATTTTAAAAAGTATCCTACATACGGCGGTAAAAATAAACAGCATATTTATTATGTTTCTAATGTAAATTAAATCTAAAAGATTTGTGTTTTGTTGTGTTTGTTGTCGTAAATCATATTTAGTGTTAGGTTGCGATTTTAACAAATGTGTATTTTGTACTTATTTGCAATGGTTGGTTTATACAGCATTTAAGTTTTATTATTGTTGGGATAGCAAAAATTTACGGTTTTACATTTTAAGCCGATAAAACAAACAGCTTGTTTTTGCTGTGTTAATTTTTAAATTTAATGTTTAGTTTTATTTATGTATTTTAGTTTTATTATTGCAAATCCTAATAGTCTTGCTTTACGTGCTTGAAAGTAAAACGTAGTAAAAAAAATATGAAAACTAGAAAGATTAATTGTAGTAAAAACAATACAAATTTTTTTATTTAACGCAGTGTGTTCCTTCCATTAGCAGATAATTTACTTTTAGTTTTCATGAAAAATGATGACAATTAAAGCTCATTAGAGCCAACAAGGGGATTGCGTTCTCACTTAAAATATGAGCATAGAAAAGGTTATAAAATCTACATCATGTAATCTATATCTTTAAAAAAATAATCTTACTGCGAAGGAAATATAGTGGGTTTGAGACCTTGATCGAGTTGAAAAAAAATATTAAAAAAGTCGTTATATGTGTTCCTTGTTGGTGATTTATTTTAGAAAGCTGTCAAAATTATTTTTATAATTTTTTAGGGCTTCCTTTAAAATGAAGAATTTTATTGCACACCCCAAAACCTAAAATCTGTACACAACGGCAGAATCAATTGCTTTTTGTTGCCAACATGCGACAACAATGTTATTCATTAAAAAAAATAGTTTAATATTAAAAGTGTTCAGACAAAAATTTTAACACATTTAATTTGATTAAACTTGGAAATGCTGTTAAACATGACCGAGCGGCAATTTTGAATTTAGTTAAAATTTTTGTTTTGCCGCTTTAATTTGTCAAATCATCCATAGTTTTTTTTTTGTATTTCTCTTCCCCACTAAATCGTGTTTCGTTTTAAAATTTCTAACAATTCAATTTATTTATTTTATTTATGCGTTGAAAAACTAAAAATGTTTTGTATTTTTCTTACACAAAATTCTACTTAAGGCCGCGTTAATTTGCTTACGTATACAGCTGATTGCCGCCCGTGTACGCATTCGGTTTACATTTGCCTTTCAGTATTAAAATAAAAGTAGACAGCACTTTCAAACAGATAAACATATTAGTAAATGTAGAAAAAAGGCTCCTTAATGTTAATAAGTAAAATCGTAACAAAACTTGCCTAAAAATTATACGACGCTGGTTTAAAGCATTTTAATTGGTCGTATGTTCATACTTAAGGCAGGTCGATTCTTTAAGTTTATACTAGCCAATTGAAGACAGACTTTAGACTTATTCTACCGGTTCGGCGTTTCTTAGTATTCCCGAAAACGTCCCGATATTTGCTAAACCGTATTTAAAAGGGTGCTAATTAAGCACGAGAAAACTTGTAAAATATAAATTACATATTAATAAGAACAAAACAAAATAAGAAGAAGGCGAGTAAAAATTACACGAGCTCAGTTTACCTGCCTTATTATCTATGCAAAAAACAAGTAAGTATGCCAAATTCGCCTATGCCGAATCTTATACTTATACACTTCACCACATGTCTAAATTAAATTATTGAAAATTTATTATTTGAAATCTTTTTTATAATAATTTACTTTAATTGTGCTTGATTCCTTCAAATATAAATACGAGGGCTGCTATATATATTTCTGGCCTGGCAACACTGAGTGCTGCCAAGTGCAATCTGACATTTTCATTGGAAAGTTTGTCATTTTTAAGCATAATCGTACTCAAAACGTTTTGACGTACGACCATTATTTGTGTTGTTTACAGTGACTTGAAAAAATTAATATAGAAAAAAATGGAATTAACTCGTGAACATTTTCGTGCCATCATTTTTCACAACTTTCGACGTGGATTATCACGACAAGAGTGCATTGATGAACTTAAATTTTTGTATGGCGATGAAGCACCATCCTACAGGACTGTGAAAAATTGGTGTAATGAATTTAATCGTGGCCGAAGCTCGCTCAAAGACGAATTCCGGGAAGGTCGCCCAAAAACGGCTGTTGTGCCAGAGAACATTGATGCCATGCGTGAACTCATAATGCAAGATCGACATGCGACATACCGAGAGATAGAGACATCCTTGGACATTTCTTCCACCAGCATACATTCGATAATGCATGAACACCTGGCCGTAAAAAAGGTTTGTTCTCGTTGGATCCCGCACAATTTAAAAGTCGCTCAAAAAGAGGATCGTGTCGATTGGTGCAAAGAAATGTTGCAAAAATATGATTGCGGTGCTTCAAAAGACGTTTATAAGATCGTCACAGGTGACGAATCATGGTTCTATGCGTATGAGCCCGAAACGAAACAAGAATCGACCGTGTGGGTTTTCAAAGACGAGCAAAATCCAACGAAAGTTGTTCGTGAAAGAAGCACTTCGAGGCAAATGGTCGCCCGTTTCTTCGGTAAAACTGGTCATGTGGCGACTGTTCCGCTTTAGCAACGTAGGACGGTCACTTCTGAGTGGTACACTACAATTTGTTTGCCTGAAGTCATCGGAGAAATTCGAAAAACCAACAAGAGAAGACGAATCATTGTTCACCATGACAATGCGAGCTCTCACACATCGGCTCAAACCAGAGCGTTTTTGACCGGCCGTACAGCCCTGACTTGGCACCTAATGACTTCTTCTTGTTTCCGCACATCAAGAAAAATATGCGTGGTCAAAGATTTTCATCTCCAGAAGAAGCTGTTGAAATGTTCAAAAACCATGTTTTTGAGGTGTCTCACTCGGAGTGGAAAAAGTGCTTCGACAACTGGTTTGAGCGCATGCAAAAGTGTATAAATCATGCTGGAGAATACCGTGAAAAACAATAAAACCATTTTTGATTATAAATATTCGCATTTTCACTATTAGGCCAGAAATATAAGGGCAGCCCTCGTATTTCATGATATTGTCAGGAAATATTTATTTTTTTAAACTAAACTAAAAAAATAAAAATATTTACTCAATGGTTACTGTGTTTTTTTTATAAAATTTTTTTTTAGTTTTTTATAGCTTTTTGCTTCATTTATTCAATGGAGTTCTCCTTTAATCAATTTTGGCTTTAAGTATAATACTCTGAGATTTTCCTTACAAAATCTGGGTAGAATCGACTGATGACCTATATATGAGCAGTAGCGAAATGGCCATATAGATATGCTTTCCCCGCAGTAATACATTTCATTTTTTTAGTTTAGTTTAAAAAAAATAAATATTTCGTGAGAATATCATGAAATATTTATATTTGAAAGAATCAAGCACAATTAAAGTAAATTATTAAATTAGAGAAGTAAATCCAACCAAAAAAAAAAAAAAATATTGGGGTCACCAGATATTAAAAAACAAAAAAAAATAAAAATAAAAATTTAGCATTATATATAAATTTACATAAAAATATCATCATCCTCTTCAAACTTAAATATATAAAATGCCTAATGAAACCAAGTTTTAAACAAAAAAAAATCCTTTACAAATTAAAAAACTGCTCTTTTATTTCTCCCAAGTAAAATCGTGAAACTATGTTTGCTCAGTATATTATTCAACCGAATAAACATTTGTTGAATTCAATACTTTTAAATATCTAGGTAAGCGTGTAAATACAAATTATAATATGTTTTCAGACTAAATATTGTAATTTTTTATATGCTGTCTGTTTCTCCCCTATTTTATGACAAATGTATGTCGCATGTTTATATATTTTAATGAGTCTCCCATGTGCTGATATTGACACTCATTTATTGTTCAAGCGCAAAAAAAAAAAGAATTAACAACGAACACATTTTGTAATGAGAAGAATGCTTAAACCCTTTAAGGAACAGTGGCTTACACAGGAACTATAAATGAAAGAGTAGGCAAATTTTAATGCAGAATTATAATAAAATTTAAAATAAAGAAATTTTTATGTAATTTATTTACTTATGGGATTTATGAATGATGGCTTTTAAATCAAAATTCTTTTTATTTGAATGATTAATAAATAGCATTTACGTTTGCAAATTATTTCGGGAATACGGCCACAGTGGCTATTCTTGACAAAGCGCATTTTATACCATCTTCCGATCATGTAACGAGCCACACTTACAATTTTGCCTTCTAGAAGTCAGTTGGTGCTACCTTATGAGTATAAAGGAGTGCATTTACGTGATGCAGAGGAAATGATTAATAGGTGTCAAAACGCACGACCTTACAGCCGAATTGACAGGTTCATTTCTCGAAATCAGGTTATAGCCAAATTTATGTTTCAATAAGTCGATGCCTGCGGGCGCTCTACGGCTAATAGCTTCGTCCTGTTGTAAGAAAACCTTGCCCGGATCAAATTTATTCGTATTTACAGCAAAAAATCACTGCTCATTGTAGGGTGACATACTCTATATAAAAGATAATATTACCGTTAAAACGTTTCACAAAATTAACATCTTTATAAATACATAGTATATTTAATATTTACATTTATTGTTCAGGCGTAAAATAAAAATAATTAACAACGAACACATTTTGTAATGATAGGAATGTTTAAGCTCTTGAAGCAACAGCGGCTTACAATAAATGATAGTGTGTGCACAAAGTTAGCAAATTATTTAATAAAATCTAATAATATAGGAGTAAAATCAAAGAATTATATTAGACTGGCAGTGCCCACGACTTTGTATGCGTGTCATCTCAAATTTTCTTAAAATTCAAATTTAGAAAAATGTGCTTTTAAATATTAATTCCAAAGTTCTGCAGACAGTATTAAAATTTTTTAATTAAAAAAAATCTCCTTACAACTCTTTAAGTAGCATTTTACCGGTGAAATTGAGTGCTATCACATTTGTATCTTTAGTTTGACATATGACATATTTAACATATTGTTATGTTTTTCCCTTTTTAGACAAACGTAGGGATTCTTTTGATTTCAAATACCACTGTGGTTTACTATATATTCTGTATTCTTACTCTGTGGCTGTATCTGGCTTTACTTCTTGATCCTACGGTCTTGTGAGTCCTATGGTTTCGTATTTACTAAACAAGCGTCCTTTTGTTAGCTAATTGTTGTATTATTCTATACACACACAATTAGTGGAAGTAACTTATTCACAACGCTCATACGGATAACAACAACAGGGGTTACAGATTTTATTTTCGTAACAATATTTTTACGAACAAAAGTATTTATATTTTAACTAAGAATCTAAGGGGATCTCCTCAATACGTTTACGAAAACTGAGTTACAGATATGTTCTACATCGACTCACAGCTTTGAGTGGTGGAATGATTCAGTGAGGTGTAACACGATAATACACAGAGGTGACTTAAATGCAGAGAAAAGAAAGAAAAAGGTCACACCTATTTAGATAGAAATGAGCAGAATGGTGGGTATTGTAACGTAGAATTCAAACTTACTAGGGCAACTGTCCTGAACAGAACTTGCAGGCACTTGTTGCCCTTCCTTACCCGAATATATTTCAGGTGATTCAATACAACAAACAAGTCTTGTGGGAGGAATTGATTAGAAGCATAGATTATATTACGAGTACACACAGATTTTATTACTTCCGAGAATCAACAATCTATTTCTCGCCAAAGAACATTTGGACATAAAAAATTATGACGATTTTTTCAAACAATCACGCCAAAAAAAAAAATCAACTATTTGTGGTTTCAAGAAGATTATAAAGATTAAACGTAATCAGAATTGTAATCAGGATTGATAGTGAACTAACGTTATTTGAACCATGAAGTTTATTTATAGAAATCTTTATTTTATTGGACCTTTTGTATTCCAATCACAACTATTATTGCTTTGCTTTTGTAAATAGAAATTCCTGAAATTTTAAACAAAAATATTCATTCCAATTCTAAACAAAAACTCCGCGCAATTTTTTTTGCTTTTACCTTTTCTTCTATTATAAATTATGTATATTTAACGAAAATTAAAATGCAAACGAGCAACACAGCTTCCTCCAAATACCGATTTGGCACTTTTTGATTTTTTCTCCAACGGAACTCTTTTCAGGTGGAAAATTTTTTCCTCGAGAATATTCATGACTGAGCTGATTATTTTCTTTTATGCAGAATGCGTTCTGATGGCAAAAATTAGTAAAATGCTGACAAACACGGGAAAATAAAAACGGAGAAACCTTCGAGGAACATAACAATAAACGGTAAT
Organism: Gymnosoma rotundatum; assembly: GCA_916610165.2. Taxonomy (NCBI): domain Eukaryota; kingdom Metazoa; phylum Arthropoda; class Insecta; order Diptera; family Tachinidae; genus Gymnosoma; species Gymnosoma rotundatum. The sequence continues at coordinate 109,849,320 of OU744337.1, forward strand.
ATTAATAGAAAGCGAAGTACTGAGGAAACTTCGAAAACAAAAATAGTTTACTATCCAGAGCCAATACTCTTTTTATTTAGCTAAAAATTATTAAAAGAATTTATAAAACAGTTTTATATTCTACTTAAAGTTCTGCTCCAATTAAATTTATCTGTTCTTGGTTTGTTATACTCTTTTAGAACAAATACAGTTTTACAAATCAAATTTTATTTAAGATTATATTTTTTTTTTTGTTGATGCGGATAAATATTTTTCGATCTCAATACCAGCGTGTAAAAACGTATTAATCCGTGTAGAATATGAATATTTTACATGATAATGCATCAGTTCAATTGTGTTTAATGCTATGGTGTATAATTTTAACAACATCAACCATTAGACATTAAGAATAACAAATCATCCTAATAATTAACACACATGCACACACAAACATTAAAATCTAACAATTATGCGTTTTTACCGAATTACGGCGCATATACGTTTTCATTTACAGATATCGTGCATTATGAATGTTCATATTTTATTTTTGGATTTCAAAATTTAATTAGCCAAAAAGCTTTAATTAAAAATTGGTTCTTATACAAACACAACTAAGCGATTATACAGCTGTCATATAATTTCTCATTTCTTTTCTGTTACAATTTTCGGTATGAAATCATGACAAAATGTTCATGATTTTTTTTTTCAATATCGTGGAATTTTCTTGGTGCTAATTTATAAATATTATTGCTAAATCTGGAAATAATATGTGAATATGTCGAATTTGCAACTCAAACTTACCAGGGAAATTCGGTTATACATTTTTTAGCGAGGGTTACTTATGAGATTTAAAAATAAAATTGTTATGTTTTTTTCCTTTTGGAACAAACGAGCGGATTCTTTTAATTGCAAATACCCCTGTGGCACATTTTAAATTCACTTTTTATTACTCTGTGACTCTATCTGGGTATACTTCTTGATCTCACGGTTTCGTATTGACTAGGAATGCAAGACATGCACTCGAGACACCACTCGATCGCACTATACGTTTTGTTATAAAAAGGATTTTATCAAACGAGTTCAACATAAATTCAGGGGTACACGAATCTCTCTTCTTTCTTATACTTTTATTTCTTACTTTTACAAATTACTTTCTTTTTCAGACTTTATTACTCTCTTCACTCTCTTGCAAATAACTGCAACTATTGCAATACACATACATTCGGCAAATCGCCAAGCCTTTACAGATTGGGCCCAAGCGACAAGATATGAAAGATATGCTCAATTATGATCTCATAAAAAAATCTGATTGCGACCGTTCAATAGAGTCGATTGTAATGCGCTTACACACAGACGCTTAACAGAAACTGATGCTTTATCTGTAAGTATGGGTGTTCTGGACATACAAATTTAGAATAATGTTCGATATACTAAACACATTTTTCAAATCTCAACAGGAGCTTTCAAGTGTCTTGGTCCATCTGATCTCTTTACTATTTATACCACCTACATTTGGCCAAAAGTGAAATACAACTTTCATGTATGGGTCGGTGTTTAAAAGTCTATTTTGAAGTTATTCGACCGCATACAGGAGATAGTGAAGAGGCTCATAGGTGACAGTAGGGTATCCAACTCTATTAACTCACTTGAACAGCTACGCAATGTGGATTGTGTTTCGCTGTTTTATCGATAACACAATGGAATGTGCTCTTATGATTTTAGGGAATTCGTTCCCGATATCCGCACGTTTTTGTATAAAGCTCGCTTATCATTCAGAGCTCATCCATTTGTGGTCGATTAGTCAAAGAATCACACTACGCATTATAGACAGAACAACAGTTTTTATGTGAAATTATCTTCCCGCTGAGGTCTTTCCTATCACTTTAAATGTAGGAAAATGTATATGGAATATCCGCAAACACTACTCCCTCCATACTCATTTCCATAAGCTAATTTCTTTGTTCTAGAACAAAGTAATATTTGAGTAGGGATAAACCCCTGAGAGTGGAATAAAAAAGTAAGTCTTTCTCTTTTTTATTTATTTTATTTGTTTTTTCCAACTTTCTCCACACTTAAAACAAAACTTTAGTTATTCCTAATTAATTCGATCATCTGATATTAGGTACGGTAATTATCTTATATAAGAAACTTTAAAACCCAATTAAAAATTTTTTAAATTATTGTATTTTTCTTATAAAAATATAAAGGGATAAAATAATGTTTTTGTTCTGTATAATGCAAAATTGAGGAATTAAATAATATAAGTATTCCGTTAAGTTTTAACTTTCTGTCAATTAAAATTTATTAATATTTTTTTTCAATCCCGGGTTGTGTTGTTAAATTGTATTTTTTTCATCGAAATAATTTTAATATTTACAAGTTTTAGGATGTTAGTTATTTTCTCGTATGTTTATAGAATGCCTTGTGTAAACGCTCAGCTGGTACATAAGCTCTATTCTTATTTTAAAACTTTTAATTGAGAGTAGATGTATAAAATGTTTTTAATTTTTCCGCTAAATTTCCTTAGTAAATATTTGGCTGCTTTGTTACTATTAAGCTTAATGCAGCAAAATCATCAAATATAATGTAAAATTCATATTTTTAATAAAACAACCTTTTGATGCAACATTTTTTTAAAAATTTCATTGTTTGTAAAAAAACATTAAAAATGGAGTTGGTACACATCCTGCTGCTTATTTTTTGTTATTTTCTCCATTCATATTACAATTGAATTACTTATATTATGCTTAAAATTATACGGTCATAATGTAAACAACCATTGCAATTTCTGCTCTAAAAAAATGGAATGATGGATGAATAGTTAGGTAAAGACCTAAGTGTAAGAACTGTTGGTTGGTTGCTTGGTTAGATGAATATTTAAATTTATTATCGTTCATAAGTTTGCAATGATGTCGTTTATGTTCTTTTTAATGTAAATTGTGTAAAATTACTGGATGTTGTTGCTTTAAATTTAGAGCAGAGGCGGGCAACCTGCGACTCGAGGGCCAACTGCGGCTCACGTGCACTTATGGTGGCCGGCCCTTAAGCAGAGGTTATGAAAAAAATATATTCTTTTGTCTGGTATTCGAACGAAGATATAAAATCATAACGAAAAAAGTTATGGACGTTAAAAATAGTTCGAAAAACGAAAATATTTAAATATTTTATTTGCTTTGCATCTAGAATTTTAAGAACGATTAATGGATTTCAGCAGTAAATAAAGCTATTTTGATGTATTTTCAATTCAATTTTTGTTAACAGATGTGAACGAAATTCCCGAAAATTTTAAGATAGAATTAATTGAACTGCAAGAAAAAAGGATCTATATATGAAATTTATGGCATAAACAAAAATTTAATTTTATAACAATATTGATGCGCACATATTTCCGCAATTCATTAATAACGTAAACAATTATTTCATTGCTTGAGAACACATTTATTTTTTTTATGTTTTTCGAAAATTACTTTTTAAAATCAAAGATAGATCGCGAATTACAGAGGAGAATTTATAAAGAAGCTTAGTAATTGCTACTACTAAAATTAAACCACACATAAGTACCTTATCCACAAATAAGCAGTGGCAAGTGCCTCACTATTATAATTATACAACTTGTTATTAATCTTTTGTAATGTTATAGTTCAGTATTAAAAAGTATCATAAGTATATTATAAGAAATAATTTATTTTTGTTTAAATTCTAAAAATGTTCTTCACCGTTTTATGAAAACATAATTTTCGTTTATCTGCAAAACCAACGTTAATGGCCCGCTTAAGTTTGGTTGTTTTCAATTTTGTCTTGCATTAAAGAAAGGTTGCCCATCCCTGATTTAAAGTATATATTAATGTTGCACTTTTCATACATATATATTGCCTCTTTTGGTGTAACTTTAATGATTACAGGAATGAATGCACCAGTAAAAAATTAGTAGGTGCATCATGAATTTACTTTATATGAATATTAAAGAACTGCTATTATGTTTCATAATGTTACTATAAAAATTAAGTTATATATATGGATGTGCATGTGTATGTGTATCATTTCTATCCAACCAACTACATTCAGTTCTCTTCTTCTCTCTGCTTCTTTTTATGCACTTTTTAAAATGGCTCAAACAATGACACAAAAATGACACTCTATTATGTGTACCTTATGAGCAATCTTTATTAAGAAACAGGTATGACTTCTAGTAATTTTTAATTTCTTAGTTTAATGGACCATCGGAATTTTTTGCTTCAAAAAACATAACAGACGAGATTGCATCCCAATACTCCTACGATGGAACCTCTGCAAATTAGTTTCAGACAGATAGGAATGGGCAGAAGGAGCTTACATTTAAATCATAATTCATATATACACATTTTTTTGTTAGTTTATTTCTCATTAAAAATAAAAAGCAGTTTTCTTTTAAACAGAGAGCTCTTTCGGAGTCTAAAAAAACCCACAAATAATAAAATTTTTTTTGGAATAAATTTCCGTTCCGTTTGTTAAAAAATTCTTCATTTCTAAAGATTTTAGTGTAATCATTTTTTTAATCTCTTCATGAGCGTTCAATCTACTAGAAATAAATTAGTAAAGTTTTCTTTCTGATTCATATGGTTTGCTGGTTATTGCTAGCTTTAAGTGCAAAATATACAAACTCATAATATAATATTCGTAACAAAATTTACGTTAATTGGTTTTGAAAGAAGTACAAGAAGATACTAAGAAGTTTTTTTATAGTGAAAGCTATGTTGCATCTAGCGCCGTTTTATAATGAACTTTTTGAAACCATATCGTGTTATATTGATATCTGCTCTGGGCACATTGGCTATGTGTCGTGAAGCAAACAAGGGACAAAAAAACAACTCGTCAAACCGTCCGTTTGCAGAAAGCAAAAACATATGTGTGTGGTGTTTAATAAAGAGAACAACGAATAAGTCTTTGGGTTGGTATAGACTTCGTTCTATTAAATTAATATTGATTGATTATGAAATTTTCCTCGTATTCTATACATGTATACATGTAGCATTCCATAGGTTCTGTTTGTGTCTAATTTTCACGTTTTTACGTTTGAAATTTACGTTTAATTTCTATATCGAGTGGCGTAATTTTCCCTCAGATAAAATCATACATCAAAAAAAAATATAAAACTAAAACAAGAACAAGAGCAAGTAAGGGTGCTATATTCGGCTATGCCGAATCTTATATACCCTCCACCATATATGTAAATCTGTTTAGTAAAGTAACAGAGAATTAAAAAATAAATAAAGTATTATATATAATTTTGCATACAAAAAAAAATTTAGTATTACTTGAAAGATCTCTTGAAAATCTTTTAAATGATATCCATATTGAATAAAAAAAAATATTATGCACAATCGTACTTTTCTTTGAGAAGTACAGTGGCCCATAATTCGGAAAATATGGGCGATCGTCAATTTGCCACATATATTAGTCTTTTTGATAGGAGTTACTTCACTAAACTAGATTTGTTCTAAGTAATATGGAAAAATTAGAGGAAGTCGTGGTATTTTGCCCGTTGCCTCGAAGGACGTGGACCAATCTTGCTGCTTTTCAATAGCAAAATTTTCGAAACTATGTCTAATCGATTGGAGTATTTAAAATTTCTCTAGCTCATCTAGTGCCTTGGCAAAGCTGATTTCAACCCAAATACGGAAGGACAGACGGACATCACTTAACCGACTTCGCTATGCATAAGAACTTAGAATATATATACTTTGTGGGTTCGGAAATGCGTATTGTACAAATTACAAACGGAATGAAAATCTTAGATATACCCTTGTTTCACTGGTGAAGAGTTTAAAAAACGGTTATATCGAAAAATCTATTTAAAAATCTTAATTATAAAAAATACTTAATTAAGATCAGGAAAAAAATTTAATTTAATTTTTTTTTTTAATTATTATTTGAACTGTGAATATTATAAATGAATAGAAATTATTTTGGCCTAAGTTCATTTTATTTTTAATTTCTAAAAATCTACCTTAGTTGTGTATTTTATAAACATCATCTATTTAACCAACTTTGTAAATACGAATACGAGAATATTCATATCAACATTAATTTGGTTAGACGAAATTTACACACAAACCAATGTATTTCTTTACTGTTCTCTCTGTATTTCGTCTTGTACATTTGTTTTTGCTTTGTTTCGTAGCGGTCCAGAAAGTGCAGCATTTCATTCTGCTAGCGTCTAATTTTTCTTGTTTTCTTTGGAAAACATCCGCATACATTTGTAAAACTAAATTTTCTTTCTAAAAAAGATTTTTAGAAATTAAAAATAAAATTAACTTAAGCCAAAATAATTTCTATTCATTTGAAAAAAATTTAGGCTCACGCATGCTACTGCAGAATGATTACTAAAGACGTATCCTTAAAGTTAATAAAAAAAATCAATTTAGCTAAAATCTCTCAAAATTTTATATATTTACAGCGTAAATAAAAGAATACTTCATATGTAGTTGTGCCACATCATAATGTTTTGTACTTTTAAAAAACAAATATTATTTCAGTTTACACAACAGTAAATCAGTTCGTTGTAAAAGACTTTTTAACAAAAAGCTCTTAAGCAAACAACATTAAAACATGTTGAAGCATCAGTATAACGAATTGTGCTAAATAACAAACAAAGCAAGTAATGTAATGTAATGTAATTTAATGAAACATAACGCAACCTAATGTTTTTTGATATTTTTATTCATTAAGAGGGAAAAATGAAATTTTATTTTGTTTGTTGTTCAAGCAATGTATGTTACAGTTTTTTTTTTAATATTTAAAAATCAATGTGAAATCATTAAATTCTTACTTTGTAAACGTGTATATAGAAAAAGTTTTTTGCAACTATCATCTGAAAATGGATTAAAACTTAATTGAATTTTTAATTGACACAATTTTTATTTAATTGAAAAATTGATATAATTTCTTTTAATTACACAACAATTTGAATCAATTACATATTCATTTTGTTAATTTTTTACTAAATAATAACTGTTTCAATTACAAATTGAAAGCAAAAAAAAAAAAGGACTGCAATAGATGCAAAGACTTTTTATAAGTCGTTGTTATCCTGCTTTCAAAAAGCGTTAAATTTTTTTAGATTTTAGATGATGAATCTAAAGCGTTTGTAATTTTTGTTATAAGTGGCTGCTGTCATAAACTGCTTAATATGTTTATGTAGTTTTTTCTCTTTCGATAGAATTTTATATCCTGGTTAAGCCTGGTATTGATTTGCTTCCAATGTAGATGTACGATATGCGTTGGCTTTGATTTACATGCAGTTACTAAAACATTAGACGTATTGTGCACCATTTATACACACTAGTGGGATTGTTTTGCATAGTTTAACACGTTGACTGCCAGACAGATTTTCCATAGTTTGTCCGAGGCGCCAACATGAATTTTTCATTATGTGATGCATATTATGATGAAATATTGTTTCTAGCAAATAATATGTGTTATAAAACAATGTTTGAAGCATATTTCGTGGTGGGGGTCACCGGTGACCCCCGCGGCAGTCAAAGTGTTAACATTAATGTAATTTTGCTTTATTTTCGGCTTTTTGGTTATTTTTAATTAATTTTCTAAACATTTTTAGAAAGAAAAATTATTTATAAATGTATGCGGACGTTTTCCAAAGAAAACAAGAAAAATTAGACGCTAGCAGAATGAAATGCAGCATTTTCTGGACCGCCACATCCTTCATCAGCATTCTTTGCATCTATCTGCCTTATGTTATGTACATCGTAAACATCATCTATTTAACCAAATAATCTTAATGTTAATTTGGTGAGACGAAGTTCACACACAACTTAAAGCTTTTCTATGTCATTCTCTTTGTAACTCGTCTTGTACATTTGTTGTTGCTTTTTTGTACTAGCAATTTGATAGTCACAAATGCAACTTTTTATTTTTAATTATTCATACTTGTTTGCTCACAACATTATAGACACTGTTTCAGTATCATATTGACTTTTATGAGTTAAGTATGAATGTAAATACGCGGTGCCTAGCGTTTGTTTTAATTTTTAATTTTTACCCTGACCATTCGGTAGGTAGAAGTGCATTTCATTCTGCTAGCGTCTAATTTTTCTTGTTTTCTTTGGAAAACGTCCGCATACATTTGTAAATAATTTTTCTTTCTAAAAATGTTTAGAAAATTAATTAAAAAGAACCAAAAAGCCGAAAATAAAGTAAAATTTCATTAATTTACTTTATTGTTAATAATCCAAACAAAAAATAAACTTTAAAGAGACACTTTTGGCATTCTGCAGTAGCTAAAATTTTTTTTCCTAAACTTAATTGTTTTTTATAACTAAGATTTTTAAATAGATTTTCGATATAACCGTTTTTTTATCAACACCACGAATAGAAGAAAAACAATATAAAGAATTGATCATTCCGTTTGTAATTTCTAAAATATCCATTTCCAAACCCACCAAGCAATAATACGCTTGGTGGCAAAATATCTTTAATTTCGTAATAAATTTAATCATGGAAAAAATTAGTAATGCTTGAAAACTCTAAGCACCTTATTTTCTTTTATTTTGCTTGTTTCCAGATTTAAAAATGATTCTTCGAAGGTTAAGTACTTGTCGAATATTAAAGTACTTTCTTCAAAGAGCCTACTTTCTTAAATTTTTTATAGAACATAAACCTCTGGATAAAGTTTGTAATAATTTTCGCAATAAATTATGTCACTTACGGAGGTACGTGTGGGTTATTACCTTTAGTTTGGGAGAAAATTTGCTTACGATTTTATATATTAATTCTGGCCGAACTTAATTTAGCAGGCGTTAAAGTGGGCGAATAATTTTCAAATTTCATACAAATGATTCTGATTATTTAAAAATGATATGCGCCAAAAAAAAAAAAAAAAAAAAAAAAAAATGCCGTAGCTCTAAATTTAAGTTTCACTTCTTGTAAATATGGACTGAGCATTTTGATTTATCCATTTTTTTCTTGACTCGATCTAAAAATGCCTATGTGCCATGTTTCATTGTTCTTCAACAACTTCTTCTATTTTCTCAAAACTTAATTTTAAGGAAATTAGAAATTACACGTTGAAGAAGTCGTGGGCACTGCTAGTTTAAAATAAATAAGTTTAATAAATGTAAAATAAGCAACTTGATACTTGCAATGTTCGATTTCAAAAAAATACAATTCGAAACGTGTGTCTAATATGATTCGAAGAAGACTCGCATAGGTCTAGTAATATGACTAAAAATGACTCGGAAAAGTTTCGAATTTTTCCCGACAAAACAATTAATTTCGACTCTAAAACGAGTGCATAAGCGATATTTATAATCGTGTAGAAGAGTTAAATAGACTCGAATATTATCAATAATTGAAAAAATTCAAAGTGGATTTGGTTTTTTAAAACATTTTTGTTTAAAACATTTTTTCAATTGATTTTTGTGTTTGAATAAATATGTATAATATTAGTATTTTTGTTTCCTTTTTCCTGAAAATGCCACCCAACGTTGTGGCAAAATATTTAACAATTTTTATATTTTAAAACTGAACCAGTGCGCAGAGGAGTATTTGAGGAGTATTTGCAATTTTCTTCACTTTCCTGACTTTTACACGATATGATGTAGAATTTTGTTCTCTATCGATCTGCGTAATTTTCTCTTAGGATTTCATCAAATTAATTTTTGCCTTTTTGGCCAGCTTTTTGGGTCAAATACTCCTCTGTGCAGTGTTCAATAAATTAGAAGAGAAAATTATTTAATTAGTTTATGTTACAAATTATTAAGAAACAATTTAATTTAGTTCGGCCGTAATATATTTCATAAAATAAGTTTTGTACTGATCTACAACATTTTTAAACTTTCTACAACTCACGTCAATCGATATAGCATTCAGAGACTAACAAGTGCCTACTAAAGGTAACTGAAAACTGTTATAACGATCACTCACATCCAAACTGGTTTTTACCGTCACAAATTAATATCCTCTTCTTTCTTTTTAATTTTTATTTAATAAATTTAAATAACAATTCATTTATTACTAATGGAAACTACTTCAATAAATTGTTTTCAACAATACTATCGTTATATTAACTTGTCAAATGCTGCCACAAATCTTGTATCTTTTTTAATAAAAAATACCATGAGTGAAATTTAATATTTAAAATTTTATTGAAATAATTAAAATGCATGTGAGAAATTATCATCGTTATAATGACTCATTTGTTTAATAGAAATTTCAACTTAAACAACATTCTACTCAACAAAATTAATTCTTCGAAAAAGTTTATTTAATACATTATGTTGATTATTTTATTATAAAGAGTAGGGCAAAAGTAAAAATGTAAAATGATTGTCTATACAATTAGTTTAATATATTATTGTACAGTAAATTTTCTACGCAAGAGAGAATGTTTTTCTCTTAATAATATTGAAATCGCATTTTTAAATACATTCCTTAAATTACATCCTTCTAATTAAGTAAGAGTTTGATTAAATGTTTTCTCTAGTAGTAAATGTTATTTTTGGTAATCAATATTATGAATTGAGGATCATTTCTAAAAGTGTAAAAAAAAATATGTTCGTTATATTAAATTTTAAATAAAGATGTTCGTAGCATTAAATAACTTCTATCTACCGACTAAGAATGACAGATATGGTGATTTCTCGCTAAACGTAATGATTTAAAAATTATTTACATTGAATTTTTTATTTTGGCGACATGGCGACTGGGCAATAAATTTAACTTAACAATTGTTGTGAAAAAATTATTTTATGTTAAAAATTCTTCAATGTAGTCATTTTAATGTCAGTATTAAATGTGAATACTATTTACTGTAATTGCAAATGTTTTTACATTCCTACTGTTGTTAGTTTGACTTATTAAATCAAAAAAGCGTTTAGTCTTACCCTTTTAATAACCTTCTCTACAGGTGGAAAGGATATATCTAAAGATATATCATACATAACAATTTTCATATATAAACATTTATTTCGCCTCACCTTGTAAAAAATATTCAAAAAGACTTGTCTTTTTCAATTAAAGCCAGAAAACATAATATTCATAGCATTATAGACTGCCATTACAATACTAATTACATATTTAATCTGATAATGCTAGTTGTCAGTATTTACAACAGGTTGTAATTTTTTATTTAATTTTTTTTATATTTTCTTTTTTGGGAAACAACTAAAACGTCTAAAACAATAGTCCGTATATTTGATTACATGATGCCTAAAGGTTTTCATGTTATTAAAATATTTATAAATTTAGTAATTTTATTATGACAAAAAGATATTTTTTTGGTTGACTAGAACTATTAAGATAATTGCGTTAAAACATTGATGATTTTTGTTAAAACCTGAATTTTTGAAATTTTGAAAAATTTTAATATTGATATAATTTAAAAGCTTTTGATGAGATCTTTGAGGAAATACTAACAATTTTTAAAAATGTTCAACCCATTAAGAGCCGATGAAATTTTAATGTGAAATAATGTAATACTTAGTATTTTTTTCTTATTTTTAATTCTCTGTCACCCCAATATTTGCTTTTTTGACTGGAGTTACTTCCCTAACTAGATTTACATAAATGGTGAAGGGTATATAACATTTGGCGTAGCCGAATATAGTACACTCACTTGTTCTATAGTCTTTTTATGTCATATCCGGCAACTTTCTACTTTTACTTTGTACTTTGTTATTAGAGCAAAATTAATGATTCATAAGTATGTGTATCAGTAGTGCGACTCAATACTCTTTTTTAACGATTGTCGGTTGGTTGAATCGACTTAACAACAAAATTCTCGATTTTACCATTCAGTAAAACTTTAATAATATTTACTGTTGCTAAAAACCAGCTGATTTGTTAGCAAGTTGCTCATCGATATATATGCGACTATAATTTTTAATTTCATAAATAAGTCGACAAAGCAACAACAAATAACTAGACATACTTGAATACATGTACGCACATTTAAAATTAATTTTAAAAATACATTTCTGGTTAGAATAAAAATTGCACATATGATTTTAACATATTTAAAAAGAGGTAATCGCAACTGCACAACCAAAACAATTATTATTCTTTTCTTATTGTCATACTCCTTTCATGCATATTTGAAAATACGTAATCATGTGTGTAAATAGACGTCTTAGAAATAAACCATGTATGTACCTCTCTTGAATTCACATGTTTTAACTCTTCTCTTTTGTGTTTTTCGTTTATTTGTTAACTAAGGTGCCACACAATTTCAACTTGTAAGTCTATAATCGTTAAGCTGAACTTAGTGAATCACTTAGTCGTTACTGCAAACAATGGAAAATGTTGACAAATATAACAATTTTTATATTGTTTAAAAGTAGTGAATCGCGTTACAGGGATGATATGTTGGTACTTTTTTCACATTCTGAAACTAAAGAGTAAAGCAGTACATCAATCGCTTAATTGGTACAATTTAGCAAATATTTTAATTTTAAATGTTTTTCCTTGTTATTTTTTATATCATTCCAAGTAAACTATAACTAAAAAAACCTGGTTGTGATATGGTCACAATAACCATATTATGTTCTTTTTTTAACAATGTATAATTGCGGAGAACCAATTATAGTTGTTTTCACCAAAACTCTAGTCACGATAAACATTTTTTGTTAACTTTCAACGTTTATATGGTCACTGTGCACAAAATGTGCAACATGGTTGGTTTAAGCTTAAAAATACTTTAACCACAACCAAAGTTTTATAAATTTTTAAAAATATTGTAAGATATTTAACCATAATATATTATTATTAATCAAAGTATGGTTAAAAGTAACAGAATAATGTTTGCTCTAAAAAATATGCTTGACAGTTTAGTAATTTTTTTTGATAACTAAAATTTGAAATTGTTTTGTATTGATAGAGAAAGTTAAAAAAAAATAAAAATGTAAAAATTTGAAAGGAAATAAAAAGGAACCAAGATGTGTATGCATTGTAAGCATATACATATTTATTTTTGTGTTTTCAGCACAATTGTGAAATCATGTATTTGAGGTCAAACCTATATTTTTTTATAACTGATTCTTGTAGCCTATAACCTAAGCGTTGTTATAAGCAAATATAAATATTTTTTTTGTGAATTTATGTTGCTACATAATTTTTATGACAAATCGTAAATCAATAATACTGTAAGAACAGAGTCGTTTATATCTGGAAAATTTTAACCATTTAATGTTTATAATTAAACATAATTATGTTTATACTTAAGAATGTTATTGTTTTGCTAGAAAAAAATATGGTTACAAATGTAAAATCGTAACAACACTATGTTTTGTTTGCAACCATAATATGTTGCTCTTAGATTATAGTTACCTCAACCATATTTTTTTTGCGTGTAGTTTAATAATAAAAGTTGCTACATTTAGCTTTGTTTTTAATCGAAAATATACACATTATATCGATATATACATATATGTATGTATGTAAGAAGAATAGTTTCATTTATTTTTGGTGATTTTTTAAACTGATATTGGCGGGTTTTTTTTTTTTGCAAAAAAAAATCTGACAACTCTGTATATTTTTTTGTGAAAAAAATTATTTCTTTTAAGAAATATTTTTCCAGTTATTCTTTAAATTATTTTGAAAATACACAATGTGTTTCTTTTATGATAGTAACAATTCCGAGAAAATATTGTTTTTTTTTTATTGTGTTGTGTCTTTTAGCGTATGTCTGTCAGAAAATAATTTTAATTGGTTTGAACGTTTTCTTTAGTCATTGTGAATGAACTTGATAAAATTCTTGTAATGCGGAGTTTCTTATTTAATAAAATTGCGTTTAACTTTTCTTGGTAAATCATTAAAAAATTCTTTATTTCGAATGAGTAGTTTAAAAAATCACTTACTGTGTTCTTTTCTAATTAAACGTTTACAAGGTAAAAATGCTTAATTAATATATTAGACACATTTTTTACACATTGAAACTATTTTAAATTTACTTCTAGTAAGAATTATTCTAGAGAATTTGTAGTTAAACTCATACGGAGCAGAAATAAGAACTTCAAACGCATTAATTCAAGAGCAAACCCATTGAGGCCTGGCCACTAATTTCAGTACTATAATTTGTTTGTAGTAGTAATCTTAAGAACATTTCATTAACATCTTCATAGGTATGAGTACGTATCTACAATTATTCCTTTTGAGATTTAATTATACATTTAGTACTTATAGATAATAAAGACGATTTCTCCATAAAGAAGATAAATACGTCAATTTTAATAAGTTTTTTAAAAATGTAGCATGCGATAAATTTTTTCTCTCATACATACGCTATAAATTGTATAGTTAATTTCGGATTTTTCTACTGCAGCAACAAACCCTTTTATCGCGAAAAATCAAGGACACACGCAGAGCTATTACATTGTAGACACAGTTTATATAATTCGAATTTGAGAAATATTTTATACGACGCGGAAATTGCAATTTTCTCTTATACAATGAGTTTAGTGATGGATTTTATTGCTGTGACCAAACCTTTCGATTTCGCAGAATCAAACCTATTGCGAAATCAAGGGCACATTAAAAGCTATTAAACTATAAACACAGTTTATTCAAATTGAATTTGAGAAATTTTTTTCTGTTTTAGTCGATTTTGAAGTTTAAAAATATAAAACATGTTAGCGGCGCACTATGGAAAATAGATATAAATTAATTGTAATTTCTATATAAAAGTCAGGGCAAGAAAAAAAAAAACTTGTTGCTAAGTTAAGAAGATTTTATTATGGACTCGCTCTCTATCTGATTTCATATCAAAATTACAAGTAAATTAACATCATACTTTTGTTTCAATTTTCATTTTTTTTTTCTGCTTGTTCATGTTGTTGCACAGTGTTGAACAATATGTGAATGCATCGAAGTTTCTTTACGCCACCATACTGGATGTAAATACTATTAATATTCTTAGATGATGTAAAACGCCAGCATGCCTTTAGTATGAAAATATCTGGCAACCTTATGTAGTAGTTTCTTTTATATTTTTGTTTGTGGTTGATCATGGGGAGCTTAAGCAGAAGAAAAGTGTTCTTTTTAATTCAGAATTTGCATATCTACGAGAATTACGCGAAGCCTTCTTTAAACAACACTTAAAATGGAAACAATTGCTTTCTTAAAAAAAGACGTATTTGTATCAATGTTTTAACGCATGAATGCTCTTTTGGCCAAGTTGTATTATATTTTTTCTGTCTCATCTGTTGTTCATCATACTCGTCAATTTTCAATTCAATACATGTTGTATTTTTAGGTTCCTTTTTTCTTCATTTTTCAATGGCGTCTTTTTTTATTGTATGAATTGACAACTACATGATTCTTAACGTTTTTTTTTTTTCTTCACAGAGTTTTATTAAAATAAGCGTTAACAATCAGAAAATTTGTTCGTGGCAACCCTTAAACAATTTTATTTACTTCAACATTTTTGTCTCTTGATTTTTTATGTTTGTTTTTCTTTCCGATTTTACAGGAAATTAACATTTTTTGGTGGTAGGCTTATTCGTTAAAAAAAAACTGTTTTTATTCGTGTTGTTGATTTTTGTCTTGTATCCAATTGTGCATTTTAATGGTTGTAAAAAACAAAATAAAATTATTGCTGATGACGGCTGAGGAATGAAAAAAAAAGTTCAGAAATGTCCCCTTTTTTTGTAGAATTCATTTTAAATAATAAACCTTTTACAAAACCTTGGCAGGAATAAAAAAAGGAAGTGCTATAGAGTTGTTGTTGTTGTTGTTTTAACGAAAATCCACCATAAATATTGACCAGTTGCACTAAAATATGTAATTCACAGCCAAATTTCTTATACTTCATGTGGTCATAATGTGAGTTTGCATGTGTATCAATACTAATAATGGGACTGTTCAGTAACTTAAAATGTTTACTAGTTGTTATTGGAATATGTTCACGTACTCAAAAAACATACAAGGAGAGAAAGAAAAAGAAGCCCAAAAATGTGAGAAAGAAAACATTTATTTAAAGTTTTAGGTAGTAAAAACTTTACTAGCGAAAATAAGTTAAACAGCTGTTTTTACTTTGGTTTAGTTTCTGCAAGCTTGAAACATTAAATGCAATGCAATTTTTCGAAACAAATTTAAAAGGAATAGTACAATTTTTATGTATAATTATAAATAAGTTATACCTATGCATTTCTATGTACTTAAACATCACTAAACCTAGTTTAGTGAAGTAACTCAAATTCAAAAACTAAATATTAGTGTGACAGAGAATTAAAACATTTAAAAAAATTGGTACTTAACGGGTTAATCATTTTTTTTAATTTTAGTACTTACTTGAAGATCTCTTCAAAAGCTATAAAATGACACCGGCATTGTTATTTTATAAAATTTTAAAATTTCAGAGCATCTTAACTCGGAAAATATGGGCGAGCGCCAATTTTTTCACTTGATGTTTTTTTTTCTTATTTTTTAATTCCCTATCGCTCATATATTTATTTTTTTGATTAAAGCTACTTTATTGTTCCAAATGACATGAAAAAATTAGAGGTAGGCCTGGTGTTTTGCCTGCTGCCTCGAAGAACATGGTCGATCAAAATCTGATTTTCAATAGCACATATTTCAACACTTTATCTGATCAATTGACATATTTATTTTTTTGTAAAATAAAGTTTGGTGAGGAAATACTAATACGAACCGACAGACGCGTTTCGTTTAATCGACTTCGTTATGGATAAGAAGTCAGAATATATATACTGTATGCGGTCGGAAACGGATATTGTAGAAATTACACACGGAACGATAAACTTCAACTTTTTGTGGTGAAGGGTATAAAAATAAATAAATTTTATGTACATATTTTCGCTATTTGGTGATTATATTATTTTACATTTTTCCTTGTAGTTGATATCAGATTGCTAGCCTAGAGTGGTCTATGGTTTTATATATTTATTCACTCTAGTACATTTACCTTAGAAATGGTCACACTGTAAAATTTTCTAAATTTTGCTAGTGAAGCGTTCTTTAACTTTTTTTATTTGGGAGAATAATTTTAAAAATGTATGTTTTACTGTTACTGAAAAGACCTAATGTTATGTAAAAAAAAGATATTTGCCTGCTTTGGATAAAACTAAAACGAATATTATGGGCGATTAAGCGTTCACATCTATATAGTCACCGAATAACTCCAGAATCATAAAAATCCAGCCTAATACCAATAATTTTTTTATTCATTATTGGTTTTAATTTAAATTTTTTAGTAATTGGTTGTTAGAATCAACTTAATCTCAACATTACGGTAGCTATATACAAGGCTATCCTGAAAACTGTATGGACATACGAGATTATTTTATGGGAAATATCAATTATAATTATATTTTAAAAGGATACCACTCTATAACCTTAACGCTGATCACTGTGGCACCATGATTTGCCTTTTACAACTGCATTTGTTAAGATCTTAATTTGCAAACAATAAGAAAAAAATTAAAAAAATTATTGAAAACTACCTTGAACGATTAATTAATCACAATAATTCTCTAGCTGTTTTAATTATAGTCTAGTAGTATTAGACAAAAAAGAAAGTAGTAACTGAACTAGTTCTTTAAGTAAAAAGAAAATAACTTTAGATGAGTACTTATAATCATCATTATTATTATATTATTATAATCATCAAGTAAAAAGTTGGTTTGTCCCACACTATTTTGTTTCGTTACAGAGCGCTACTTCCACGTCGCTTAATTTATGAATTCTGAATTATAAATACAAAAATGTAAAAAAGTAAGAAATAAATTTTATTTAAAATCAACTTAAAATCTTTCTGGCTCCCGAGCGAAAAATTAACAAAACAGAATTCATGAAAAACTAATAAAATACAAAAACGTGACAAAAAGTGGCAATAAAAGGACAAAAGAATTTTTTTTTATTGCTTAAATAAAGCTTGCTGGTATCGACGATTTTGTCATACACACAATGCTAAGGCGATTTCAAAAACAAACTTCATATTTTACTGTTTTCTAACAAGGAAAACAATAAAAACAACTTTAAATAACAAAGGTATAAGCACAATTTTATCCTTTCTCCTTTGAATTACAAAGACAACTGCGAGTTGGCTTGACTGGTTCTTCATTTGCAACGATGCTCATGCGAAGAATGTATGAAGAAAAATTGGAAATAGTATCAACTAACGTGTGATTTATTGCCATGTTGCTAGGAAATCAAAGATAACCAAAATCAAATAAATTTTCTTTTTTGCTCCAACAAAATTAAAATATTTTTTGATTTAAAATGATTTGTTTTGTAGGGCTTTATAGATTTTAATTCGATGCATTTGCTGATTGCTCTCTTTTAAAAATTTAATATTTATTTCTAAACAAATACGTGCAGTTATAAATTAAATCCTTTAGCGCACATTTCGATTTTAAACCATTTTCAAAGTGCCTGCAAAACTTAATAATATTTCCAATTTCATTGGTAATGCGTTGCTTAATTCTGTTTGACAGTAAACTTTAATACAAAGATTTATGAATTGTGTAAAAACACCAATTTCAATGGTAAAAAATTGTTCATTAAGTAACTTTTTAATTTAGAAATCGTCCATAATTCCCATGAAGGCTTTGGATGTTAAAAAGAAAACTTTTTTCCCCAAGTGCTAGTTTATTACGCAAAAACCGGAAACCCCCTTTATAATCGTATTATAAATCAAAACTTATTTTTTGACATTTTCATAATTTTGTATTTTTCTCAATTTTGTGTTCTTTATCTTAAAATAAATTGGGACATTAAATCAAAAGAAAAACAACAGCAAATTTTCGCATTCCTCTTTTAATAAAAGAAACAAATTAAAAGCTGGTTCGCATTTTGTTGGCACAAATTTGTTTGCAATTTGTGTTACGAATTTTTGCTTTTTATTGTTTTGTTTTGTTTTAAATATCCTACAATCATGTTACAGGTTAAAGCTCTCATTTAGCCAAGTGATTATTTTAGTTTTGCATTTTTTCCTTTCGCCCTCTTCTTTTGTACTCATTTGAATAAAAATTTAATTAGGTTTCCTCCATAATTTCCTATATTGAATTATTATTCCAAACAATTCTTCTGCTACAATTTGGTTCGTGCAAAATCTGATCGTTTAAGTATTATAATGAGATTTTAAGAGATAGGTTAAATTTTAAACTCGAAAAGTTAATTCTGCTATCATTTTAAAAAGAGTAAAATTTTGCCTAAAATTGGAATTAAATTAAGAAAATATGTTTTTTAATCAATATTTCGTAGCACTTATTTTGTTTTTCAATTGCACTATTTAATAAGTCTGATAGCATAAACCTTTGACTATAAAAAGAAAACTAGTGGTGCTGAATAACACGTTAAAGGAGTCAGCTCGGATCGGAAGAGTTTATATTATTTTAAATATTTTAAGAGTTTTACGGTATTTTTCACTGTCTCCTTGGAGATATGTTCAATTCAGATCAATTTCCGTCAATTTAGGCAGAAATAACTCTAATGTCATATCGCGAAGTTAAGAACGATTTTTATTTGCTTCTTCGCCATTTAGAAAATGTATGGTTCAATACTACTTACAGCCTAAATTTCTAACAAAAAATGTTACTTTACCTCTTATTAATTCCTGTGGATGCGGTTTACTTTAACTCGAAGGCTAAGAATGATTTTGTTTGAACAGCGGCATCAAAATATATAATTGTTTTCTAACTCTTCGCTCTTACTTGTCAAATTCTTCACATTGATTAAGATATTGTTACAATAATAAGATCTGGTAACTCCTTATAGATCATTAACCACAAGAGTTAATGATGTCCGTATGTGTGCCATAAGCAAAGCCGAAGTAGCAACTTACTTGCACCTTGAACAAGGGGCGGTGTTTTTAAAAGAATAAAAGCAAAATTGATCTTAAATGTGTTAAGCAGACACGGTAATGTGTTAGTTGAGGTCTTCGTTAAATAGAAGATCATAAGTTCAAATCCCATCAAAGCAAAATATTTTTTGTCTTGTAGCCGCAGTGGACAAATGGAAATAAATGGAAACTAGTTATTCTAAACTCCCGATAAATGAAGGCGTTTGTGTATTACAACACACAATAAGATAGGCAAGGTGTATGTAAAGTATAAAAATGAGGAGCCGTTGTTAGAGAGGGAGAGCTATCAATATAGCAGTTTGGGGTATTCGATGCTGACTTTTTCGAAGGATCTGGTTGCTCAAACAAGGCATTCAGAGTTCGAGTCGTGCCGTAGTCGCAATGTATTATCAACTTGATGGTTACAAAAGTTCGCTAAAAGAGCATATTTAATAGCCAGAATGACAGAGTTGAAAACAAAAAAATCTATGTATAAATAGGCAAGCACAAAACTTCATGATCCTTTTTCTTTTCTGTTTGTTAACCGAGTTTGTTTATTCTCTCAGATATTTATACATACTTTCGAGCTTTAGTGCGCAGTCTTTATCACGTTTAATTCGGTTTAGTAATTAAGAAATACATGGCAATACAATACAATAAATACGACCCAATGCAAAGAAATACACATATATTGAAAACATGAGTGTGTACAAAAAATAAATAAAGAAAAAAGTGTTCAATAATAAACTTGGCCGAATTTTTATCACAAGGCACACTCTTGTATAAAAAAAATTGCCACTAAAACATAAATAAAAATTGAAGTGCTGGTATTTGCAGTAAAGTGAACCCCCAGAGGGAGAAAGACGTTACAATGTACATATAATAATCTACTGTAATCTGAAAGCAGAAAAGTTAAACATCCATGTTCTGAAAATTGCAGCGAAGAACTTTAAAAATAAAAATATTTTTTTTTCTTTTCGTTAATACCTAAAAAGTCTTGATAGTACAGGGAGTTTGCCGGGAAGGTATCCTACTTTGTTTGGCCGCCATCTTGGAAAACATAAGTCTGGACAGTTCATATTTAGCACTCGTGAAGAAGACATGTGGAAAATTTATTATTAAAAAATATTCTGTTAACCACCGTGTTTAAGGCGTTAAAAGATTTTATCAAAATCAATCATCGATTACTGTGACGATGAAAAAATACATGAAATTTTTAAGAGAAACAACGCGACAACAAAATGGACTATTTAATGTATAGTAAATGATTTCGAAGAAAGAGAGCCTGCAGGCGATAGGCCCAGCGATGGACTACAACCTATTGCAATATTGACTGACAACATAACTGCTGCTCAAGAAAGTATTTAAACCAATCCATTAACCTCAATTCGACGCCGTGCTGGGGAGCTTTGTCTTCAAAAAAACAACTTTGGCCACAACTATGTACAAAGATTTGCATATGTTTGCTGTTAAATTAATATTACAGCTCACCCATGACAACCCTAAGACACTTTTTCATTTAGATGGAGATGTGAATATACAGAAAAGTCGGTTCTTGGCCGTAGAAAACCCTCAAACAATTTATCAGTCACCTTTTAATAATGACAGTCTGGTATGCCATTTGGTCAGGACGATTCGTTTGACCTTACTTCTTTGAAAATAAAATGGCGTAACGGTAACTGTGAATGGAGAGTGATATCGTGATATAATTGAGAACTTTTAACGCCACAACTGCATGCTTTGGCCTTAATTAATATTTGGCATCAACAAGACGTTGCCATATCGCATACAGCCAGGATAACAATGAAATTGCTGCGACTAGTATACCTTCCCAGCAGACACTAATTTAAAACAAAATAATATTGATACCTTTTATACCAAGATGCATGATAACAGGGCTTGATATTAATAATCACTAAACAATCACAGTAAGATATCTTAACCGCTCCGTGTCTCAACTTAATTATGATAACTCTAATAAGAAGACGTTGAAGAAATATATTACTAAAATTAACTAAAAAAGACAAAGAAATCTTTTAATAATATTTTATAATATTGTAGTACTTAATTTCTAATATTTAACCAATAATTTAAATATTTCCAAGTTTAAATGAACCATTAAGATTTTGTTTTCTTTTAAGCAATAATTTCAAAAAAAGAAACAAACACCAAAAATTGAATCCTTATTTCTTCTACAACTGATGTGTAATAAACTGAAAACAGGTGTAAAGAAATAGCTAAAAAAAGGTGTATCGTTAAGGCTTCTAATTGGCAAGAAATTTAAAACCTTCTACCTTAATTTTGTTGTTTATTTCACATTTCTTCTATTTTCTTCAAAAGTTTTAAATATTTCTGCTTTTAAGCCTTCAATTACTTTTGCTCTCTCTTATGTTTCCAACTACTCCAGAAAAACTAATTTGGCAATAATTGTTACAAGAAACCAAAAGGGTTAATGTTTCTCACATTATCAGCCCTAAAAGAAAAACGAAATTGTATAAGAAAATGACTTTGGAAGTATTGTTAATTAGCAACAAACATTTTTCAAATGAAAACCTAATAAACCAACAAAATCTTAAAAAGAAATTTAGTTGTTGCTATAAGGAGATGCTTCGCCCAACAAAAATAATTGTAAACAACATCAAAAGAAAATTTGTGCATAAGGAGGAAAATTATCTACCGAATTTTTCGAAAGCAAATGCAAAATTTTAATTGTTGAATTATTAGAGATAGATAAATTAGAAAGAGATAAATAAATTATTACCTTCCGCTACTAATAAGTGTGGTCTAACTCCCAATAAAGCCTGGGGCATAAAAATATTGTTACGGTGGATTGGTTGTTTAATAAAATAAAAGAGCAGGGCACAACTACCGAAGCGATACTAAAATGAAAATGATATTGTTGTGTACTTGTTCATTTTCGGACAAAGATTTTTGTTAAATCATTTTGTTGTATAATAAAGCATATTGTTAGGTTATACCCTTTTTAAACACAAACATGCGGATTCTTTTGATTGCAGCAAATACCATTGTGGCTCATTATAAATTCCGAGTTTTTCTCACTTTGTGGCTTTATCTGACTATACTTCTTAATCCTACCGGTCTTGTGAATCCTATTGTCTCGTATTTACTAAACATGCGTTATTATTACAAACGCAGCCATTACCGATTCACTACTGTGTCACTCTGGCGAGACATGTACTACTCGATGCCTTGTTTAGTAACCTTAACCATCCGCAGACAACTCCACTTCTCCTTTTCTCCAAGCCAGTCATCCACAATAATTAATCCAATAGCCACAACACACATCTGCCATACACTGTTATTATGCTGTTACAGTTCCCTGCGCTAACCGCTACCATTTTGCTTTTTATTATAAAGTGCTTCTTTACAACCATTTGTTAAATAAGACGTCTCCACACAATACACAATAATTGTCTTTTGCTACTCGGAAGGTTTTTACTGCTGCTTATTAATTTTGAATTGCATTATATCAATTACTAGTTTCCTTTGTAAACATTTCAAAAAGCGGGCTCAAACTCACGATCTTTTGCTTTACAGCAATCACCTTTACCAACGCAGCCACTGAGGTTGCTCAGCTTTTGTTAGCTAATTGTGGTATTAATCTATACACGTACTATTAGTGGAAGTAACTTCTTCACCACGCTCATACGGAAACAAATAATAATTAAAAATTAACCACCGGCAGAATTTAATGCAATATTTTCTGGATCGCTATATCCGTCATCATCCTTCTTAGCATCTATCTATTTAACCAACTAATTTAGCAACTAAGAATATGAATTATATTTATAATTAATAAACAATAATTTATTTAGATGAAGTTCACACACAACCTAATGGTGAAAAACCAATGCAAACGGCATGCGGCAACAGTATTACCTATCTACAAAAAAATTAGATTGTTGTTAAAAATATTCATACAACATTTTTAACAGATGGAATTTAGTTTGACTTGGCAATGGCATTAGAAGCGGTCGGCGGCAATTTTAAATTTAGTTTAACTTTTTGTTTTGCCGCTTTAATTTGTCAAATCTTCTTCTCGCGTTTCTTTTCCGTATTAAATCGCTGTTCATTGTACGAGTATTTATTTTTCCTTTCAAAATTTTGAACAATCAAATTTACTTATTTCGGCGTCAAAAAACTTTAAATGTGTTATGTTTTTAACACAAACTTCTACTTTTACAATCCGCGGTCATTTGTCTATGTGGAACAAAATCAAGCGGCAAAACACACAGCTGATTGACGCCCTTTTGGCCCTTCACTATAAAAATTCGTTCACTATACTCTTTAGTACTAAACTAATTATGTTTTAGCGCTATTATCTTTAAAGATTTTTTGTATTTTCTATCACTTCTGTGAGCAACAAAAGAATTTATCTGCTATATAACTTGTTGGTTATTTATTTTGTTACTTACAAATCACTGTAAAAAATATGTGTCACCTGAATAGAATACAATAGTATAATTAAAGTTATCACGAAGTATTTGTACAAGCACTATCGCTTAAGGTGAAAGCCCGTAACATATAGTTATTTTATATGAAAATTTGACGATAATGGGGCGAGACAAAGCACTATCGAAATTTGAAAAGAACTATTGAAATGGCGCGCAGTGTATAAATCATCATCAAAAATGTATTTTTTATTTAAATTTTTATTCCTTCCTAATTTTTTCTTTAAAATATTGTAGATACTGCTGTCTACTTTTTCCTGTTTTCTTTACAAAACATCTGCGAAAATTTGTAAATATTTTTTTTTTTTTTACTTTTTAAAAGTAAAAAATGATCTCAATCAGAATTAATTAATTAATTTGTTTTCATGTCGAACAGTTCAACTAATAAATTCAAAAAAATTATATATCAACAAATATTAAAAATAATTTACTGAATAAGAAAATAATCGAATAATAGTAAGAATTTTGCTTGCAAAATTTATTTAAAAGATTAAAAACAAGTAAGAGTGGTTTATTCGGCTATGCATAATCTTATATACTCTTCACTATCCATGTAAATCTAGTTTACTGAAGTAATTACAATCCAAAAAGCAAATATTGGGGTGGGAGAGAAATCAAAATCAAACAAAAAAAAAATTATTTTACATAAAATTTTCATGGGTTATTAATGGGTATTATTAAAAATTTATAGAATTACTTTAAACACCTTTTCAAAAGCTTTTAAATGATACCCATATTGATATTTTAAAAAATTTGAAAGTTTCATAAGCCCGTAACTCGGATAATATGGGCGAGCTGCAATTTTTCACTTATTGCTTTTTGCTAATTTTTTTAATCTCAATCACCCCATAAACTTGTTTCTGGAGTTATTTTATTGTTCATAATTAGAGATAGGAGTGGTGTTTTGCCTGCTGCCTCGAAACCCATAGACCGATCATGCTGATTTCCAATAGCACCTTTTTCGGTACTATGTCTGATCGATTGGCGTATTTAAATTTTCTCTAGCTGATCAAGTGCCTTGGCAAACTTGATTTCAACCCGAACGTGGAAGGTCAGACAGACATTATGTACAGTTTTACCATCCTTGGCAAAATAATTCAAATATTTAAAATAATTATAAGTTGAGTTAATTTTATATATGGCCAAATAAACAATTTTCAGTCCGGATTAAATTTATTGTGGTAAAAGCTATGATTTTATTAATTACCATTGGCAAATTAAGCGCAATTTGAAAGATTTTAAATAAAGTCCAAAATTCAATTACTCAAAATTGCAAAATAATTTTTGCAAACTTAAAACTTTTCTTGTGTTTTTTTATTTATTTACTTTTTTACTTTCCTTAACGATAACAATTTATTCTTTAGGTAAGATTTCCCTAACAACCCGAAATGAACATGCATTATGTGTGTAAAAGAGATTATTATCTGCTTGGCATGTTTTATGTCACATGTGGCTGCTTGTGTTAATATTTGTAAATTGGCACCAAAGCACTTTCACTGCTCAGTTGAGGCACGTGACATAAGTTTACACAAAAATGAGATGCCTGAAGTAAAACATACAAAGGTTAAGGATACTCTAAAAGCTATGGAAGGATTTAGCAGAACGAAGAAACAAAGGGTAACAATCTGAGAAAAAACTTGGTTTTGTATGGTCACAAAAGGTTTATTATGGTCTCTATAATAAAAATTTATGATTGCGCGGAAAAATAGTGGTTGATTTACAAGGTAGTTTTGTTCGGTAACAAGCTGTTGTTTGCATTTGACCACTAAATGGTTATTACGCAGACAAAGTGCAACACGATTATTTTAAACTAAAGAATTTAAGCTCCGCTTTTATCAATCTAGGCGAACGTTACTTTTGTTTTTTGTCAATGAAGTTTGGCAGAAATATGTCTCTTCAAAATAAAATAAAAACGGACTAAGAAGAAAAATGTTCACCTTAGAAGAATTAATCTTACTCTGAAATTACCGATACTTTTTTAGTAAATGCAATTTCTTAGGTCAGGGAAAGTTCAAAAAACTAAACTTGAATCAAGGCCACTGCAAGGTTTCATTTTCGGTTCGCCACTTGTTGTAGGTGAAGGAATAAAATATTAATTTAAAAATAATAAAAGTATTAAAAAAAGTGAAATACATAAGTTATAATACCATTCAAATTAAATTTTTTAGTTTTTATGGACAGGACAAGTTATAAATCTAAACCCATCCCCAAAATATCCCGCTCAGTTTTTTGTATTACATTTTTTTTTCTAAAAAATATATATTTCTAAGCTCTTATGTCCAGGTTAAGGCATCTTATCAATCCAAATCGCATATTAATAAAAAATACTTTTATAATTTATTACTTTATAAAAATTCATTTATTTGAAAAAAATTTATTTATTCATAATAACAGACTGGTAATAGTAACAAAAAATTTCATTTAAAACAACCTCGCTTTTGCACTATGATGATGATGAGGGGTATTGTTCTTCTTCTTTTGTTTCCTTAAATATCACTTCCAAATCTAAACCACTTCTTCTGATACTGATGTCATGTCATGTACTAAAATCTTGTGCATTGTAGGTGTCTATGACACCCTTACCACTCATATAGAAAAACGAAAATTTTTACAATGTCTTAGCAATGATCTGCAAACTGCTGCAAATGGATTTTATGTCCACTCGATCTTACTTCAAAAGTAACTTTGATTCGGTAGATAAAATCAATTCTAGTTATTTCTGCAGCTACTTCTGGATTGGAACAAAATCTTTTGCCATCGTGTTACCATAATTTGTGCTTTCAAGTATATTTTTTGGTACGTCCACTATTAGCCATAACTTACTTCTAAATTTTTCTTTCTTCACATACAATATCTTAAATATGTGTTATATATCGACTTGCTGTATGATTAAGCAAACAACTATATACAACTATTCTATTGCTAAAAAGAAGGTTTTTGTAATGGTATCTTCTTACACAATCTGAGCAAAAACAAAAAAAGGTGAAATTGGCAAAAAAAAATCACAAACAAATAAAAAATTGGTAAAAATTTCGCAACATTTTTGACCGCTGTATAAAAGTAGAAATCATGAATTTTCTGGTGATTTAAAACATTAAAAATAGTAAACAAAAAAATATATTTGAATTAAAAGTTGTTATGTCAAAGACTTAAAAATAAGTTTAGAAAGTTAAAGATCAAGTGACTTTTTTAATTAAAAAATGGTTTAAATATTTTCAAAATAAATTTGTTACATTTTTAAGAATTTGCTTTCGAAATCTAAAGTTCTTCGAGTTAGTAAAAACTTTTATGTAAACAAATTTTTTTTGAGGAATCTTTGTGGTAAAAGAGCACAACGTAAATCAATATTGTTAAAAATATGTTTACATTTTGATCGTAACGTAGTTTCAAAATCTTTCCTTGTGTATTTAAGTACATACAAACACAAAAAAACTAAATTATTTTAACACATAAAAATTTTATATAAAAATGTTATCGCCTGCTAATGGGTAAAGCATTCATCAATATCAATGTTTTAAAATAAAAATTTAAAATTTCAGAGTCCCTAAGGCCATTGATCGATCTAGCTGATTTTCAACATTTTTTTTTTAAATTATGTCGGATCAATTGGTGTATTGATTGCAACACTAACACAGATGGACAGACGGATATCGCTCAATCGACTTCGCTATGCCTAATAGCTCATAGTGTCGGAAAAGGTTATTGTAGAAACTAAGATAGATCCTTTTTCCATTTTTTGTAGTTAAGGCTATAAAAAGATAAATTCAAACATAAAAACATATGGAAACATTTGTATGTGAGTCACAAAATTCTTAATTAAAACCAACTTTTTCTAGGACACAACGGCTAACTATAATAGCAAATTATTGAAAATATTTAGATTTTTAGATATTTAGCTTTTACCAGCAAGCAAATAATTTTGAAATCTAAAGAATAATTAAAAACTGAAACTCATTATTTTTGAACTAGAAGTTTAGACATTTGTGATGCCTATTATATTATTTTAAAATACTTTTCTGGACATATTATTTTTTATATAATTTATTATAAAACTACATACCGTAAACGGTTACCATTTTGTAAATGTTTTACATAAAACGAAATCCTTCAACTATTCTTAAAGCAAAAATAAAATAACTAAAACAACGTGTTTTTTTTGTACTTTCAAGAAATATTATACGTAAGTGCTCAAATAATTTAAGTGCACGTCTCTCAAAGAGATACTAAGACAACAGGAGCAACAATAATAAAAACAATATAAATAGAATAAAAGCAACATCATAAACAAGGTGTCATTATAATTTTTTATCACTATCAACGTTTTCATCCTTCTCATTGTCCTTTGTTTTTAGTCATTTTAATTGCTTTTGTTGTTTGTCGTGTCTGTAACTTGTGCAAAGTGCAATACTGTATATATACATAGTTTTTTTTCTGTAGGGAAAGGACCTCTCTGTTTCTCCAGCAACCTCCTGTTTCTTGCAACTTAAGATATCCCAAATGTTACTATTCTTTACTCTTTTAAGTGATGCTGTTATTTTTATTCTATTTTTTTTTGTTGTTATTGTTATTTTAACTCTAGTTTTTTTTTTTTTTTTGTTCTTTTAAGAAAACAAAAAGTGTAGGGAAACCAGTTAAAATGAAAAAGGATCTTAAAGACATTGGACAAGGAAAAAAGTAATTTGTTTAAATGATTTTTTCCTTAAAAATTTTTAATTCAAAAAGTTTTAGAACTTTAATATATTTTTATTTATTATATCGCTCATTTACTTTTAGAACGTCATAACTCAAAAAACTTTAACTTAAGTTCCCACTACAATTAGTAAAATGGTTCATAAATAAAAATTCATTTAAGAAAACTTTCACTAACTATATATTAAAGGGGAGGTCTTGGATCCGCTAAGATGTCATAAACTAAAATGTGCCATTACTAATGAAAATAAAAACGGATTTTTACTTAACAAAGTTTTTCATCAACTCAAAAAAAAAAAAAAATACATTATATGACAAAAGGCTATACATTTTAAAAAGATCACCATTTTACACATACAGTCACAAAACAGAATGTGACGGTGTTTTAGAAAGCGGTGTTATGTCTACGTTATGAAGCTTTTTTCACAACTCAGATGTGTCGTCTTTATTAACAATTAAAATTTCCAAACATGAAATTAAGTAACGACTTAAGGCCCAACTATAATGTGCATAAAATAACTTAAGCAGACTTTAAGAACTGCGCATATACATTGAATTATATGTGGTAAACAATAATAATAATAATAATAATAATAATAATAATAATAATAATAATAATAATAAAGTTTCGTTAAATTTCATTTCTTTAAGCATGGCACGAAAGTGATCGCAACTTTTGGCACGGAAACAGCTGATTGTGCTTTGTGTTATACATTCATAAAAAAATTGTAATTAAGACCTACGGTGTTAAATTTTAAGTTTTAAAATAATGGAAAATGTTGAAAAAAAAATTTTTGTTTCTGGCCAATTTTTAACAAATAAATTAATATTAAGTTTGTATTTATACACACATATGTATACGATATAAGCGATGAACACCGTTGCATTTTTTAATATGGTTGGTCACCACACACAAAACAGAAAATAACTTGAATTATTTTTTATGAAAATTTGTCTTAGAACATTAACCAATATATGTAAATGTGTATGTGAATGTTATTAAATATATAAAATATCTTCTTTAAAGCCTTTTCCTTTTAAAATTTTGTTTATTTATATAGAAATTATTTTTTGGAAAAGTACGAATTAAACATAAATGCGCAACTGTGGCAAATAAGTTACTAAATTTATGTAAGTACATTGTAGTCACCTAAATTTCTTTAATATACCACCTAAGCATTTGACAGGCTTTTCGTTGGATTTTTGACATACGCTTAAGTTAGCTCATACGCATTATAGTTGGGCCTTTATTCTTTAAAAACGTGAAAAGTACAAAAGACATAAATATGATACGTACCCATAATATGAAGCATTAAGTGGCAAAAAATTCTGTATGATTAACTCAAATTTTTAAATTTTGAGTTATGACGTTGTATTAGTAAAAGAACGACATGTTAATCATCTAAGCGCAAGGCCTTTTAAAGCAAATCCTTTATGTGAATAGAAGTGTTGTCTACTGAATTTTCTTCTTTATCTAATCCAATATTGTTTTATAGAGAATTTTTGCTATTTAGTATAAAACTAAATGACATTTACACTGGTTTCTTTTTAACGTAGAAGGTGATTGCTCCCTTTTTTTAAATAGATATTTGTACACAATATAGAAATATTATTTAAAATGCAGTTTCTACATCTAATTCGTTTAGAAAAAGACAAATGATTATTTTAGGTTTAATGCCCTGCCATGTTATCAGATTTATTAATGGAAAATATTAAAGAGCAAAGACAGTCCAAAAGAGCATTAAATAATGACAGTGACTTAACATTTAAAGGCTAAGCAGTAAGGTCATAATTCTCTTACTTTAATGTACAAATTAAATAGTGCACGCAAAAACAATGAACAACTATTTTTAAACAACTTTCCAAAAATAAGGAGGTTATCAATTCGTCAGAATGTTGCATTTTTCTAAGTTTATGCCCGCAGAACTCGAGTAATTTCTTAACAGATCTTCTAAATTTTTCTTAATTTGAAAGGTTATGCTTACAGATTTGCCGTGTTTTACAATCAGTTCATAATTTAAAAATTAAGGGTTACTCTATACAACATACGTGCTTTTTATGGGTATTATGAACCGTAAAGGGCACTTCCTTAAAATTTAAAAGAAGCTGCATATCACTTTAGCTTCCAATAGCAAAAATGTATAAAAAAATAGATCTTAAAATGAAAGGCTGCCCCCAAAGTTAACGTCAATTGACCCATATGTGGACTTATCCTTTGAACCGTTATAAACAAATGCTTGCAAATTGGATATAGTGTCAGACAGACAAGCAAGTAAAAAAAAAATTTACTTAAAACTAAAGGGTGTTTCTAAAGAGCATGTAAATTGATGTACATTTATGGTCAATCTTTTGAAGTGTTTTAGCCAGTAGCAAATTTGAAATAAGAAATTAAAAGGTGTGCTCATAACTGTTATAATTTGACCTATATGAACTCATCTTTGACCTGTTAAAAACAAACACGTGAAAATTATAGAGAACGGTAATTATAATATCTAGTATAACAACAAGTATAAATATTCTAAATCATAAATTAAAGGGTGCCGTAGTGGTTGGTATGTGTAAAATCTTTTAACAATTAGAGGCAAATGCTTAACACTGAAACAAATTTTGTTTAATGGTGTCAGAAATAAAAGAAATATGATTTTAAAGTTGTCTGTTTTTAAGTCGGTTTTTTTTCCAAGAATTATGGATGAGCAGGTATGTTTGTAGAAAAAATTGATACATACGGAGTGAAAGCAATCCACGACAGAACCTGAAGACTCTTATTGCGTTTAACGAAATTCACCGCTTTTGACGTTTACATGGATTTTTTTTTTTCAAATAGGTATGTTTTTTTAATCGATCACATTGGTGCGAAAAGATTTGTATTCAGCAAGCTGGCGCCATCAAAACCATCGACTTTGTAATGATGTTTTGAATAATTTTCCTTTATAATAAAATTTTCTTATTTGTGATTTTTTTTCTAATTTAAAATTTTATTGGAAGAAGTAAAGTACTTTCCATATATTTACTTATCTGATTGCTATATTTTGTATTGTAATAATTGGAATAGTTTTTAAGTTAATAAAGAATATCTTATAAAAAGTACGAATGATCATCATTATTTCCTGCAATAATCTACGTAATCAAATCTTTGTAATTGAAAATAAAAGTGTCATGCATTGTTAAGATAATTACGTTGGTAATCTAGTTGAAAAGTGTTTCCACTAAAAAATATTAATTAAAGCTTGATTACCTTTTCCAAAATTTTTTCCTGGGAAAACATTAACCATCAAATGGTGTCATTTTTTACGAGTAGTTTTTTTATTTTTCAATAAGTGAATTTAACGATACGAATACTCTGCCGTTTGTCAACTGAATATATCTTGACTTACTAATAATTAGGTAAGTTTTTCAACTCCTGGTTAGAAAACTACGCTATTCCGGCGAAAAACTGTTCCACTCCTTATTAGCTGCAGTCAATTATCAACAGTTTAAAAGATGAGAAATCTGTTTTCAATAAACTACGCGAGAATTACAGAGCTCTTAATCTTAATATAAGACGGCAGTCTACTGCAGTATTTGCTTTATTCAACATTTGGCATTTTTACAGTTATTAGTGCCACTTAAAATATTAAAAATGCTGCCATCTATTTCTATGTTATATTTTTCTTAAAGGTAACTTTGCACCTGATTCGTATTAAGAGGTTCTAAAGTGAACAGTTTGATCACAAGCATAAATTTTCTAAGCACTCGGGACGTGTAGGCATTTTTAACCTTTATGTGGATGACTAAAGAAACGCTTTAAGAAGAGATATAACTGAGTACCTACAAACTAACTCCTGTACAAAAATACAAAAAGTAATTCGCGCCGTGAACAAGTACATAGAGAAAATGAGTTGTATTTGCCTTTAGATTGAACTTTTTTATTTATTTAAAACTAATTCTTCCGGTTTTAAATAAACGTTGAATTGTTTAAGTAAATTATTTATACGAGTATTATAAATTTGATTTCTTTTATTCAATTAACTATATATTTAAATCAATAACAAATTAAAGTTCGATTAAAGAACCATTCAAATCATAATTTTGTTTACACTTATTTTTATAACTAAAATATAAGGTAAATAAATTATAAATAGTAATTTACTACGGTTTATAAAATAAATGTAGGTTTAAATCACTGTGGTAACACCCTTTATATTTTATTTTTATTTAAAATTTTTTATTATGCGTAAATAAAAATATTAAATTTAAAGTGTCTGCATCTTGCAGATTTAATGTTCTATTTCTTACTGCCACTGATAACAATATATGTATGATTATTATGTCACTTTCGGAATGGCCTGTAACTGTTGGTAATTAGTAGCCAGAGTGGCCACAGTAGTCGTTGCATGTTTTATGTGAAAACTTCAAGATTCTACATTTTACGGTTCAATAGATAGAGGCACTGTAAACGACGCACAGAGGGATGTTTTGCCAATCTAACCGGATATTAGGCCAAAAATTAATTTTGAGAAATGTAAAAATTTAAGTAGGCAGCTGGAGAGATAACAAAATTCTGCATCTTATAATGAATTTTCAAGGTTTTTTTCTTGAGATATGTCGTTTTGAGGCACCGTTAAAGTCAGGAAAGTTGGATAAATCGCATACGTTTTTATTGACTTTATACGATTTTTAAAGGTTTGCAGTATATTTTCTTGTGGCTAAGCGAAAAAAATAATATTCTTGGAAGGTGGGGATTGGTAAGGCATTGGAAGGATTAATAAAAAGTATTTTTAGGAAAGTGGCAAAAACTTAAAAAAGTTTTAACAGGGACGTTTTTGGGGCTGTAATTGGAAGGATACCTCTCCCTGCCCATATAAATTAGTTCCTACGGTTTTAAGGCATATGTAATCTTTATTTAATAATTACATTATTTTTTTTAATAATATTTTATTTTAACGCCCACAAAATGGAGCGGGGCAAAATTGACATTTTTAAATCTCTTGAGCCCAACTTTAAATTTTTAAACATTCCTTGCCACTAAAAGTAGCAATTGCTAAACTAAATAACTTAAAAATTAAAAAAAAACTTGCATTTTTCAGAGGTAAGATTAGTTCTTCTAAGGGGAACGTTTTTCTCCTTGGTCCGATTTTTTTTTTTTTTTTTTGTTTTCTAGCTTTAACAACCTCTGACCATAACAGATTTTTTTGCATGTCTTCATAATTCTAGGTGTACTCAGTAAATTTTTAGAGCCAATATAAGCTCAAAAAAGGTAATGCTCAGCTAGATTGGCAAAATACTACTATGTGCGACGGACAGACGAACAGACATTGTTTTTACGTTTTTCCACATTGTGTGCGAAACTTTTAAAAATGGACGCAAAATAAATATTTTTATTAATATATTTTTGTGTTTGCATAAAGTTAATCTTATATTTTTTTAATAATTAATATATTAAAAAATATGTAACTGTAAAGCAAGAAATTAACAACCATATTTACATATTTTTCTTCATTGTACTTTTCCACTTTTTTCAGGACATCAAAAACTTCATCAATATACTAAATACAGGAATAACTTGGCCATTATGATGATGCTGATGATTTTGTTTAAATTAAATATATCAATATATATGTGCAAAATAAAATTAAAATTACTACAAAGTTAAAAATAAAATAAACCGAAAATATCCCAGCTAGAAAACATATGCATACAATATGAATAAAAACTAACAAAAAAAAAATAAAAAAACAACATGAACAAATATGTTGACTATTGAAATAAAAAATATTTGAACTGTAATAACGTTCATCTATATAATAAGTTAAGTCTTTGTGCTATCAATAATAATGGCATTTGAATATTTTAGCAACTTTTTTAGTACGACAACTACCACGACTACAGCAGCACTAAAAAACAAAACAACATGTCCAACAAATACAAATATTTGCAATAGCAAAAATGATGGTAGTAGTAGTAAAACGAGTAGTTGTTGTGCAAGTCTAAGTTTAAAAAAACTATATTCTACTACTAACACCCCTGCCACTGCTTCGACAACGACCAATTCTGCAACTTTAAGTAACAGCTCTCGTTTATCTTCAACGACATTAAGAAGAAAAATACGAAAAACTTCTAGACGGAAGAGGAAGCGTAGACGTAGCGGATGTTTACACAATATAACTGAAAATATGGTGGACAATATGGGGACAGAAATTACAACAAAAACAAAAGCATCAAATACAACTACATATACAAGTCATAAATGTAAAAGAAGTGTAAATAAAACAAGGACAACAAATATAAATTCATACATTAACAAATTCAAAAAGAAAAACTGCAATAAACCAAGAAAACATTTTTATTGCAAACTACAAGACAGAAATGCAAGCAGTAGTTGCACTAACACAACCAAAAGTAAAACTTTTAGTTGTAGTTATTGCAATAATTCTTATAATTGTAGTTGTAGTAGAAAAAAGTTATTTTAATAGTAAAAAACATAGTGTCACTCTTATTATCACAAAAAATATTATTAAACACACAAACAAAATTATCACATGCAACAATGTTTACAACAATAACATCAACCAGAAGAAAGTCTTTTATAAATAATGATAAACAAAAAAAAGTTCAATTACAATTACAACAAGAAAAATTGCAACAACATAAAAGTTCATGTGCTTTAAGGAATTGTTTTAATAAAACAAAAATCCAGCAACAAGATAAAAGCCAGTGTTGCAAAAGTTCTACACATTTAACACCCGCAGAAGGAACAACAACGAAAACTGTAACTAAACAAATATCAGCATCATCATTCTCATCATATTCACCAGCTACCAACTGCAGCAGCAACAATATTTTTTCTACCACTTTGGCAAAGTGCAAGACATCAACAGCCAGAAATAAACTCACCGACCTTTATTCCTGCTCGAAGTTCTCATCTTCAACATTATCATCATCGTTTTCTACAGGGTATAGTTTAACAAGCCTGGCTCCCTATCGAATTTTCAATGAATTATATGGCGTGATATTTATGACTCTTTTGGTGCTTAGCATATGCAACAATAACGGTTAGTTTTTTCCCTTTCTTTTATATTTTTATCTGTATAATTTCGCCTTATTTGCGAGGTATTTTTTCTGTTTGTTCAACCAACAACAGATATATTGTATATGAAAATAAATAAACGTTTGGTTAAACCTCACACTTTAAATGTGTTAATTCGACACAGTGCACAATGGGTGAACTTTCTGAAATTTGAGTCAAAATTATTTTCGATGAAATATCTTGAAACGCTAAATACATTATACATTAAACTATAGAGAGATCCTTTTCAAATTCAAATTTTATGCTTAATGTTGTAGCAGACTTAGCAATCAGGTTCTTTGTGAATTTCAACCGTCCGTCTCTAACAGTTCAACAGTTTGGCCATGTGCATCGAATTACATCAACTAAATAATTTAAAATATTTATACTTCTTACCATACCAAGCAAAGCAGTTGAAATTCTATCTAATTTTAAAGCGTTTCTATAGAACGGTTCAAAAGTTTGCTCACATACATCATATAACATCAACTATTAGGACACCCTTTAATTTTCGTTGTCCTAGCGGAGTTAACAAAACAAGTTCTTTATAAATTTTAAGCGTATTTCTAAAACTGTTCAAACGTATGGCCATATACATCAAAAGGGTGACAAACAAGAAACAAAATTATTAAGGAAATAATACCGTTTTTCTTTAACTTTATTTCACTTCCCTTTTGTTTCTTTAAATTTTGTTTTAAGTGGAAAGCTGTTGCCTACACATTATTGTTACGAACAACACTTGTTTAGCATTTTCATTTAAAAATTTTACCCCTGCAGTAAATTTTTATAAAAGCTATTAAAGTGCTTTTGGATTGTAGAATATGATGCCAGATATATCGATATACACTCTGTGAAAATATTTTCAATTAATTCCCTTTTTTAATTCCATTCCGTGGTAGTGCGTGTAGATTTAAATAGAAAATAACAAAGTTTAGTGGTGTAAAAACTATATTGCAATTAATGTTGCTTTGAGTGTATTTGTCATAATAATTAGATAAAATTTATTAAAACAACTTTGAGTATTAAAATTAAATTGGTTTACTTAACTAA
This sequence comes from Gymnosoma rotundatum, assembly GCA_916610165.2. Taxonomy (NCBI): domain Eukaryota; kingdom Metazoa; phylum Arthropoda; class Insecta; order Diptera; family Tachinidae; genus Gymnosoma; species Gymnosoma rotundatum. The sequence continues at coordinate 109,886,347 of OU744337.1, forward strand.
ACAATTGAATACATGAATATTCTTCATTAAGTTCAGCCCACTTCTTTACTTAAAAATATTATTTAAGCAGCAAGAATTTGTGAATACACAAGAAAATGTTTGAGTCAGTACAATAATAATATTGCCTTGCAAATACTGAATCAAATAAAAAAAGTGATAGAAATGTACACTGGCGAATAAAAGCGAGTGCATGTAATCATTACAATACAATACAATAATACAATAAAGATTAATTGATAAAAGTTTCACAAAAATGTATTTGTTATTTATCGTTTCATGACGGTTTAAGTAAAGGCATATCGAACATGCACTCGCTTTTGCTCACCAGTGTATATATTTTTAAAAAGGTGATAATTTTCAACAGCACAATCACCACAACTGTGTGTTACAATATTGAATGCCAACAGCAATAACAACAGCTGCGAATAACCAATGAAACGCTCAGCAATAAAAGGACTTAATAGAAAAATTTATATTTTGTATAAATTTCGGAAAAATCATATTTATAAAAAATAATTCTTGGGAAAAAACAGCGTTGAAACAGTTATAAAATAATAATAAATTCTATAGCAAAGCAAAACCACACACTATAAAATACGGAATATTTTAACCAATATTTTTATTTTCTAACCTTTTTTGGAGACACAACATTCATGGGATGTAAATCTATTTTTTATTATATTATGCTAATATCCCATAACATTTTTAAATAAAAATGCAATTTATTTGTTGGTTTGGAATAGCTGGTATTTATACGTATTTCGCAGGTTGCTAAACCCATCTCGTCAGGAAACCTTTATCCAAATTTTTAGAAAAGAAAATAAAAACGTGGTTTGTTTGTTGGTAATTTTTGTTAAAGGCTTAACATTTCTGTATTGGCTTCTAAAATAACTCTCATGTTGTTTAAGAAGTTTTTATACTTAAAGGAAATGTTTTTGGCTCTTCTAAAAATTTGCATAAAGGTTTCCTTACGAGCTGGCTTTAGCAACCGGCGAAATACGTACAGATACCAGCTATTCCAAACCAACAAATAAATTGCATTTTTATTTGAAAATGTTATGCGATATTAGCATAATATAATAAATAATATTATAAAAATTCCCAAAATAATTGTACAAGTAAATCTATTTAATTTGTAAATATTTAGAATTGGTAATAAACATGTAAAAACAATATGGAATAGTAGACGGATAAGTTAAGTCCTTTATTTTTTTATAATGTCACCTGTAGGATAAATAAATAAATAAAAAATTAAAAATATTACGCGACAAAATTTTTAAGTTTTTGTACAAATTATCCTCCAGTAAGTGTTGAAAAACCACACGGAAATGAAAATAATGAAATAAATAATTTGTATATGTTAAAGCAGGCTGATATGTTGGGGTCGCCCATAATGTTTTTTTAAGCGTACAGCTCCATAAAATATAGAACAAATTTAGAGTTTTTATGTTTTTTAGACAGCGTTTCTGCATTAATCGCTAATTTAGGGGAAGCATATAACGGTGCAGATAATAGTTCCTTTGTAGCCTCTTCATTTTGGAATGCTTTGAGGTACGCAAATGATAATGTTTTACTTTCATTAAGTTTTGTTCTGTCACCAGTCTTTACTTCAGATTTTAGAGATTTCAGGCAGCCGAACTGCTTCCTCGTTTAACAGTATCTGCTAGTTGCTGATATTTGTCTGAGGCTAAGCTCTCATATCTAATCTCCCATTTCTAAACTCCCATTTATATCTAGTTGAGGACATCAACACACTATATGAATTATCCGTTCAGATTCTTTCAGATTAAGTCTGTAATTATCATCTTCATCTTCACTCTAACCAAGAAGTTGCTTCTACAAAACTCAATCTACGTCTTATCGTGCCCTAGTTTTATGCTTTTTATGTTATTGCTCACTTATTTGACTACGAAAATCATTATTTCTTTTTAAGGTCTTAGAAAAAATATACCAACTGCTTCTTTGACATCGGTATGCAATTTTAACAGGAGTGCTGGGATCTCCAAGGCAGTCTATGTAAAGTCAAACTACACACAAACAATCAACACTAAGGTTGTGATTAAATAAAGCTGTTGTGAGTCATTTGCAGCAATAAAATTAACGGAAAGTATGTTTCACATACAAAATTAAAAGTCATGAGCGCTACGCTATCCAATCGACTATAAGCAAAGAAAGTTCCCCTACTTCACTAGAGTACACACACAGACTGATTCTATCAGTTTAAAATCAAAGTTATTATTTGGAGTGTGTCGATTACTATGACCATTACAGTAACGAGTATTAATATTAAAAATTATAAATTAAAGGGTGCGCCAATAGTTCATTTAATTAGATGTAAATGGCCATACTTTTAACTGCTTAAAACTTACAACGAACCGGTATTCCGAGCTTCGCTAAAACAACAAGCTTATAATTGGAACTTAAAAATTAAAGGATGTTCCCACAAGTAATGTAATTTACCTATATGACCGTTCCTTTTTAACCGTTATATACAAACACAGAAGAGGTATATATATTTTAAATTATATATAAAAGAGTGCCCCTACAGTTGATGTAGTTTGAAGTATATTTCCAAACTGTGAAATAGTTGAATAGACAGACGGTTGAAATTAACAAGTAGCTGAAGTGATAGGTCTGCTATGACAAGTATAAAGTTTGTAGATGGAATATAAGGAGTCCCAATAAGTATTGTAATTTCGTGAATGTGGTCATATTTTTGAACCGTTATAGACATACAGATGAACTCTGTTTTGAAATCGATATTTTTTGCAAAAATTCTTATAAAGCAAGTTTTTTGATGCTTCAATTTGTTTTGTTCAAATTATTTTGCATAAAGTTTATTTACATTTTGTATAGATTTCATTTTTTTACGTATCGCTCCCTAAATACAAAAGGGTCACAACTCAAAATTTTTCAAAACTGACTTTTTTCATAAATGAATTCATATTTCACATCTCTAATTACTTAAAATATTTCATTCTCATCACTATATTCTAGACTGGAAAAATCCCATTATGTCTGTTTTCATGTTAATTGCATTACTTATTAATACCATTGTTACATAAACAGTTTTTCGGCACTCCTAAAAGAATTTTGAGTTGTGACCCTTAAGTATTTAGGGTGCGATATTTATTACTTATTGTTTCAAAACAAAAAATATTTTATTACTTTTTGTAAATACAGCGTGTATTGTGTACGTGTATTGTATTGTTGTGCTATTGATATATTGTTGCGCTACTGATATATTCACACAGAACTACGAAATAAAGTTTTTTAATAATATTTTTATTATATTCCACTGCCATTTAAAATTTAGTTTGCGAAATTATATTTGGTTTTATACAAAATTAATTAATATATTAGAAACGAAAAAAAAAGTTTGTTTTCAATCATATCCAAAAATTATTTTAAAATTTAAAAGAACACAAGAATTATAATGCATTATTTTCAGGTTCGCTAAATTTCTCTTCAGCATTCGTCATTAAGCATTCAAAATTTTTAATTATAAAATTGTAATGTATTCTGAATACGTATTAAAGGCGTGAGTAACATTAACAAGTCTTTGAATGACTGAAAAATTTATTACACCACCTTTATATATCATCTGTTGGAGATCAAACGAATATATTACATCGCTGCTGTCCTGAAAAATAATAATAAAGTATTAACTTATTTTATAAAATTATTTCTAAGTCAGTTAAATAACTTCAAAAGATTTAATTCATTTTGAATTATTTAAAAGCAGAATATATCAAAAACAACAAAAACGCCAGGGAGGTCTAGCTTAATATCATTCTTTAAAAAAATCTACTTGGCAGACAAACCTATAAAACTTAAAAAACAATTTCAAAACTTTTATATAAATTGCCTCTTTGAATGAATAAAATTACAACTAAGACAAAAACTTGCTGTTGCTTTAATGCTTTTTCCACTTGTTTTAGTAATTTTTTCTGATCTCATTTTTCATTCATTCGCAGGCATCTTTTACAAAAAAAAAATATATGATGCAGCAGAGAAAACAGAATTTAAAAGTTCAAGAAACTCATTTATTTCTATAATGGCGAAAGGGAAATACAAATTTTATTTGTTTATAGAAATAAAACTCAATAAAGTTTTCTCTTCGCCTGCCCACCCTTCTCCGTTTTTAAACTTTCCTTTAAGTTCTTTTGGTTTTGTTGTGTTGCTGCGAGAAATACAACTTGGTGCAGCAACACTTATTGCTCACATAAACAGGCACAGAGTAACACACTTTAGCTGCTTTAAATTAATAAGAAAATTTAAATATTAAATAGATATTTTTTACAGTTAACAAAACAGTAAAACAAAAGTTTCAAGAAAAAGAGATGAGTATTCTGCGAAAAATGGCAAAGTTTGAAATCTTCAGCAAAAATGGCAAAGTTTAAATAAGGGAGTGTCAGAAGCCGATGCCCTTTTTAAATTTGTAAAAGAAAGAACCTCATAATATTGTGATATAAAAAAATTATTAAACTTCCTTTATAACATTTTTCTTTGTAGATCACTAACAAATATTTTGTACACAGTAAGAAATTTTTGCAAGATTTTATTAGATCTTAGTTTATAATTTTATTAAAATTTCAATAAATTTAATTCTTTATTTAATCATAATCAGAAAACTATTATCTTCTTTTTTAATTTAAAATACGCACACTTTATTTAATTTATTATTTAACTAAAAAATTTTGGGTTTATATTTCAAATAAATATATTATTGATACAACTAAAAATTTAATTAAATAACGACACAAAAGTAATTAAAAACTTTAAAAGGTGCAAATACTTTTTTGTGTGTTTTGTGCTGTAGGACTATTTCGAAAAGCTCTAAGGATGCTGATATCTATCAATTATTCTTCCCGTTAACACTGAGTCTGACAAAGACCACTAAACAGACAGACTGAAACTGACATCAAAAATCCCAAAGGGTCAAATTTTGAAATAGTAAAAAACCATAAAAAAAATTCTTCCATAAGAATATAGCTGTTCATGTCAGAATATTGATATCTTCAATAAATGCGTTGCGAAACGTTTTCGCGCAATGGCAGTTTTTTTTTATAACCCGTGTGTTTTTTTTATTGAAGAGTCAAATTGATACATCAATAAATTAGATTATAAAATAATAAGGCTACCAGTGTTTATTTGCCGTGGAAACCAGGGTAATAGTGAATGAATATACTGCAGTATACCGTGAAGACTTCAATTCATTTTCAGCTAAAATTATATACTCTTTCATATATCAACGAATCCCGCCTTAACTACAAACTCTAAATCAGTTCCGAACATTAAAAACGCAACATGCAGACGAATAACCTTCTTCTTTTTTGAAGTCAGTTAATTATCTTAAAAGAAGTCGTATATGTTTCTGTCTTTTTCTAAATCATATTGTTATTAATATTTTAAGATATTTATAGTTTAAAAAAAGACAATTAAGTACAAAGTCAACACACCTATGAATACTTGTTTAGCATTTAAACAGAAATTACACAATGACAGAGTTAAGGCTAAAAATGCCCATACTGAAATAAGGTTAGAGTAAACAAAACCTAATAAAACATCTGGGGGCGTTTTAATACATTGATTAACATTTACATTTAAACACTATTCAAATTTGGATCGCTAATTTTCCGTAATTTGCCCCCTAAACCTAACTTAGACTTGTGCTGCATTTTAATAAAAAGGGAACTACAACCAAGTAAGATTACAGGCGATTTAAAAAAAGATCGCCCCCCTGCGCTGAAACCTTTAGAAGGCATTTACTAAAATAGAAAGTTGCATCATTTAGTAAATATAACAGCAGGACGAAAAACATCAGATTTTATATTTCTTTTAAAACTACCTGTCTTATTATATTAAATTTACTATAGTTTATGGTAAGAAAAATAATATAATAATTTTCTTTTTTCTACTCTCTCTACTTTATTTGGTGCCTTGTTTTTTGCAGTTGGTATATTTTTAATATAATTTCAATAAACATTGTAATATAGTCTTGGGGAGGTAAGCAAACAATTCGTTGCAAAATTCCTAAAATTAATGAATGAATCGGGAAAAAACGATTATTTCGAAAATTAATACAAATATTTTTATTCAAATCCATTTAGCAGTTTTCAAAAAAAGTGTTTTGTATTCTATATCGATTTCTATCTGCACCAAAGACAATATCTTTTTCTCAAAACATACGCTTTTACAAACTTACGAAGCCACCCATGCAAAACCACCATGTTATTTCGGCGAGTATCAATCTACTATATGACTTTTACATGCACAGTCTCCATACCATTATATCTTTCGCTCCGGTGAGACAATAACTCCCGATCTTTCCCTTTTTTACAAATCCTTAAGAACGACTGCAACACACTGTTGCTATGATTTACTTTTCTGACTGACCAAAACTTCATTAAAATCTGGTCCACAATTTCCTTGTTTTACTATTGCTTGTTGTAAAGTATAGCCGGCTCATCTAAGGCGTCTAAATAGCAATTGTATTATTTATCTCTTTTATTTGTACTCACTATACAACAGCCTTAACCATCTCATCTTTTGCTTTCATATACAGACCCCTTCACAAATCTTTTACGACTATACAATAGTTTTTGTCCTTTTTTAATTAAGACTTTGAGTGCTTTGACTGCTGTTTCTCATTTATACACATTAAAAAAAAAAAACATTCAATGCGGCTACTCAACGAGAACAAATTTTCTTTATGCTCAAGGGTTTACTGTAAAGAACTCCTGTTCATGTACTCAGCGCAGCTTCTCAACATTTGGAGTTAACCCCACATTTTAAAAGTGGTGCTTCGCTTTCCTTTTTTTAAATTAATCGGAATATGTTTTAACACTAATTACAAGTAATAACGAACTTAAGCCTAACTGAAAAAAATATTTTTTTTAAGTCTTAAATTTTTAATTTTATCTTGCATTCAATAATTATAGTGGAATCTGAATATAAATCAACGTAAACAAATAGAGTTTAAATATTAAATCAGATAAAGATGATATCAGGGTTGTACCTCTTGCCTGAGAATATCAGACTAACAAAAAATCTACGTATTTTACAATAACCATCAAGGTTTGATAAGAAGGAGCGACCCCCTGAATGTCAAATATAATAAAAATCCGTCAAATTTCTCAAAATAAGATTCAACCCAGCTCGAGTTGTTGTAATACCTACTTTGAAACTTAATTAAAAAATAAAAAAATGATAAAACAAGTTACATAAATTCCTTATAAACACGCTGAAGCAAATCTAACCAAAACATCAAAAATACACAGATCTATTTTTTATCACTCATTATACATAAAACCTACTTCTTTATTTTTTTAAGAATCCTATTGGCTATAACCACTAACCACTACACATAGTCTGGGACTAATAAAAAATGATTGTTGCGGCATTATTGAAAAGTATAAAGAAACAAAAAAAAATTAACCTAACAATTGATATTGCGACGAAGAGCCAGTAAAAAAACGAAAGTTCAATGCACTCAAAATATTATGTAGGTAAATTTAAATGAAAAAACACTTTAAACAACTACTTTTTAATTTAAAAAACGGTCCACTTACATTTCATTTAAATTAAATGTAATTTACAATTGCTTTTGAATGTTGATTTTATAACGTACAAAAATTGTAAAAACAAATAATTTTTCTTTTATTCCAACGCACAAAAAACAACCTACAGAGGAGTAAAAAGTACTGTTTTTTCATTTATTTCAACTAACAAAATGTAACCTACCAAAACATTAATAATAACTGTTTCTGTATTTATTTTAATTTATAAAATTTAACCTACTAAAACAGTAAAATTAACTATTTTTTTCTTTTATTCCAACTCTTTAAAAGTAACCTACCAAAACAATAAAAACTACAGCTTTCTTATTTATTTTGAAAGTCAAAAGATTTAATTTATTTATTAATTATTTATACTATTTTGATACACAAATTCTTCTTATTTTTTATTTGCTTAAATTCTTGTTCTTCATTGAAAGTCCAAGGATTTCAGGATTGTTCTATGCTGAAAAAATAATGTACTTTTACAAAATTGTTTATATTTTTGCAACCAATAATTAAAGAACATATCGCTCATTTAGAAATAGAACGCCTTAACTCAAACAAAAAATCATTTCAAGATAATCACAGTTAACGTTTTTATCTTGTAAAAGGTCGATACATTTTAAAAAGATCGTCTCTTCAAATGTATATACAGTCACAAAACGAATTATGACGATGTTTTAAAAAGCGATATGATCTTCACGTTATAAAAAATTTTATTTTTTATAACGTTGTATTACTAAATGAGCGATATATTTGTAATTCAAAAATTTAAATGACATACCTTTGTTTAAGACCAACCAATGGACCCAAGTGGGCTGTGGCAACACGGCTGCCTGCCTAAAGACTACAGAATTTAGAAGAGAATACCTGCAAAAGGGGAACATTATTTTTTAAAACATAATGCAAATTTTAAATACTATGTAAGAAACTTACCAATATTTTTTTGATGTTTTTCTTTCATAAATTATTTTGTTCTAAATATATTTTTTATAACTGACATATTTTCCAACAGTTTATGTTTTTTATTTTATATTTTAAGGCTATTGTAAAATAGTACTTTTCTACTGACGAACTGTTTTTTTAATTAAGTATTTCATTTTTACTGAAGCAAGGTAAAAATTAATTGATAATTTTGACTGCACCGAAAATCAGTATTTTTTTGTCGTTTGTTTTTCTAACAACAGACGAAAAAAGTTAAATAAAGATTTTCTTCCTAAAACAACCACATTTTCATTTATTTTTAACTTTACTGAAAACTTCCTAAATCAACGTCAAACAGTTAATGTTAAAATTTTTTGAGTGTGCCTCTAATAAATATAAAAATATGCACAGCAACACATATTCTCACGACTATCGGTAGAGCGTTGCTATTTTCAATAACAATCCCTCTTATATCACCAATTATTTTCTTGTTTCTTTTTTTTCTGACTAAAGCTCCATTGAAATTTGGTCCACAATTTCTGTATTTTGCTATACGCATTAATCGCCTCATCCGCTGTTTTCAAAGGGCCTTCAATAATGTACCCAACACACCAGCCAGCTAGCCTCTTACATTGCATTTGTAGTTAACTTCGAATAATGAAATTTGAATACACTCCATTACTTCTTGGGAATTCTTTTTTTATTTTTTTTAAACTTCGGCACAAGCTAGACCGAATTGAGTTTTTTGTATTGGTTTGTTCTCCACTTTTGCTCCAAATTGTTCGTTGTGGCTTTAAAATGTCATTGCACATTACATTACACAATAGTGTTTTTTTATGTTATAGGAATAGAAATTTAGTATACTGCTCCATCAGCGTTTTTTTATTACCATAATTTATTTTATTTCCATAATTTTTTAAATTATTAATTAAAGTATTTTTATTATTACAACAAAATAAATATTTTTTTAAGAAAGAAAAGTAAAAACGCCAAAGGCTGCTGCAACGCTCAGAAAATGCTGCATACATTTTGCTATTGTCTAATACAACGTTCATTTCATTTAATTTTTATGAACTCATAACGAGTTTATTTTGCCTTAAGTTTATATTGTTACATTTTTCCCTTGTTAGGAAAACGTACGGATTCTTCAGATTGAAAATACCACTATGGCTCATTATAAATTATGTATTTTTACTTTGTGGCTTTATCTGGATATACTTCTTGATCCTATGGTCTTGTGAACCCTCTGGTCTCGTATTTACTAAATGTGCGTTATTTTAACAAACGCAGCCATCCACGCTACAGTACTGTATTACTGCTGCGACACATGAATTATTCGATGCCTTGCTTAGTAACCTTTACCATACACAGGCAACTCCAGTACGCCATTTATCCAAGCTAGTCGTCATCTCCTTTATCTAATAGCCATAGCTGTTAGACTTCCCTGCGCTAACCGCTACCGTTCTTATTTTTTATTATAACAATTATCTGTTACTCTAATATTAAATTAGACGTCTCCACTAAATTATCTGCTATGGTTTCACACAATAATTGTCTTTTTTTCGGAAGGTTTGTACTGCTGATTCTTCATTTTTAGTTGCATTAACAGCAAGCACCTTTACCAACGCAGCCATTGAGGTTGCTCAGCTTTTGTTAGCTAATTATGGTACTATTCTATACACACACCATTAAAGAAAGTAACTTGTTCACCACGCACATACGGACAACAACTCAGGAGTTGTTAGATCTTATTTTTGTAATAATATTTTATTATTATTTCTAAAAAATTTTATGAAAGAAAAATTATGTAAATTATGTATGTTTTTCAAGATTGCTAAATTTTTATTCGTCATTTTCATTTTTGCAGAAAAATTACCCAATTATTCCTGTGGACCAAAATCCGCACCAAACAGTGACTCGTTTTGGGTGGACCGACTTTTCGATGTGTGCATGCCGGTTTTCTTTGCCCCAAATGCGGCAATTTTGCTTATTTACCGCCAAGATCAATATCAGCTTCATCTTAATGTGGCAATATTTCCCATCGTTTACGCTTACACAACCATATTCGTTCAGCGGAAGGATAAAACTAATTATGTCAAATTAGACATGAGCTAAGTGTTACAATTCACGAAATAAGTACATTTTTTAATATTTTTTTTAATTTTTTTATGATTGTAAAGAGCAAGATACTTTACTTATGTGAATTGTGTGAAAAAATTTATTTAAAAAAAAGTTATGGACCATTTGGGGACATGTACATAAATAGTAGATGCTCTTATTAAGGATATTGTATTCTGCTCAATTGTTTGTAAATTTTCCTTTTTTTTATATTTGCTGTCATTTGTTTATCCTTTTTAACACAGAATAGAGTTGCTTCAGCTTTTTTTTTGTATTTGTTTCTGCTTGTATTCAATTTTCATTTTGGTATTCATATTTCTAATCTTTATATTATTTTTATTGCAGCGAGTATGACTTAATGCATATGGTAGAATATATGAAAATATTTCAATATTTTTGTATGCTTGATTGGGAAAAAGTAAAAGAAAAATATGAAAAAAATACTGTTTACAAGCCGGACTATTTATCAATACTCCAGAACGTACGAGTTTTTTACATTCTGATGCTACCATTATCCATGTTGTTGCCCTTAGTATTCCTACTTTCGTTTTGTATGTTGACATTTAACGACTAGACTTACAATGTGAAAAATCTATTAGATGCAGAGTTAAAAAATGAACAAAAGTAGATATTTTTCAAGGCTTTTTTGGAATTATTTGTATAAGCTTCGCAGTCAATAAAGGCAAATAAAATTAACTTATAATTAAAATAGTTCATTCAAAACACAAAAAAAAAAGACCACAGAACAGATTTTATTTATCAAAAGTTCAAAAGTTTGGCAACATACATCAAATTACATTAATTATTGGGGCACCCTCTAACTTCCTAATCCCAATTTTATACTTGTTGTTATAGCGAAGTTACCAATACAGGTTGTTTGTAAATTGCAAGAGTCTATCTACAACTGTTCAAAAGCATGACAATATACATAAAATATATAATCTGTCGGGGACCCTTTAGTTTACAATTTTAAATATTATTACTTGTAAATATAACGGTCATAGCAATCGACATTCTGTTCAGTTTGCAAGCCTTTGTCTATAATAGTTCAAAAGATACGCCTATATATATCATTTTACTTCACCTTCACCACTCTTTAATTTTTAGATATATTTTTCTATTAACTTTTGGCATTGGGAGCTATAGTGATAAGCAGTTGTGGTGCACTTTACGGTTCATAATACACGAAAAACAAACCTATATGTTGTATAGGGTCACCCTTTAATTTTTACGATTATGAACTCTTTCTACAACGAGATCAATCTGTAAGCTTCTCTTTTCAAATACAGAGAAAAATTTCAAAATCGGTTCAGAAATAAAATGAGTACTGCTGGCACAAGGTAAGCAGCCAGAAGGGAAAACACTGCAAACGAAATTGAAACGTTTTGAGAGAAAAAAAACGTACTGTAAACGTAAAGAACGCATTGAAATAGCACTTCTTAACGAACTACATAACACAATTGTTCAATTGTATTGGTATAGCAACACTAGTATGTGAGCAGTTATTTCATTGGTGATCGTTGTCGTTCAAAACAAATTTCTTTTCATTTTTCTAATGTACAAAACAATTCAAAAATATTTCAAAAGTTTATATCTTTTCCTGACAAGTTTGCGAAACGTTTTAATTGTTTTCACACTCTGTTTAGAACTCATATTTTTAATTCTCGATCTAGAAAATTATATCTCTTCTTCATAGTCAAATGTAAGATGTAGTGCTTTAGGGGGTTGGACAAGTTATGAGCTTCTTTAAAAGCGTGTTTGCTTGTCCTTCTTAAAACAGTGGTCCATTCAGATAGTAAAACAATTAATACTCAAGCAAAATTGTTTGACACAGACATAAATTTTAATACCATCAAAGTTTGTAAGTGTTCATTCAGAATTCTTTAGCTCGAAAAACCACAGAAAACAGTTTCATTATTTAACAAAACTAAAATTTGTATATCAATGTTAAGACTTTTTAATTAAATCTTTAACTGAATTGAACAGACGAACCAAAATTATAAGATTCGTACATAAATTGCATGATATTGTTGACTGTTGGTTGTCGCTTTTAATTTGCCCAGCATTAGCAACAATCGGACACACCCATAACAAATTCTACAACAATAAAATTCATATTTTTTACTTTACAACAAAATTTAGTTTTTGTATGAATTTGTTACAAATTTATAACTTTATGGTGACCGAAACAAAAAAAAAATTTTAAACAAATTTAACATTTGATAGTAAAAAATGTACTTTTGAAACAATCTGATAAAAAGTTTGTTTACAAGTGGGAGTATTTAAATGAAAACTATTTTTTTAATTTAATATTTTAGATAAAAATAATTCAAAGTTATACTATTTAAATACACAAGCAAGTAAGCAATTTCAAATAATGATTTAGATGGATTATTTTTTATTTCTTATTTTACTAAGAAATTTTACTAAAAAAAACAATTCGCAAGCAGAATTTATAACATTTCGTAGTACACTGCCTCTCTCATCATAATCTTCTCAATACGATTTTAAAGTTTCTGCCTCTCATACACTAATTTTATATTTAACCTTATTTTTATAAATCAAATATATTAAATGCTACCAGTATCTTAGATCCAGCATGTTTTTTAACCGTCTTCAAAAAAAAAAGGGAGAAAGTTTTCAATTCGTCTGTTTCTTTTCATATTTGTTACTTCAGAAGTCCATAATTTAAAGATAAATCATGAAATTATTAATTAATAATAAAAAATACTTAAAAACTTGAATTCAAAAGAGTGTCGCCATACAACACATATATCTTTTACGTATATATTAACGTGTTTTTGGCAGACAGCCCTAATGTTTATGTAGTAGATCTCACGATGTCTCCTTATAACAAAAGGCAATCAAAATAAACAAAGAAATTAGAGAGTGTATCAAAAGAAAGGTGAATTTAATGCACATAGCTTTATCTTAAAAATTAAAACAATAACACATTTGATACTTACGCTTCATACGTATTATGACGAAAATAGGACATTAAGAATTAAATTGAATGGAAATACATAGATACATTAATTTTTAACACATCTGCTATAGCAATAGGCAAAAAATAAAAAATAAATTATATATAAAGGTTACTCCTTGCAAATCGAGTTGATCGATTAATCTTGAAATTCACACAGAGTTATAAAAGAATATAAAGTACGTTTAAGTTTAAAGAGTGCTCTTTTAAAGTTTTTAGCATTTTTTGCTGAAGCATAGTAGGTATGATTTTGAAATTTCTAATATTTTGTACTTATGATTATAGACTGATTATGCTAGACCGTCTGTCTGCTTTAAAGGCTCCCTTTTGCAAGAATTATTTAATTAAATGCTTCTTTAAGAGTTGTTGTAAAGCAAAAGTCATTTTAGTTCTACATTTTATTTTTAATTTTCTAGGTCAGTGCAAAATAATTTATATTTCCTTAAATTCATAAGCCGCAATCTTTTTTTTTTTGCTTGTAATCATAAAAAATATTTTCCAACTACTGATATTTTTCATAAACTCTACAAAAGGAAACCACTCTAAATAAAAACTAAAAGCCACATATTTTATCATTACACTGTCATATATCAGGTTTCATAAAACTAAAGTAGCAACTAACAAGGAAGTATTAGATTTAAAATAGACAGATGTATGGCGTTTGCCAAAAAAGCATAAACGGCAATTTTGTTACAAAAGCAAACAGCAATTGAGCATATGGGTTCAGTGTACTTTAATGTTTTTTTTTTTAGCTATTAATCATTTAAACCATATGGAAGGTTTTTTTTATCACTTTTGCAGTAATTTCATTTATGAACAAAAAAAAGTGTTATGGCCTGCTAGATTGTAGAACAAAGAAAAAAATTTTTAATATTCAATTTTTCCAAATTTGTTTACCCAATTTTGCAGTCTATTACAAACATCTTTTTGCTTTCCAGTATATTCAAGATGAGCAATTAATGTTTAATACTTAATTTTATCTGTAAAGCAAATACACAAAATAGCATATATTTTTAAATTTAATTAATTTAAATAAAAATTCCCGTGGTTTAGTTTAATTATTTGCAAAGTGCGCATGAATAGAATAGAAAAAAATTTTCATCTTTTAACTGCATAAAAGAGCCGAAAACAGTCAGCCGTATACAGTGGATAAAGAAAAATAAAATCATGTTGCACTATTGTTGTTTTTTCTTCAAACTTTGGTTATTGGCTTTACTTTATTGTTTGGACGGAAATCTTTAGTTTATTGAAAATGTTTGTGAGAAGTTTTCTGAGGAGCTAAGTAAATAGTATCAATATGGCCATCAAGACGTGCTCCATTAATAGTCAATATCGCACATTTAATAATTTAATCGGGGTTAAATATAGCACGATATTTTTGAAAATTTATAAATTTAATAAAAGATTCCCGTGGTTTAATTTACAAAAAGGTCTATTTCAGAAAAACCTTAATCTTGTTAGCAGCTTGCTTCTAAATTAAATCTCTTCATTGGGTATTACAAATATTCATTTGTATGTTATAATATAACAATTGTTATGTTGAAATAGAACAAAAAATATACTTTTTTTAAAACCCAAAATAGAAAAATTTGTTGTGCTTGTAATAAAGGTTTTACTATCACTAAATTAAGCTTGTCATTTAATGGAGAATAGCAGTCAAACTTGTTTCTATTTAAAAACCTAAAGTTATTAAAAAAATATTTTTTTTAAATAAATTTAAAAAAGAAATGACCTAAAGACAAAAATAAGAAACAGCAATGATGACGACGTATGTAGACGATTAAACTTTTTTTGGGTCAATTGCACATGTTGTACTTGAAAGTGTCTGTCGGTATGTGTAATTATATATACAGGCATACAGATGGTAAGAAATTCCCTTCGGTTATAACACATGCATCAAGATAATAAAAACTTAAATAAAAACAACAAATTGTTGTTGTGTATCTTCCGAAACAAAAGTGACAACAACGAGCAAAAATTGCAGTCATCAACTAAATCATCGTCAACTTCATCTCAAATGCTGGTATAAAAATGAAATATTATTGTGTCCGTGCTTCATTTTTTACCTTTAGGGGCAACGAAATTTTCATTTATTCTTCAAACACATAGATATTTTCATTTATTTTTATTTCCAGGCATACAAATACTCGTACATATGTATGAGTATTGTAAGAAGTGTGTTAACGGTGTATTCTTTTGGGCCTGTAGTCATATGCAAACTCGTTTTTCGCTTGCACACTTGCAAACACCAATTTTCATACTTAAAAAAACATTTTTAAGACTTTTTAGACAGCAGCAGCAAAAAATCAGGAACTAAAAATAAAAAAATCGTTACCGAAACCATTTCTATGCCCTCAAAATACTTTCAAATTGTGAAAAAATTATGAGCGTTGGTATTAATGCCTCATAGTTATGACAGTTGCAATTAATTTAACGAAGCATAAGAAAAAATCTACACCGCAAAATACACATGCAGACTAATTTATGCCGTTGTGCATAATACTATGAATGTTTGCTTTCTATAAAATTTTGTTGTATGACTATATTTTCCTTCTCGTTTTTTTTCTAATTCAATTTAAAAAAACTAAATTTTATTTCTCTTTTTATTTTAAAATAGAAACAAAATAGACTTTTTTCTTTTACTTACAAATTTTCCCTTAAAAAACATGCAAAACAGTGAATAATAAAATAAGCATAAAATAAAATGACCGTAAAACATAACAAGCAAAATTTTTTTTTTTAAAAAATTAATAGAACATATGACATAATTTACCTTAGTATTTCTAATTTTGAAATAATGTATTTGTCGAACTAGTTTAATGTTATATTAAACAATATTTGCCATGTAATGACTTACTTCCGTGATTACCATATTTCGTTACTTGCTTTCAAAAAAACGGTAAATTAGTTCGCAAAAGAAACTCTAACGGTTCGGAAATTCGGTTACATCCTTGAAATTATAGCAACTATTGGCACAACCTTTAACCTCCAAATCCAAATTTACTGGTTCCTTGTAAATTTCAGCTGTTTGTCTATAATGGTTTAAAAGTTTATCCATATATATCAAATTACATCAACTAATGTAACATCCTTTAATTTATAATTTTAAATAGTTATACTTCTTTTTATACCAGACGAAGTAGTGAACATTTTTTCTAATTTTTAAATAATTGTATATATTGTTTCAGAAGATATGCCCATATGGCTTAAATAACATCAAATATAGGTTTCTTATAAATTGCAGCTGCCTATCTGTGAGGTTTAAAAGTTTGTCCACATACATTAGATTACATTAACTATTGGGACACCCTTTTATTTCCAAATCTATACATCCGTATAATTTTCAAGTGTTTGTATATAACGGTTCAAAAGATAGGACTATATGGGTCAAATTACATCACGCATGGGAATATCCTTTAAGTTCTAAATTAAAATTGTATACTTTTTGTTATAGCGGACATAGCAATGCAGGTTCCTTTTTAATTTCAGCTATCTGTCTTTAGCGGTTCAAAAGTTCTGTCACATATACCAAATTATTTGCAATATTGGCACACCCTTTACTTTCCAACTCCAAACTTTATATTTGTTGTTATAGTGGGTTTTAGCAACACAAGTTCTTTGTAAATTTTATATACATAAAACTAAATGAACTATAGGGGCACCCTTTAATTTATAATTTTGAAAATTGGTACTTGTTATTATAACGGTCATAGTAATCGGTATTTTGACCAATTTTCAAGCTTTTGTCTGTAAAGGTTCAAAAGATAGGTATATATATATATAGGTCAATGACAAACGAACGACGTATGAAAAGAAATATCGATAATCGTTGTAAGCTAAAAAAAAGCAAAAAGAAAACATTTTTGGTAGAGTCAGTCGCTATACAACCATCGACGTAAGTTCATCAAAACGAAAGAGACGAAGAAAAACTGTATCATTAAACTGTACTATTTAATTTGAAATAAAACTGAATTTATTAAACAATAAAAATCAAAAAGTGTGTTTAATAGAGCAAGAAGAAACAAGGAAGACGTAACCCTACATGTATGTTGTATGGAGACACACTTTAAGTTTTATGATTATGAACTGTTTTTAAAACGGGACTAATCTGTAAGCACAATCTATCAAATTACAAATAATTTTAAAAATCGGTTTAGAAATGACTGAGTTCTGTAGGCACAAAAATAAAAAACCAACATTCGTTCGAATGAATAACCTTTTACTTTTTTTAGTCGGTTAAAAATATATTATAAATATTATTTAAAAAAATCTGTTTTAAGGTAAAATTTTGAATGACAAAAATATTCTTTTAAATTTTAAGGGAAATATTTTAATCTTTAAATTGAAAGTTATCTAAAGCTTTATATAAAAGTCCCAGCTAAGCGTTGCGTTTTTTTCGAATGGAACGTCGCATAAGGAAATATGGATATTTTTTATCCAATTAATTATAAAACCTGTATGCGATTTAACTTATAATTATTTTTATTTATTCAATTTATTTATATTAAGTATTAAAAATTCAGAAGTTAATACAAAAATGAGGTAAGTACCTCAAAGATATTGAAAACGACGTTCTTTAGATTAGCAATAATTCATACAGATTAATGCACGTTATCATCGAACTTTCCTGTACATTGCAGAACGGATGATAAGTCTCTTATGACGAAGAATTTTTAATAATTCATAATACTGCATCACTTTCGGAATACCCTTTAATTTACTGTTGTGTATACCTTTTACGACTCCAGCTAGAGAGGGCTTTAACACACAGAAAGACCGACATTGGTTTAAAACCTGAAGCGAAAGCAAAAGGGTTACTAAAAGAAACTCAACATGGCAAATAGTTATACTCTTTACTGTATTTGGTTCCAAGCTCATTAATACAAACTTCTTAAATGCTTACAGATGTACCGCAAGCGTCACTTGCACCCATTCACCGTGATATGGAAAACATGCAGAATGTGTACAATTATTTACAAAAGTTTTATGCAACAAATGCCAGCAAAAGAATGCAATAACTTTCCATTTGAAAATTATACCTTTTTATAGACAACATTGTGCAATGTTTTATGTATGTAATCTACCACTACAATTCTACATATACACATGTAAATAAGCTTCAACAAATTTACACATCCACGCTCAACACGAAGAGTTTTCACAACCTGTGAGGTAAAATATTAGAATGTGGGTTTCATGTTTCTCTCGCTGCAGGATATTGTAAAGAAATTCATGTGTTGAATATAGAAAGTCTTACATGCTTTTCGTGTGTGTTGTTTTGTGCTTAAATTGTTTTACCAAAATAGCTATTTTATCCACAACATCACATTAAAATAAAAAGAGGCAAAATGCTGCAGAAAGTAAAAAGAAGTTATTAGAAACTTCTTAAAGAGACGTTATCACTTAGAACGCATAGGTAACACAAATGATGCTAAGGAAATACTAAAACAAAAAAGCCGAAGGCACATCACCTTCTACAATTACTGGACCGCAATAAATATCGAGAAAAAACACGATTTTGCAGCGCATCTTATGTCGGAATGTCTAAAGAAGGCTTGAGTAAGATAAAATACAAAGACACATATAGATTTTTTGGAATCTAAGAAATTCTTAATTTAGCAAAACCTTTGGGAAACCCTTGAAACAGGTTCCACTAATTTTAGCGTAGAAAAATATACCACATTAAGAAAAATTACAACAAACAACAAATAACGATAATAATCTGTACATTTCTAAAAGCAATGAAATATAAAATAAAGACAACGCCGTATTAGGAATACGCAACATTTAATCTTTACGACACACAACATTTAAGAAAATCCACATACAGGAAACTAAAATTTAAAATTATGGAAAACTGAAGCAATTATTTGGAAATTATTTGTTTAGATGATTGACATAAAAATTGATCTGTTGCCGCATCAAAAGTCTTTGGCCCTAAACGAAAAAAGAAGAAAGGCAATGATGTTGCAATTATTTTATATTGCGATGAAATGGAAACAGTGCAATGTATTGTTTTTAAATTGAATTATCTGAAGCATTAGAAGGCTAATTTGAGTGGTGTCGCTAACAAAATTAGGGAATAGATTGTATATAAAAACATTTTTATTTTAAACTCTGGCTTAACTAAATTAATTAAAATATTTTCATGAAATAAACAAGGTTTCCTTTATATTACTGCATTTAATTATGTTGCTTTTGGTAAAAAGAAAAAACTTTAGCCTTTTTCTCGATTATTTGGTTAATTATTTGCAAGTAATTGCTGTGTTCAAATAACTTTATAGTTCATTTACCGTTTAAGATTTTTTTGCCATTACACGTTTATTTATCTTCATCGTGTGAAAGTAAGAGGATCAAAATGACTAAAAACGGGGTGCTTGTGGCCTACATAAACAGGCTTTTCAACGCCAGTTTAGGGATCTCTTAATTATATTTTTCAAAGTTCTGTTTCCGGTAACCGAATTTTTCAACCGTCTTTTATTCATTTTAGCTTCTTAATAACAAAAATATCGAATAAGAAGTAATATTGCTCTGTTCGACTATATTGAATCTTAAAATTATTTTTTGATGGAAAATGTACACCTTTGATATCTTAGAAGTACTTTTTAAGAAATTTTTTAACTGTAGATATTTTTCGGTTCAAATGAAATTTGAAATATTTTATTGCAGGTACAAAAAAAAAAAAAAACAAAGAAATTCTTTACTATTAAAATTAGTTGGTTAAAGAGATGGTGTTTACGACTTACATAATATAAAGTAGATAGATGCGAAGAATGCTGATCAAGGATGTGGCGGTCCAGAAAATGCTGCATTTCATTCTGCTTTTTCTTGTTTTCTTTGGAAAACGTCCACGTACATTTTTAAATAATTTTTCTTTCTAAAGAAGTTTAGAATTTAAATTAAAAATGAACCAAAAGCCCAAATTAAGTCAATTTTCATTCATTTATAAGATCGATGGTTCAAATCCTGATTGGGAAAAAAAATTAAAAATTAAAATATTTATTTTTTGTAAAAAAAAATTCTTAAAATTTAAAATTAGTTTACAACAAAAGTTGACCCTCCTTCCATTCTTAATCATGTTTGAATTACGTTGTATATAAAAATACTAAAAGCCATAAAGCCTTACAATATTTACTTCATTACTCAAACTTAACTTCGTGTAGTACGTGTTAGTTTTCGTGGCTGTAAGTTTTCTTCATATTTAAGCACGACGAAATCAAACTTTTCCATAAATAAAGTTTAGCTGAGAGACTCTTGGAATTTTTTTTTGTTGTTTTTTGTAAAAAGGCAAAAGGGAAGATTCCAATAAAAATAATACCCTCCTGCTATTATATACTTTAAAATTTAAGAAAAGTGCCAATAAGCAAAAATATACTGCCGAAAAAAATACTGCTCCTGCGAACACAAAACTTTTAACTAATTACTCACTGCAGACATTATGAACAAACTAAAACTATTCTGATGAAGCCGTAAAAAATATATATTCGAAGAAAAGTTTTTGATTGTTTAAACATATCAACTTCCAGGGCTACTTTAATAAAAGCTTTAAGGCACAAACCATAAATTTTATTAAGAAACTTAATTACAGTTAACAAGTTAAAGAAAAAAAAACAAAAATTAAAAAAAAATTCCTAAAATATTTTATGCAACTTTCTTTAATTGTCTTTAAGACGCCAATGAGACCTGTGCGAAGCAGACAAACAAAAAAAATTAAGACAATCCAGTGTTTCTCTTGAAAAGCAGAAAAGCAAAGAATAAAAAAATGTAAACAAACCAAAAGTTAAAATCACTTAATGTATAGCTCTGGCTCCGATAATGTATGCAGAATTTTAAAAGAAAAATAAAACAAGCCTAAATGTATACTACACTTTCAGCAGTTGCTAAGTATTTTTTCTTCAGTATTTATGTTATTTGTTTAAGCCTTTTGTACATTGTTAAAGTGTTGCCGAGTATTCTCCCACAGTAGTGCAAGCAGTATAAGAATAATTGTAGAGAGTCTTTGTATGTGTTGCAAGAGAATAATAAGGTTTTGTTTTGAGTGGTTGTAGTCATATTAAAACTCTTTCTACGACAATAATGCACTATGGGATAAAAATAAAATTATGTTTTCTTTTTATCTATTTTTGAAATATTTTAATTTTAAAATTTAAAAAATATTGAAAGAAATATTTCTATATATATTATTTCATTTAACTGAAAAGTCAGAAGCTAAAAACAAGTACAAGTATTATATTTGAATCTTATATACTCTTTAAAGATTTATATGTACATGTGGTTGTATATATGTATGTACATATAAAGAGGCAAAAGAAATTCTTTCCTACCTTTAAGGTTTTCTGTTCAAAACAAGCGGCGAAGTAAGTTTAGCTTAGGGTTGTTCTCCCACCTAATTGTGGTAAATAAATAGTAAGTGGTGCGTATTTAGTAAAGACAAGCACCTGTATGCAAAATTTCAAGAAAAGATATGGAAAAAATAAAAGCAGGCGTGTTGTTTTACCCACTGCCACGAAGGGCATGGACCGATCTTGCTAATTTTAAATAACCAAATTTTTGAAACTATATCTGGTCTCTTGACGTATTTAAATTTTCTTTAGCTCATTAAGTGCCTTGGCAAATTTCATGTCAACACTAACACGGACGGGCAGACAAACAGCGCTCAATCGACTTTGCTATTCGTTAGAACTTAGAATATATATACTTTATGGAGTGAGAAGGCTAAGAGTTTCTTAAATGGCATCTTTAGA
Source organism: Gymnosoma rotundatum (assembly GCA_916610165.2). Lineage (NCBI taxonomy): Eukaryota > Metazoa > Arthropoda > Insecta > Diptera > Tachinidae > Gymnosoma > Gymnosoma rotundatum. Next base: position 109,908,678 of record OU744337.1, read on the forward strand.
ATAGTTTATGAAAACTTTGCTGATATTTGTGATCCGGTGAAAATGGGAATGATTATTGTAAAGTTACACAATCAATAAAACCTAAGTGTTAACAGATTAATATCTTGCTCAATCAAAAGAGATTTTCGATACCACTAATCGATTATTAAATTTGTTTCTGTTGTCATCATCAACTACAGCACACACGTTTTCCGAATTAATTAATCTTTAAGTCAGTTTATTTATTATTGATTTTGTAAACACGGCGTGTAACAATTAAATTCTCTTTTAAATCATTTAATTTTAAAAAGTTTAATTTTTAAATTAATTTGAATTTTGATAATACTTTTTTCCAAAGCATTCACTCCACAGTGGTATAACCGTGGGCCTACATTTTCTTAGTTTTCCTTTTTCTGTTTAAAGAAATCTGGAAAAATGTTAAATGTTTAAGAAACACTCCGCTATTTCTGTGTGTAAGTATTTTATTTTAAAAGCTGTTACTTAAAAAAATTATTTCTTCATTTTTCCTCCCTGGTAGGCTTTTAAGTAATGAAGACTTAAATAGTGCGTGTAGGGAATTCTGTTTTGTTATTTTTATTTTAAAATGTTTTCAGCATGTTATTTAATAAAAGTACCAGAAAACAACAAGTAAAATGCAAACTCTGTATAAAAACTCTGAGGCACTTATCAATTTTAAAAATAACATGCTTTTAAAGATTTTAGGTAAATTTGTGTTAAAAAAACAAATCTAATTTTTTTTACGATTTGGCAGAGAAAAAGAAATAAACGAATTGCAGTAGAATAAAATTATTGTTTGGGGAGCTGTAGGGGCAGTGTTTTTTAAGCCTCACAAGAAAACTTGATTAGATTTAATTGCATATTCTTAAATCGTTTATGCAAATTGACAATTGTAGTGCTTATGGTTGGTTGATGGTTGGTTATCACTATCGTTAGTTTTATGCTGTGATTCACAAAGTCGGCAACTTTTTTTTGTTCACAGTGACAATTACATGATTTACCAACATCTAGCAACAAACTTAAGAAGGTAAAATATGTGAAATCAAAAGGCAGAAATGTTAAATAAAATGTAAATTATGTCTGCAAAAAACTGACAGACGGGCAAAGGTTCATCATATATGAAATAAAAATTGTAACACAAATTTTGTTTAAATTTAATCGCCTACCTATAACAGTTCGAGAGATAAGTCCTTATACATCAAATTACATCAATTCTGGGGACACCCTTTATTTTATGACTTTTAATATTTATTGTTGTTATTTTACATACTGTGTAAATTAGTGAACTGATTCTATTATGGCTTAAAAGATAAACGATAATTAAATACAAATCATACAGGGACCCCCGTTAATTTTTTATTGTAGACATCGTAATAAACACTTTATTTCAATTTCAAGTCATTTTCGGTTACGGTTATACAATAGGGCCATAGGGCAGCCTTTAATTCTATATTTTTAATTTTCTATTTATTCTATATAGATCAAATATTATGATCTGTAGACACACCCTCTAATTTCTAATTTAAAATGTTTATAATTGTTGCTATGGCGGGTTATAGTAATAAACGTTCTGAGTACATTTTAACTGTCTGTCTATAATGATTCAAAAGTTGAAGTCACATACACCAAATAGCATCTACACTAGGGCGGGTCGATTTGTGTGGAGGCAAAAAAATCGCCCATGGCTCAGTGAAAATAGTATTCTAGGGATCAAAATAAGAAACTTTGCCCGAGGAGCTATACCTCTAAAACGAAATCTACTACCCCCCCAACTGTTGACTTTTGTCCCGCAGGTCAAGTTTTGAAAAATCCCACCTTGCCCCATTTAGAGTGCCCCAATCGAGTCCAAATGTATGACCGACCCCCACTAACTTTGGAGGGCTGACCCCTGGAACCCCCCTGGGGGAGTAAAGTGCCAAAATTGTGATTTTATGAAATGTTTGTATGGTGAACCCCCCAGGATTCTGTAGATTCTACACCGTTTAATTTTTGATTTTAAAAATTTGTAAAGCGGGCATAGAAGTTTAAATTTTGTGTAATTTTAAAGAGTCAAACTATAAAGGTTCTAATATAGGACCACAAAGGCCTAATTACGTCACCTATGGGGATACCCCATAATGCTTTCTGTTATTGTGAAATATAGTCATACCGACCATGTTCAGCAGTTATGTGGGTGATCGCCACGGTTCAATAGATATGTAAAAGTCTCACATATGACTTTTACATATCTCTATGTGTTGCATAGGGACACCCTTTAATTTTTCATATTATTCATGCTTTTCAGTCAAAAAAGAAAAATTCAAACATGGTCTAAAAAGACTGAGTTCAATGGGCATAAATATAAAAACTATCAATATTTAAAACTAATAAACGGCATCTTTTTTAAAGCGGTTGAAAGAGCAATTTACATTCACGCTCCTAAAACAAAGCCTTAAATCAAAATAGCTCTGATTCACTACGATTTTAAATTCCCATAGAAGATCGTTTCCGTTTGAATAAAAATTCTTCTTTAATAATTACTTAACAAATAACTCAAAAGTATCCAGCTTAAACTTTTGTTGCAACAGCAACAGAGCAATCTGCTGAAGACATACAATTCCATTAAAATTTTATAGTTTTTTTGCCTTTTTAAGACTTTAAACCGAATATTAAAAATAATTTATTTTTCAAAAGAAAAAAAAAATAGTGTGTTTTTTTTTTTGTTTAACAGATTTTTATCTTAAACTGGTATTTTATGGTCCTGCGAACACAAACAACAAAACGAAAAGCAGCCGAAAGTCTGTGAAAAATTATGTAAAATACATGCATTGACTTAATAAATATTCGTGAACAAATATTTGTAGTTCTTACTGTTGATTTTGTTTCTCTTTCTCTGCTTTATAATTGTTAAATTAATGTGGTTTAAGCACACATGACGGCAGAAAAAATGGCGTTAAAAAAGTTTTGCCTTTTATATCTATAAATTAATGAAAAAAAAAAACAAAAATTGCTTGATATTGGTAATGGAATAATAAATTGAATACTACTTTAGGTGGATAAGAAATATTCTTTGTGGTTTATTTAATTGGAAACACATTTTCTTGATATTCTACTTTACACTGCCGCACAGTGGCTTCAAGTTTTAAATAAATTTTTGGTACTGGTAAAAACTTTTCCAAATTTACAGTTTTATAGATTAACAGTCAGGAGGATTCTTCTTATTTTTAATGCCATCCAAAGCTCTGAATACTTATATGTAGGTTTTTATGAATGAAAACATATTTGCCCAAAACGCTAGTTCACACTGCAGCGAGACAAAAAGCTAAAATTTTTTCTTTCAAGCGACTTATAAAAATAAATTTTTCTTTCATAAAAATTTAAAAAACAAACTTGAAAAAATTTCTCATTAAATTGGGAGTTTTTCCATTTTCTTAAAATTAAAAAATTAAACCAATTTCCTTCAATTTTACTTTGACTTTATTCTACTTTCTGATTGTATCAGTCTAAAGATTAAAATATTTACATTTTTGTAAATGCTTTTTATATTGGATACATTTGCATAGATAATAAACATTTTGTTGTTTTATTTTTTTATATTTATTTACTTTTTTTCCTAAGGGGAAAATTATGCAAGAAGATATTTCATTAGATTAAGAATTTTCAATACATTCGTTTAAATGTCTCAAGGCTTTCCAACTTAAATAATGCTTATTCTAATTTCATGTTTATTTTAACTTTTTTTATATATTTTCTCAAGGCTGCTGTTTGCTTTCAGAAGTATAAAAAGTTCTGAGATCATAAGATTTTTCTTGCTTTTAAAAATCGTTTGTTGTCTTGTTAGATTTATATTTTATACATTTGATGTTTTGTTTCGAGCCTCAAACTATGCAAATTGTTTTTACATTTCAAACAGCCCACCGTCATGCCAAAGCTTCTTTTTTAAAATGCACTTCATAAACACCCATTAGTGATAAATTTGTGCCGTTTTTGTAATAAACTTTTAAATGAATCTCTTTTGTTCAATATTTTCTTTCACTTTTTTTATTTTATTTCTTTTTTTTTTTTTGTTTTTCTTTATTTTTTTACATGAATAAATAGTTTGTAACAACAAGTTGAAAAATTAGAATGAATAATAGAGTAAAATGAGAAACATTTTATGGTTTTAAAAATAAAATTAAATCACGGGAATATTAATTTAAATTAACTAATCTTTAAAAATATCGTGCTAATATACCAACTAAATTATTAAAACCACCGGCGTCTAGCGTCTAATTTTTCTTGTTTTCTTTGGAAAACGTCGGCATAAATTTTTTAAATACATTTTCTTTCTAAAAAAAAAAAAGATTTTTAGATTTTTTGGTTTTATTCAAAGAATTTTTTGTTTAACGGAAGTTAATTAAGAAAGACATATTTGCTTGAATATTTTGTAATTTTGTATAACAGTCTGTCAGGCAAACTGAAAAAGAAATTTCATTTTTAAACTTCATATTTATATCTTAAGATAATTCTTGCAAAACAAAACCGACTACAAAACAGATTTCATCTGTCTGCGTATAACGGTTCAAAATTATGGCTACATAAATTAGACTACATTAACTATTGAGACATACTTATATCTCCAAGCTATACTTTTTCAACTATTTAATAGCTTGGCAATATACATCAAATTACAGCAACTATAGGGTCACCCTTATTTTTTAAATTCAAGTTATATACTTGCTGTTGTAATAGATTTAGCAATCAGGTTCTGTGTAAACTTCAACCGTCTGTCTATAACGGTTTGCCCATATACATCAGATTATATCAACTATTGTAAATCCCTTTAAAATATAATTTAAAGTTTTTATACTTCGTATTGTACAAAACAAAGTAGTGGATATTCTGTCTAAAATTAAAGTGTTTGTATACAACGGGTCAAAAAATACGATCATATAGAACAAATTACATTAATTTTGAGAAGACCCTTAAATTTCTAAATTCAAATTCTTAGCTTCTAATTATAGCAGACTTAGCAAAATAGGTCCCTTGTAAATTTCAGCTTTCTGTCTGTAACGGTTCAAAGGTTTGGCCACATACACTAAATTAATGTAATCAACAAAACGAAATTTTATACTTGTTGTTGTAGCGGAGTTGGTAATGCAGGTTCGTCTGTCTACAACTGTTTAAAATTATGGCCATATACATAATTAAATGAACTATTGGGGCACCCTTTAATTTTAATATTAAAACTTATTACAATAACGACCATATCGATCGACATAATGTCAAATTGGCAAGCGTTTGTCTATAACGATTCAAAAGATAGGCCCATATAAGTTAATCTACATCAATTATGGGACTCCCTTTAATTTCTTAATTAAAATTATAAAATCGTTGATATAGCGGGCTTAAAAATACAGCTCCCTTTTACATTTCAACATTTTGTCTATAACAGATCAAAAAATCGGCCACATACTTGTAAATACATCACCTATTGGGACACCCTTTAATTTCCAAATCCAAATTTTATACTTGTTGTTATAGCGGACTTAGCAATTTAGGTACGTTGTAAATTTCAAGCGTCTGTTTACAACTGTTAAAAAGTATGGCCATATACATCAAATTAACTGAACTATTAGCGCACCCTTCAATTTATAATTTTTAATATAAAAACTTGTTACTATAACGGCCATAGCAATCGACATTCTGTCCAATTTTCAGGGGTTTGTCTTTAATGGTTCAAAGACAGGCCTATGTTAGTAAATTTACGTCAATTATGGGGGCACCCTTTAATTTTTAGAATTATTTTTGTATAACTTTTTGTTATTGGGAGCCATAGTAATACGCAGTCATTTTATATTTTACAGAATCGCCCTTTAAAATTCATAATACACGTAAAATATATGTATGTTGTAAGGGAACACCCTTATGATCTGCTTTTTAAACGGGACCAATCTGTAAGCATAATCTATCATACTACCAAAAATTTTCAAAATCGGTTCAGTAATGACTGAGTTCTGCAGGCACAAACATAAAAAAGCAGGATTCAGTCGAATTGTATAACCTTCTTCATGTTTTAATGGGGGTTAAAAACTTTAGTAGAATTAAGTGCATCGTTGGACACGTTACAACCTTAAATATCTTTCTTTATAGTATAATATAAAGAAAAACCCAAAAAATTATAACAAATAATATTTTTTTTCTCCTTTCAGGTATGTTGACAAGTACTATTTCCTAAATGGTTTTTTTGTAAGTACAACTGCACATTATAAGTTATTGCACATATCACATTGATTTAATGAAATGTTAAGTGAAAATTGTCTATTTAAAATAAAAAAAAATACTTTATCCAACTACCACTGGTAGGAGTCTGTTTTTTCTCTACTACGCTGTTCCAATCGATTTGATTTCTAATGGAGTTCTAATAATTAAATTAAATACTATCTGGTGAATGGGGTAATTGGAGTAGGACTTTTTAGCTTCCTCAGTATTATTGTGCTGAAGAGTTATACATAACCAGCTGGCTTCGCGAAAAGTGCTAATGTCTAACTGTACTTATCAACGGATTCTGGATTTTTGGATTGCCAAAATCTCTTGTGACCTTAAACTTCCAAAATCTATGAAACAGTTAATTCAAAGTAAAGGATGCATTCTATTTTCGGTCTTTAATTTATCAATCTCATCAAATGTTAAAATAATTTGCTGATAAGATATTTATTTCTGGATTATGATAGAAAAGAATATAAAGGATCGGCCAAATAACTTTTTTTTTTGAAAATGTTATCAAAAAGTACTGAATATTTTCTTAGATTTCTTTTTTTATATAAAAGTACAATCCTTCCGGTTAATAATGGAAAATTATTTCATTCAGATGGCTGCTTTGGCTGGCCATGCAGAAGCCTACACGATCGGTCCAATTTTTAAGCACATTATCGATTGTGTGCAGCTGTATTTCGCCAGTGGCTTCACGAATATTGTTCTTTAAAGCGTCAATTGTCTCTGGCTTGTCGGCGTAGCACTTATTTTCGTAGGCACCCCACAAATAATAGTCTAACGGTGTTAAATCGCAGCTCCGAGGTGGCCAACCGACATCAGTTTTGCGGCTGATAATGCGATCTTCAAAAACAGAGCGCAAAACATCGAGTGTAGTTTCGGCAGTGTGGCACGTAGCGCCGTCCTGTTGAAGCTAAATGTTGCCAATATCCTCCCCTTCAATTTTTGTGAACAAAAATTAATTCAACATGGCCCGATAATGATCGCGATGGACTGAAACGGCCACTCCTTGCTCATTTTCGAAAAAAATGGTCCAATTATGTCTCTTGACCAAAATCTGCACCAAACAGTGACTTTTCAATGTATGCGTGCGAGTTTTCTGTCTCCTAAATGCGACAATTTTGCTTGTTAACATACCCGCCAAGATAAGAATGAGCTTCATCTGAAAATATGATTTTTTTTTTTTTGCAAAATCGGCACCTTCTGTAAGTCGGTCGCGGGCCCACTTAGCGAAGCTCATACACAAGCATATTCGTTTAGCGGAAGGACAAAACTAATTATCTATCTAATCAGACATGAGCTAAGTGTTACCATTTACGAAATAAGCACTAGTTCAAAAAAAGTTTGCTGGCGGACCCTTTACATTTTCCACTTTTCAAATAAATAAATAACAATTATTTTTTGTTGGTCCTTTCCAAAGTTTAAATTTCATTTTATATAAATTTAAATTGAGCTTAAATTTAAAGTAGATTTATTTTAATCTTCAATTTTTTTATTGTTCTACTTCTTATGCTTCATTGACTCCATACAGAAGAAAAATCAATGAGTGTAATAGTTTCAAGGAAAATTATACAAATGAATTGAATTTTACATAAGTTTTCAACAACAGTTCTTTTTGTTAAGCACAAGAAAAAGTACAACTCTTCAAAAAATTGTATAAAAAGCAGTAACTTAAAAAAATAATAACAAAGAAAAAAGGATGAATGCAAAACCGTTATAAACACATGGGTATAATGTAAACAATAAAATTACTTTAGAGAAAAAAATACAGCAGCCAAAGATATAATATTGTAGAACCGAGTATTCATTCTATACAATAGGTACCGCAAAAAAATATTATATGAAATAAGTTAAAATACGGCGTAATGTCCGATTCACATACTAACGTACTGTTTTCCATTATTGGCTTATTTTTCGGATTCTTCAACTAGTAACGTTTTTTTTAATTTTTTTTTAAATATTAATTTGTTTTAAATAAGCAAAAAAAACATTGAAAAATATTACATAGTCTAAATTGTTTTAGAAAGTGGCGTCTAAATAACCTTTTGATACGTTGCGTACATTATGATGTACATCGATTTTGCCAAATCGTGACTAGTTCAAATTCACGCCTACATGCAATTAATTTACAGTTATAGGTTTGTCGTGCTTGTTTGTCGACGCAGCATCTATTGTGTGAACATTTATTTTCGATTAAAAAAAAATAATTTTCGCTTTTATTTTTTTATGAAATTTTAAGTATTTCTTTTATACATGTATACTAAATAAATTTAAAACCAATAAAAAATTTAAATAAAGTGAAAAGGTTTATATATTGAAGAAGATTGTACATTTATATGAACATCTTCAAAACCCACTTTAGAATAAAAATTTGTAGCCATAATTTTTTACACATGTCCTTTGAAGCCTTTTTAAGCTAAAAAACCTTACATAGAATTTTTAGTTGGCTGGAATTAGTTTCCGTGTCAAAGGGTTTCTTATATGTCCAGACCTCACATAAACCGCTATGTTCTGGAAAATCTGACGAATTTTTCAAGGGTGAGTTTTGTTTTACTTTACGTTGCAATTATCCACTTTTCCTAGTCTCCTGACCTGTAAGGGATTAAGACTTGACTTTTTTATTAGTTGGTATTTTAGACTTTATACTGTTATGGTCTCAACCAGAAAAGAGCAGGAGGTTTTCTTTAATTCCATTAAAGTACATTTAAAATATTGCTAACGTCTTGTTTTTGCGTAAATACCTCTTAGAATTATCGTATCGACTTTATATCTCTTGCTAACCCATCGACTTTATTAGCGTTGAAATTGATTTATGAAAACTCATGAGTATCTATACAGTGTCACCAGATAAGCTTTTTTGTATACAAAATAAGCTTTTTTTGTAGTTCGTGTTTGATATTCTCCGACCTTTTTAGACACTAACTTGTGAAATAACAATAATCGGTAGAAATCGTTAAAAATTTCGATCCTTTAAAACTCAGTCAATTTTCCAATTATACAATCTTAACAAACAAGCCTTCTTCGACACAGTTAAAAATTATTTTATTGAACCATCTCTTGACTATAATTGATGCATTAATAGGAATTATGTACCAAAAAGCATAAATGTATCTGGTAAAGGGTCGATATAAAAAAATTTATTGTTTTTCTCATGATCTCCTAAATAAATTTTTGTTCAATAATTATCGTCTCACTGTCATGATAAAAATATGCACACCTTGTTGAGTTCTAGCCGCAGCATTAAATTTTAAGAAGTCTCGAGTTGATAAAAACTTCTTAGAACTTATTTTTTGTTTTTTTTTGTTTTTTTTTGTTTTCAAAACCGGATTATGTAGATTAAAGTAATTATTTAAATAATAGCATATTTTGTGCAACGTATTGGCTAAAATATATAAGGGGTCCGGTCAGACCCCAGTGTAACAAATAACACAAATGAAATATGTGTATAATGGAGGGCTAATCCATATGTTTTTATCCCAGTAGGCAACATTGTCCATAAGAAAATATTGCCAGTGACATATTAGTGTGTGTAGAAACAACCAACACAGGAAAAAATAAATTAGAACCCTACAATTATGAAATATTTGTTTTGCTTTTCATCATTAATAAAAGTATTAAAAGAAAGATGAAAATAATAGATTGTACGTAAAAGTTGACAAATATGTGTAGATAAACCCATTACTTTATAATATCTTATTACTAGTTTAATAAAAATACTCACACTGACATTGATTCCTTAAATACTATTAATTGCTTTTCTAAGTGTATCTTATAATAAATAAAGAAATAAAGATAAGTCTGACACTATTAAGGTCAAATAGAAGATTAAAAATTAATCACGTTCACAATGAGTAAAATAAATATGATCAAATGCATAAAAATTCCATAAAATTAACTTTTCTTTCTCTTACGTACAATAATTATTATTATTTATTTTATAAGCAGAATACTAATAAGTTTCTGTTGTTCGATGTATATTATTTATTATTTGTGTATAAATATATAGTTTTCCACAAACACTTTACTAGAATTTCATGGAATTTAACTCAGAATGAATTCCATAATTTCAGTTGCCTAAAACTCTTTAAGATGAAATAGAAATAAAGTCGCCACAATTTAATTATAAATATGGAAAATCTGCCACCCACTCATTCATTACAAACACTGAATCCATAATCGTTTCTTATTATTTGTATTTTGTGATTTTTATCTATTTATTTGTATTTACTTAATTACAATTTGTATGCATCAGGACTGGGGGCGTTTTTCTATATACAGGCATTTATTATTGTGTCATGATTTCTCTAATAGTGTATTGATTTTGGAAGGAGATAAATTTGCCACCAAAAAAAATAACTTTGTAAAACCTACAACTTTATTAAACTAAACCGGCTTAATTGTATTCAACAATATTTTATATAGAAACATTAACTATTCATTCATAAAAATATGGTTGGAAATTAGAATCAATAAAGAAAAATTTCTTTAAATAAATTTAAATTCTTATTGTGCAGACTATACATTCAACTGGACTTAATATATCAAGTATAATTTGAAACAATTGTAAAATAATAAACCTATAACATTACAACAGGGACTTGTGAATTTAACAGGTATTTTGTATAGAATTCATAGAATTCTTCCATTATTTAAAAAATTCTAAATGTTTATTAAGCAAATTTGACTACAAACCTTATGTAAATAATTTTTTTTTTCTGTGTTGTTAGATTGGTTGATCTTGTACATGTTGCAGCTTTAGTAAATCTTGATAGATTTTATACACGACAACAACAAAATGTACACATCTTTAATTTACTACATATGTTTGCACCATTGAAAGTGAATTTACTTACAAAAGTGAAACCGGCTAATATTTGGCGCCATTTTGTTTTTTTTCTCTTCCGATTCTTTTAAATTACAAAAAAAAAGTGTTTCATACCTTAATGTTTTAGTGCACAGATTATTTAAAAGGAATTTTAAGTCTTATATGAACCGTAAATTCAGCTTTATAATTATTCACTTTATATACTTAAAAACAAACTTTAGCAAAGGCAAATCTAGGACAAATTTCCTTATTTGACTAATCTTTAATCCTAATATTTTAACCGGTTAAATGTATAGTCATCAGTATAAAAGTTTTATGTAGTTTGTAATAATATACAATTTTTCTTTAATTTTTTTATAACCTTCACCACAAAAAGTGGAAAAAGCATTTTAAAGTTTGTAATTCCGTTTATAATTTCTACAATATCCATTAGCGACCCTGTAAAATATATGAATTCTAAGCTCTTATGAATAGCGAACTCGATTGAGCGATGTTCGTCTGTCCTTCCGTTTCCGGATTGAAATCAACTTTGCCAAAGCACTAGATGAGCTGGAGAAAACTTAAATATGCGAATCGATCAGACATGATGCTTCATCGTCTAATTCTTCGAAGACTTTTTCCGAATCTGAATCCTCTTCCGCGTTAAATACAGGTGGAAGCATAAAGGAAAGGTAATTAATATTTTTTTGGAGTGGGTCTTATACTAGTAATGTTGGAACTAAGCAAAAGCCTATTAATAATATTTATGCTACACTGAACCCTTGAAAATTTTGTAACAAAATTCTGCCTGTAAAGATGGAAACGTGCGTTGAAAATTGCTATACCGTGCAGAATTTTGTTATCTGTCCAGCTGCGTACTAAAATTTTTATGTTTCTCAAAATTAATTAATTTGGCCTGCTGTCCGGCTAGATTTGCAAAATACGCATCTGTGCGTCCTAAAGTTATTTAATCTCGCATTACCTTAAAGCCATTTAATGTCACGTTACCACGTAGAGAAAAATAGTTTTGCCGACTAAATTATTTAAACTATTACATTTATTTGCCTTATGAATTCTTATTCTTTTGTATGGACATATGTATTTTGGATGGTTTTAAAAGTACAGATTAGTAATGTGACTTCTTATAAATTCAAAAATTTACTAAAAAATTCTACAAAAAAAAACTAGTTGTAAAAATAAAAAATCATTTATTATTGAAGTATGAAGACCATATCACATAAAAAAGTTGCTATTGAATCTTGTTTTTTATTATTGTGCAGAATAAGCATTTGAAAAACTACACAGAGAAAAGAAATTCGTTATGAGAACCGAATTTGTTGCCAATCGAGTTTTGTCGGTTGTGTGTATTATCTTGAATTCGGTTGTAATAACTGAATGAATATAGCTCTCACAACTATTAAAAAAAATGATTCATGGGTGACTTTAAATTATTATTGTGAATTGAATAATACGAAATATTTTAATATTTACTTTTATTTTAAAAAGAAATTAAAGGAATAAGATTATTAATTATGAATTTCATGTTTCGGCCATTCGAAATCAGACTACTCCTTTCTTTACATTATGATTCTTCCTTTCCACATAGGTTCTTCAACTTTCCGTCCCATACCGCACGTTTTGCTGCTGCAAAGTGTATTAAACATTTTACAATTTTTTTTTAATTTACAAACGTCTTTCTGAGATTTATTTTGTACTTACCTTTCAACATTATTGGATCACTTTTCACCACTAACAATATATTCTTGGTTTTTTTAAACTGAAATATTGATGAATTTTTTTTTTTGTAATGTGTACAAATTCATTTTTATTATGTCAAACATTTTTCGATATTATAAGACACAATCGATTTTGATGATTCTAACTACCAAACTTTGGTTTTCAGTATTAATGTGCTGACTAAGTTAAGTTGCATCTTTCATTTAATAGAATAGATTTTAGTAAAGAAACAAATCGATCAGGATAACTTTTTTAAGAGGTGTAACAACAAACATTTGGACGGTAATATCATTTGTTAGCTTTTAATATTAAAAATAAGTCAAAACTATAATTTATTTATATTAAAAATCAAATGATTATATTAGTAAATAAATTTAAATAATATATCAAACGAATTTTAACCAATCTTTTTTCTGCGTGTACGAAAAAAAGTTTTGAGTATGTGTGAAAAGCAGTGATTTTCTTACTTCTTCTAAAAATCAACATTTTTTTTATAAAAAAATTATTATTTTTTATACTGTCGGCAATTTGATAGATGCCATTAGCCTGTATTCCTTTGAAACCTATTCTGTTGTTCTCAACGATATTTTGTATTCATTTAGCGTTGTATTTGTAGGTATTTTTATTACTTTATTTGTTCATTGTTGTATAAAAAAACAACATCTATTTATTTTCTACTCATTTCACTATTTTTAGTTGTTTTTATTATTTATTTCAATGACAATTTATTTCTTATTATCTTAAAAATGTGTCAATGTAACAAATAAAACCAAGTTTGTTATTGTGACAATAACCATAATTATTAACGATATTGTTGTTGTTGACAGTACTTATATAGAATAACATTACGAAGTTTGAGTTAAAAATGAGAGAGTAACAAATTGGAATTGAATTAAATTTATGTTTTCTTTAGGAATAATAAATTCATTATAAAATCAATGAGGATTTTCATACTATTTTTTATATTGTTATGATAATAAAATATGGCCACGCTTTACATATCCTTAACGGAGCCGAATATTATTTCCACTAACATGGTGTGAGAGAAAAGAATAAAAAGAAAAGTGTGTTAACACCTGTTGCCAGCCTGGTTGGCTGGGTTGGTTGGAGTGTCTGCGTATTCTCCAAACAAAAGATGCAAATCCCATTGGAATGTTGAGAAGAAGAAAACTTTAACTTTTGTTAAATAGCCCACGACATGGAAATATAGCCGTTTAATACCTCCAAAGTTTCGGCTTGAAGCTCAAAAATCGAAAAAAGAACAAAACTGCGAATTAGATGCTGTAAATAAGACGGTGGAAGCGCTGTAAATATATTTGTTCAAATCTCGTCACGTTTCGAACTATATATATAACCCAGATGAACGCTTGCATCAAAGCCACACAATTATACGAATTTTTTACAAAAAAATTTGAAGTAGTTTTCCAAATAGAAAAATCGCATAAAAAAGTTTCACAATATCCCACAATTTAGGAAGCATCTCTTATCAATTAAAAATAATTTTGTATGCCTCTAACACACACAGACACACATATAGTCCGCTCTATCTTACTTGCTTACAATTTGCTTTAATCATCATCAGCTTAATACCTTTTTCGAAGGCCATTACTTTAACAATTGTACTAATAATTACAATTAATGGTTTCATAACATGAAATCATTTCATAACAAAATATATTTCATGACCGCACAACTGTGACCATGCAATCGTTAAAATTCTAATTATAATGCTTTTACATAATGAACATCGTTAACGACAAATTACTGCCGGCGTGATGCGGTAATTGTGCTGAGTGAAAAATTGTGTTAAAAACTATTATTGCTTCGTTTTATGATAAACGTAATTATGACGGATTTTAGTAAATCCACACATTTTTCTTATCTAATAAATATAAAAAAAAGTCATAAACAATTCCTGTTTTGTCATCGATAGTGATGATTTATTTGAGTTGCCAAATTGTCTAAACTTTTAAATGAGTTTAATGTCACAGAAGGTGATACGAATAAAATAAATATTTTATTTTTTCTTTCTTAACATGAAAACATATAAGTTTCCCCCAAGGCCATAATTTTTATGTATTATTTTACAAATTATTTTACTTAAAAACTTTTTTATAAGTGTAAATAAATGATTTATTCATAGTGTATGGTGCGCACGTTGGTAGAATTCATATCTCAATAAAAAAAATTGTTTAAGAGCTGAAATTAATTTTTGTTCTATATAGAAGCTGTTTTGATTTATACTTTATAGGTATTTTTCCACTAAATTGTATAGTTCTGCTAGGGCTGGAAAGTACAAAATCTGCTTGTGTTTATACTTTGCTCACTCTTACTGTTCGCTATGTTTTATGCAGTTTCCAGTTTTACCAACCAGATCCTCAGCTATAACTGCTACAGTCAGTTAATATGCTCTTACTTTCCTCTGTAATGAAAGCTCCGTGTGATTAGACAGGAGCCTACAGCTTTATTGGTTTGATAGTAACGTTTATCATCTTCATCTGTACCGTTGATATATAAGACTCTAATACGAACAAGTTGCCACTGACTGGTGATCATATGAAAACAAATTAAGCAAAACTGGGTTTCATCCAATGTGATGCATCAGCTGCAAGTAAAGTTGAAATCTTTACAAATAATTCGTTTAAAAAATAAGATTTTTCTCACGAATTAAAACATATAAATTTGAATACACAAATGCCTTTATAGCTGGTGTGGACAGATGTTCTATTATTTTTCTCAGTAAGTGTCAGGAATTTACCAAAATGTTCCTTTAACGTGGGGAAGTAATAAATATAATTCAACCATGATGAAACAGTTACAGATATTTAATTCTTTTATCTAATTATATTGCTTTCATATAAAAAATAGATACAATATCCGAACAATTATAAATTGTTTATGTAAAAAGCACAAAGACTCTTAATCATAACGGCACACTAAGGTCTGTTTCTCTCATACACTTCACCACATTCATTTATACACTTCACCACAAAAAGTGGGAAAATCTTATATATAAGCTTGTCATTCCGCAATACAATTCAATATCAATTTCCGACCCCATAAAGTATATACATTCTGACTTCTTATGCACAGCGAAGTCGATTAAGCGATGTCCGTCTGTCTGTCTAAGGCAAACTTGATTTAAAAAAAAAATAATAAACTTGTCCATCGATTAGATGAGGTGCCGAAAGAGATGCTACAAGTATCAGAAATCTGCATGATTGGTACATGTCTTTCGAGGCAGCAGGCAAAACACCACGCCTACCTCTAAATTTTTCATATCATTTGGAATAAGATAACTACAATAAAAAAAAAGAAAATATATGGGGCGATAGAGAATTAAAAAATAAGAAAAAAACATCTAGTGAATAAATTGGCGCTCGCCCATATATCTCGGTTTACGGGGCTCTGAAATTTTCATTTTTTTTTTAATATCAATATGGGTATCATTTTAAATCTTTTTAAGAGATCTCTAAGGAAATACTAAGTTTTTTTTAAATGTTTAACCCATTAGGAGCCGATGTCATTTTTATATAAAATTATATGTATGCAGTACCAATTTTTTTTATTTTTTACTCTGTCACCCCAATATTTACTTTTTTGATTGGAGTTAATTCATTAAATTAGATTAATATAGATGGTAAAGAGTATATAAGATTCGGCATAACCGAACATGTGCAGCTCTCTTACATGTTTCATGCTATATTTAGAAAAAGAGTACATTTTAATTTGACCCAGCCTTAACCAGGCGACACCTCAAAAGAGAAATACTTTTGCATACAATGTGTAGCAAAATACATTTAAGTAGGTTATCCATCTCTGATCACCTGCTAGGATTTTTTACCTTTTATTACATACTTTTACGCTTCTATAAAATAACAAAATACATTTCAAAGAAACTATTTAAGAATATTGTATTGTTTGTATTGATGACTATAATTATGCGCCGATCATCTGGTTTTTTCATAGATAAAAAAATAAGTACCATACTGTCTTCCTCGACCAAGATGGGATTTCATTTAAAATATGTCAAAAAAGAACATTACAAACACCAGATACAGTATTTTGCAGCTAGTAAGTGCAGCCAATAACATTTCTTTTTTTCCTGCACCATTAAGAAGATCCAACCGCCCCTACTTTAAATAGTCATGACCTTTCAAACGCCTGTAATTGCACCTTATGTTTATATGCAGGAAATTTTTGTAGCGACCCCTGTATTTTACTGCTAAGTAAAAGCGTTATATTATTCAAGTTCTGATAAAACGATTTTAAATATTTTATGTTGTAAAGTAATATCGCGAAAGGGGTTATTCTGTGATATAAAAAACCTTAATACATTTAAAAAAAAAGTTCATTTTAACTACATGAAAAACATTTTAAATTAAGACATTAAAGTTTACACACACGTTGGGCTAAAGTTTTTTATGAATTTGATAATATAAATTAATGGAAAAATGCATTAGCTAGCTCAACTGTGTTAAAATAACTCTTCATAATATTCTTCAGGATATAGTTTCTTACTTTAGTTTCAGCAGGAGGAAAATTAAACGACTTTTTCGTTAAATAAGTTTTAAGCAGTTGTAGCTGTATTTGACTACTTCGTAAAAAGAGCAGTACACGTATACTTGTCTTAATTTTTTGCTACATTACATATCACGTCTGAAGTATCTTCATTTTTCATTCACAACTGGCTACAAAGTAAAACTAAAATCAATTATTCGATTTTTCAATTAATCAATTCAAACTTAATTATAACTCATAATAAATTTTCTTTATTTTTTTTTTTTTTTTTTTTTTAACAAGAGATATTAAACGCCTAAAGTGACGCCATTTGTAACATTATTCACCAGAAAATTCCTTCTTTAAAAATAAATAGAATAACTACGTTTTGGACAAAACTCTGCCTTTAGTCTTTTCTCAATGTTGTGGTCAATATCTCTTATAAAGCGGTCATAACTCCTAAAGTATATCTTGCGCATACCTTAAATCTAGGTAATGATAGGTAAACAACATTTAATCTTCGCATGACGGGTGCCATGCCTTCTTTTATCCAACCCACCCCCCGTATTTAACACCGCAAAGTGTAATATGACTAGACTAAGAAACAAAAAACCCATTCTTCCAACAGCATACATTTGATACTGCATGAACACCTGGCCGTAAAAAAGGTTTGTTCTTGTTGGATCCCGCACAATTTGAAAGTCGCTCAAAAAAAGACTCGTGTCGATTGGTGCAAAGAAATGTTGCAAAAATACGATTGCGGTGCTTCAAAAGACGTTTATAAGATCATCACAGGTGACGAATCATGGATCTATGCGCATGAGCCCGAAACGAAACAACAATCGACCGTGTGGGTCTTCAAAGACGAACAAATTCCAACGAAAGTTGTTCGTGGAAGAAGCACTTCGAAGCAAATGGTCGCCTGTTTCTTTGGCAAAACTGGTCATGTGGTGACTGTTCCGCTTGAGCAACGTAGGACGGTCACTTCTGAGTGGTACACTGCAATTTGTTTGCCTGAAGTCATCGGAGAAATTCGAAAAACCAACAAGAGAAGACGAATCATTTTTCACCTTGAGAATGCGAGCTCTCACACATCGGCGCAAACCAGAGCGTTTTTGACCGGCAAAAACGTCGAAATAATGGGTCATCCGCCGTACAGCCCTGACTTGGCACCTAATGACTTCTTCTTGTTTCCGCACATCAAGAAAAAAAATGCGTGTTTTAGAGGTGTCTCAATCGGAGTGGAAAAAGTGCTTCGACAACTGGTTTGAGCGCATGTTAAAGTGTATAAATCATGCTGGAGAATACTTTGAAAAACAATAAAACCATTTTTGATTATATTCGCATTTTCACTATTAGGCCAGAAATATATAGAGCAGCCCTCATATCGTAAGTTGGTTGTATTGTAAGTTAGTTCATAATTTTTCTTATTTTTCACTATTTTGTTTATAAGTTTTTGGTTTCAATTGATTTTTGCTGCGAACATACGTTTTTGGACAAACACACACACACAAATATTGTTTGTGTAAAATTTCTCTGCACTTATAAATATTAGTGGAGGTCGTCGTAAGTGCGGACTCATTCTTTTTGTACAAAATTGAATAATTCAATTAAGATTGTAGAATATTTTAAATTGCATTTACTTTTTTGATTCGGTTTTTTTTAATCTGAAGGCAAGAAACCATAGTCTGAAGCCAAATGTTTTGAATTTAAGTACAATATTTTTTCCTTTTGTATTCTAAAATTGTATAAATGAATGAATAATGACTACAAAATGAAACAGAATGCGCGATTATTCTTATGCAGGTTAATTGGAATTTAAAATGGTTGTGATTTTGTGTTGCCTTTACAATTAAGTTGCAAATATTTTGGCACACGACAATCGTAATTAAAATTCATTTTTTCATGTAAATTTCAGCTAACAATGCATGAAATTTTTAATGTTGCAGAGTAGACTATAAGGCAGTGGAATAAATTTTATGCGATAAATTATTTATCAACTCGCAAGTTTAAATATACAAGTTAATTTTTTTAACAAAATTTAAGTGAAGGTTGGCTAGGTTTTGTTTTAATAAATTGTGTGAAATATGTAAGAGTGATAAATACTAGATCTAATTCATTCAAATTTAAATTTCATTGAGTAAACTATATTGCAGTTTACAGAAAGTAAAGAACATTTAAAAGTCTAGTTAAAAACAAAAAAAAAATTCATACAAATAATTTCTGCACAGTTCTTGGAAACAAGAACAACTCAGCTGTATTGAGAATTAAACAATTTCTCTGTATACGTATTTTTTAATATCGTGATATGTTTTATCCCGATTATATTTTCTTAAATCAGCGACATTGATTGTCAGACGTACCTTTAGCTTCAATAATAAATTTCTATGATTTAAAAATATGATTGACATAAGAAATAGCATGATATTTTTGAAAAAATAAAAAATTAAATAATCTAAATAAATGTCCCTGAATAAAAGAGCAAATAAAAAAGGCCGCATACAGTGTAAAAAGAAAAATAAAATCATTGTTAATTAAAGATACGGGAAAATTTGTTTTAAATATTTATATATATTATTCAAGCTAAGTAAGCGGTAGCGAAATGGCCATCAAGAAGTAATTTAACCCTCCATCAATATCGGTGATTTAAAAAATTTAATCGGAGTAAAATAATGCACAATATTTAAAAAAAATAAAAAATTAAATAATTTACACAAATTTTTTTTTTATTTTCATTCTCTTTGTAATTTTGACTCCCTTTATTCTAAAAATTTAAAATTAAAGTAAACTGAATCAAGTCCGAACAAAAGTTCTCTAAAACCGTCATTATGCGACAGTTATTGATACGATTGGTTAATATTTTACACAAATATGAAAAAGCGCACAGTCACCGTACACAGTCTAAGGTGTATTTATTGACGACATTTCAGTAAATTTTTCTAAAACAACTAACCATGTTAATAAAGTAGCTAAGATTGAAGTATTTGGTTTTTGTCCCTGCTATTTGAATACGCATTTATCTAAGCATACCTCTAAACTTTATCCTCTCTTTAAATCCCTTGTTTGCCTTAAAATCTTCGCAACTATCAAAGTTATCTTAAATTGGCCTAAAGTTCTTTGACTAAGTTTTAGTAACTAATAACATAATTTTAAAAAAATACATTATTTTTATAATATTTTCATAATATTAAAGTTAGTAATGTTTTGATCGGAAAACCGTCCTTTTTCAAGGCAGGTCAATACGTAAAATTATATTGTCCTTAGCCGGCTATGCCGATTCTTTTATACATTTCACCATAGATTTTTTACCTTATGTACCGTACACTAAATTACTATTTATTTAAGAAACATTTAAAAATGTAATTTTTATTAAAAAGATGTAACTTTTTTGAAAGAAAAGCATTACTTTTTCATATGTTGCCCTAGCAACACTGCATCACACACACATGATTGCTCTCAACAAAAGAGGAGAAATTGAAGAGAAGCAAGGAGAGATATAGAGAGTGGCAATTAGCGAATAATTATCGAATTATCCAAGGAGGCTGCAACAAAACTAATACTAGCCTATGATGACGTAGTTACTTGATTATGAATATTATTTATTATTATTTATTTATATCATATATTAATTACTCTAGTACGAAAAGGGTATTGAATGGATAAACTAATTAAATTGACTAAATTAAATATGACTATATACTAATTATAAATCAACTCTGGAAATTCTCACACGTAATTATACATAAACATGCTGTTATAATCGAAATTTTTTAACATTTGAAATTTTTTACTTTAAAAAAAATATGGCTCTTGTCGCATGATTACTGAAAAAGTTTTTAATACGAGTACAACGAAACATAAATTAAATTTATTGAATAAGATAAATTTATTAAGTATCTAACACACTAAAGTAACGATATCTCTATAAGAGAAAAAGCTTCAACGAAATCTAAAAAACCAACATTATTATCTTTCAATTTCACTTGCGGTCAATATTAAGAGTATTTATTTAAAATATTATTCCAGTGACTTATACTTTTTAGTCACTAGAATCTAGTGACTCATACTTTTTCTATGTCTTATAAAATAAGAAATTCATAACCGCAAATTATTTAAATTATTGTCTAACTTCAAAGTCTGTAATTTTATAGAACGTGTAATTGTTGCAAGGAAAAAAAATATTTCGTTAAATTAAATGAAATTTTCTTTCTTCACAGAATTTTTTTATTCTACGTGCCATTTTTAATCTTGCTAAATTTAATTATTAAATTCTAAAAAATGTCCTTAACTCTATATATGCCTTTAGTAAAATAAAGCAAACATTTTGACAAATTAATTTTATGCGTCTTTTTTGCTATGATAGTTTCCTTTCTTTTAACTGCAATTTTGTTAATTTAAAAGACGTTTTCATAAAATCTTAATTATTTTTAGCTAAATCAGCGAATTACTTTAAACAAAATTTTGTATAAAAAATTTAAATTTGTTAATTTGAATAAATCGTGGTTGGATTGGAGTAGAAATTAAGTTGATTCAATTATTTTAATCGTTCAATTTTTTCGTTAGTATAACCTATAAAATTTAGTTGAGTCTATGGAACTGTAATGATAATTAAAGTATTATTTAGAGCTCAGTTGTGCAATAAATAGTTGATCTTTGGCTAAAGATTATGCTTGAAATTTTCTTATACATAAGCCGACCTTATATCACAGAGGTAGATAGATTGCTAGATATACACAAGACAATATCATGTTTTTTCTAGTACACGATGCAATCACACTAGAAACATTAAATATTAAGTATGTTTTAAACGCTGAGGAAAAAATTTTAAATGATCGACGCATAAAAAATTATACCTGCAAAAAATTCGTAATGACGAAGAACATATAAAATAAAAAACCAAAAGAAGTAAATGGTCAAATTTTCCGGTTTTACACCAAAAAGAAGAATTCACATATAAAAAAAATTAAAATGAAATGAGCCGAAGGCTAACGAAACTAATTAATGATAGATGAATAAATACAGAATTCACGGATACAAGCAGTGTTGCTAAAACGGTGGTTTTCCCGCTAAAACTGGTGGTTTTTGTTATTAAAAGCGGGAAGTTAGAAAAAAAAAACCCGCCAAGTGGTTTTTTTCAGCCGGGAAATGTTTACTTGACGGATTTTTAGCGTTTTTTTAAGCTACAATAAGTTTTGTTTGTTACAAAGTAAGCTTAATTGTGCATTTCTAACCTTTTATATAAATATATAGATTATGCGTCTCTGCCCTGTTTTTTCAGACACAAGCTTTATCTGGTAGAGTTGGCAGATCAGCTAATAAAACAGCATATTTTGTGTGGGAAAGTTTTTCCACTTTGACTATCAGTAAGAAATCTACTTAAAAATATTAAGGAACAAATTGATCGCACAGGTGCCTCGCAATGTTTTATACAAAATAGCACAAATTCACCCTTGTCCAGTAATTTAGCAAATAAAAGACAGCAGTATTCAAAATACAATTATTAGGCTACATCGGCATAACAAATACTGCTTCAAGTACAAGGTTCCGAAAAAATTTGTAAACTTAATTGAAACGTCTAATATTTATTCCAGTACTCAAAACGAAACTAATATGTAGAGATAAGCAAAATTTTAACTAGAGATGGACAATTATTGCCATATTCATAAAATTATATAAGTTTATATATGAATACGGCAGTAAGTATTAAAAACAGTATTAAAATATAAATTGTTCATAAAATTTTTTAGCGGTTTATGTCAGCGTTTTTTTTCGACTAGTTAGCGGTACATGCTTGCTTTTAATTCAGTAAAAAACGAAAATGTTAGTTGTCAACAAGTCGGGTATAAAAAATATTTATACACACGATTTTTACATTCCAATCGACTGAAAGCTATTGCTTTGTTTTTAGCCTTTATTCCTTTTCCATGTGCTAAGTTGTAATAACTGCTAATTATCCTTAAGACATGGTTATATTGGCTTAAGATTAAATCCTATAATATATTTATTGCGAAATAGAGCAGTAGCACATACAAACATGATAATGTCATTAACACTTATTATCATTAGCTTGTATTTACAATTGTTTTAACATGGGTGTTACATGAATGCGTATTTAATAAACATGTGTGAAAGACAATAGTAAACAAGAGAAAAAACTTAATTTATCACATTAGATTTGCACTCTTCTAATGCATGATTAAGTAAACAGTTACAAATAGCTAAAGGCGTAGTTATTTAAATTGACATTTGTAGATTATAGAGTTTGTAAAAAATATGTTTTAATTTATTTACAATTCTGCCTGAAGTCTCATTACAATTAATTCTAAGTTATATCCAATGTCAATGTAAATTTTTTATATACAATTTACGCCTAATAATGTTTTTAGTGGTAAATTACATGTGACTATTAATACTTTCTAGAAATAGAACACGCCCTTTCTAACGTTCTGTTCTTAGTGTCTATTACAAAAGAATAATATCTATAAATTAACTCAGAGTATGTATTTTGTAGAATAATATCAAAAGCTAAAAATAATGTGAGTTTTAAATTTGTCTTATAAAAGCAAAATGATGAGACAATAAGAATTGCTTGGACAAGAATCTTTAGTTTACTAAAAATGATTGTGAGAAGTTTCCTAAAGATCTAAGTAAGCGGTAGCGCCATGGTAATCGAGACGTGCTTTCACCCTCAATAACCAATATCGGTGATTTAATAATTTAATCGAAATAAAAAATAGCACAATAATTTTCAAAAATTAACTAATACAATTTACTAATCCTTTTTTATACCGTTCACCACAAAAATTTAAAAAAGGGTATAACTACGTTTGTCATTCCGTGTGTTATTTCTACAATATCCATTTCTGACTCCACAAAGTATATATCTTCTGACTTCTTATGCATAGCAAAGTCGATTAAGTGATGTCCGTCTGTCCGTGTTTGTGTCAATTGACCAGATATAGTGTCCTTCGAGGCAGTAGGCAAAACACCACGCCTACCTCTAATTTTTTTGTCATTTGGAGCAACAAAGTAACTCGAATCAAAAAAAAAAAAAAATAAATGTATGGGGCCATAGAGAACTAAAAAAATAAGAAAAAAAGATCAAGTGAAAATATTGGCGAACACCCATATTTTCCGAGTAACGGAGCTCCGAAATTTAAACATTTTTGGAAATATGAATATGGGTATCTTTTTGAAGCTTTTGAAGAGCCGATGGCATTTTTATGTAAAACAATATATATGCGGTACCAAATTGTTTTATTTTTAATCTCTATCACCCTAATATTGCATTGATTGGATTTACTTCACTAAACTAAATTTACATAGATAGTGAAGGGTATATAAGATTCGTCATAGCCGAATATAGCACTCTTTCTTGTTGTTTGTGTTTTCTCTTATCGTATAATTAAACTTTGATTATTTTTTGCTAATGAAATAAATTTACCTACATATCATCTCGTGAACATTAAAACTTAAAAACATGATGCTTAAGCGTAAGCGCACATCATATTTTAATATTAAATTGCACGGCCCACCATCAGTATAACTGGAATGTGGATAAAGCTTATCTTTGGATCTTTAAGTTTTTAAAACGTAAACATGGCAACCGCGACTCTTCTTAACGAAGCGCATTCTCCACTCGCTCCCAATTTTGACCAAATTTTTCGAGCATTGCTGATCGTATGTGACGGATAACACGAACAATTATTATATCCAAGGCTTCAAATGTTGATAGTTTAACAACATAAAAAAGCAACTTCAAGTGGCCCTACAGGTAATAATAGTATCGATATTGTCTTTTTAGAAAAAAAAAAACATTAAGTAAAAAAAATTGCGCTCGTCCACAGTTTTTGAAATTCTCATAGAAAAGTACGATTGCCTCATATTTGTTTTTTTTTTAAGGGAGTTACTTCACTAAACTAGATTCACATATATGCTGAAGGGTATTTAAGATTCGGTGTAGCCGAATATAGAATTTTTTTTGTTTAGTGCTAAGAAAGACTCTAAAAATTAGAACCGAATAATTTTTTATATAAAATTTTAAAAAACAGAATAATCAGCTTAAAGTAAAAAATCAAAAAATTATCGATACCTAACACAGTCTTTCGCGGCCATCGCTATCTGAAAGGAAATGCTGCCACCTACTACCAATTCGGTAGTAGTTGTTGTAGTGCATATTTTGCTGAAACATTTGAAAAATTTTTGAATTTTTACAGTGTCGTGTGTAATTGGCTTATTTTTGAGGGCCTATAGCTTTCGTTAAATAAATACATAAATATGTATAAAATTTATAAGCGTTCTTAGGGTCTTATTCATTGCATGATAATGTAGAAATTCTTACGGAGCATGTTTTAGTTTGACATGACATGGCATCACGAAGTAATTATTAAAAATTCTTCAATTAAAATCCATTCAACAAAAACATGTCTCATAAATTTCGTTATTTAATATTTACATTTTAAAAATTTCTTATTTTACACCTCATTTCTTTTCATTTTACCAAGAATATTTTTTACAATTCTTTTTATTAATTTATGTTATTTTTGTGTTTATTTTTTTTACTGAATTTTTTTCTTTTGTTCAATTAATAAAATCAGCTTAATGAGATGATATTTTTATTACTGTGGTTGTTCGTGGATTTCATTACTCCACTTTGTTCTATTGATTTGCCTGTATATGTATTGCAACATTGAAATTGTTTTCATTATTATTGTCTTCAGTTGAAGGAGAAATGAAACAGGAAAAAAAACTTAAATCCCCACTGTGAGGATAAATAAGAAAAACAAAAACATTTTAAAAACTGACTGCACTATTTTTTGATGTTGGCAAAAAACAACACGGAAATAAAATAAAATTTCATGTAAATGTAACCTTGATTATACTTTTGTTATTGCAACAGCAGTTTAAAACGGTTTAGTAGCATCACATTATAATTTTTTTTTAATTTTCCTTTAAAATTTCTTTCTGTCTGTAGATTTCCTGACTGCGGTAATTTGTTTCACAGTTACTGCAATCATTTGTTGTCTGCATCATGGCAAGTTGTATAGTTTAATAAACTTACAAATAACTATTTGTTTTATAGTTCAAGAAGTCTTTGCAATATTCCTTCATTAAATAAACATGATAATATTATACTCTGTTAATACAAAACAATTCATTAAGAATAAAGTAAATGACAAAAAAAGATAATTAACATTTGAATATAAAATGCTTAAGAGTTTGGGAAAAGTTTAAGTAAAACAATTATGCAAAGTCATCAAATGGACGACCATGTTCGTGATGTCGTTAAAAGTTCATGGCTGTTTAAAGGCAGTAAAATACATTAGCATTTGCTTTAAAAGGTTTTATGACTTAAAATAGAAATAGGTATAGAAGCATTCGAAATTTAAGACACATAAGTTCTAATGAGCTTCATAGCGTTACTTCTGCCAATTTAAAATTTAAGCAGCTCTGCTTTATTCCAGATTCTACACTTAGCCGTTTATTAAAAATGCTGTTAAGGTTTTAGCTTTCAGAAAAAAGTACTCCTATCAATAAGACAGGGTTACGAGACTTCAAAAATAATATTTAATATGTTCCAAAGGCTGTTTTAATAAGGCGTCTTCAAAACGAAGTAGTTTATCCATTCGTGCGGACTTTTTTTCTTTATGGTTTGTAACTTCCGAACTCCGTTCTTTGTGGACCGAGTTTACAAATTTCTTGTGTATTGAAACAGTTAAAATTTATTTGGGTAAAAGCAGCATATAATATTGTTAAAACTATATAATAATAATAAATAAATGCATATTAAAATAAACTTAAGTATAACTTGCAACAATATTTCATTTATTTTTTGTTTCAAACTCAGCGCTAACAAATAAGGAGTGCTATATTCGGTTATGTCAAATCTTATATACCCTTCACTAAGAAAACTTATTTTGCATAAGTAGGGCTCTTTAGAATACTTTTAAATCATTAATTGTTTTTAATTATTTTTTGTGTGTTTTCGGTTTTGCAAGTACAGTTTTATTGAAAAATTTAATTTTTTGTTAAAATTATCGCGAAAAATATTTATTTTGGTGATTTTAATCGTTTAGTAAAAGATCAAATTTTTATATTTGTAAATATTCA
The DNA here is from genome assembly GCA_916610165.2 of Gymnosoma rotundatum. Classification (NCBI taxonomy): domain Eukaryota; kingdom Metazoa; phylum Arthropoda; class Insecta; order Diptera; family Tachinidae; genus Gymnosoma; species Gymnosoma rotundatum. The sequence goes on from OU744337.1 coordinate 109,936,057, forward strand.
GTTAATGATAATTCCGATTTTTAATTGCAAAATTAATTTTTAGCAAAGTTTAATATTTTTGATAAAATTTTGGTGAAAATAAAATATTTTGTTGAAATTTAAATGGTTTAGTGACTTCCAATTACCAGGTAATTTCTAGCTATCTTCCTAAATTTGGAATAGAATAAAGCAAAAATAATAACAACCAACAAAAAAGTTCAATTAAATCTTAAAAATTAAATAGAGGTGAACGCTAATATCTTTCAAAACTATGTTGTTCCTCTGGTGATTTGGCAAAATTTATTTCAACCTCATTTGGACAGACGAAAGCCATATACTTTATGGGTTCGGAAATGAGTATTGTAGAAATTACAAATGGAATGACAAACTTGTAGTTAAATATATAAAAAGATTTCATCCAATATTTAAGCAAGACTTCAGGTTGCCGCTATGAATGCAACAAAATACTGAAACAACTCGAACGGAAAAAAATTTTCCGTAATGAAACAACTTACTTCTTTTTTTTTTTTTTTTTGTAAAATATCGTTTTTGTATGATTTTTGAATTTACTTTTATCTTATATCCGCATTTAGATTAACCTTGTTTAGAATAATAAAAAAAATCGTTCAGAATCCGACGAAAATAAAAAAAATTTGATCAGCATATATCATACTGAATTAAAACCATTCGGTCGGAATATGTAGCATGATTGCATTTAACATTTATCGATAAAAATTACCAACAAAAAATTACACCTCGAAAATTTAATTTCATCCTGACGAGCTGGCTTTAGACACCGGCGAAATACGTATAGATACCAGCTATTCCAAACCTACAAATAAATTGCATTTTTATTTGAAAATATTATGAGATATTCGCATAATATAATAAATACTTTCATCCTAATTTGATTTAATTGTCTTAAGAAAAAAATCTTTAGCATAAAATAAGTGCAATAATTCATTCATCACAGTAATAGAACTTTTGTTAACATTTATTATTTCAATAACTTGTAATTCATAAAAAACTACTCATGTAATTTATTTAAACGAGTGAAATTAAATCAAGAAAGGCGTACGAAAGTTTCTATTGTTTGTAAAAAAAAATTTTTGTCGTCAAATAATATTTCAAACAACCGCTGCACCACAGGGAATACAAAAGCTTAAATGTAATTGCCGGCCAAATTCATTATTAACATTGTAATCATTGTTAAAGGTTAAAACGTACAGAGTGGGTGGCACAATTTCATTTAAATTGCGAACAGCGGCGTTTCCAATTTTTATTTTATTTTTTACTTCTTTTATTGTGCTATTGCTTCCAGCTTAAAAAAAAAAAAAAAACAACGTCAAGAAGAAATGTTTAAAGTTTCTTTATAAATATTCCTAGAAAGTCATGCCGCGATTTCTATCATTTAGTTCTATTTTTTTTTTTTTTGTTAAACTTTCTCTTGTATTTTGTAATTTGTTTTCGTTCCAGTGTGACGACATTGTCATTAAAGCAAAGCTTTTCTTTTCCCTAAAAGAATCAAATGCAAAATTTGAATACTTAAAACTCTTATTGTATCATATTTTTAACTACGTGCATATAATTTTTTATGGTTAATTAGGTTTTGCAGAATTTTTGGATAAAGAAAACACTAACGGAAAAAGGAAAACTAAACTATAATCATAATAAAATTGTACGCTTTGTAGTTTTGGTAGTAACATCATAAATCTAGGATTCGGTGTAGCCAGAGGGCTTTCTCTTAAATATGGGGATTTTTATCTGAAAATGGTGACAAAATATCATATTTGTGGATTTGGGTTTTTAGCTTTTAATGCTAAAAGTACTTTTCATAAATTTGTGTTTAACATTAGGCTAGGTATTTTAAAAAAATTAATTATAATTTTTTAATTATAAATAATTCTTAAAAAAGTTATAAAAAAAAATGCTTTGCAATAAAATTTGATTTACACGACTGATGGATGGTTCCTGGTATTACTTACAACAATGGGGTGAAAAAAAAAATAAAATTTGGTATATATTTCTTCCAACTTACTCTTACGAATTACTCGTAGCACCAACTGGGATTTTGATCACTTAACAGCCATTTCGTATTGCTGAAAAAGGACCAATACCACCTCTTTCAAAACTATTTCCGAGAGTATGGGGATGGCTCCTTTGGAGGCATGGTAAAACAGAATTCAATGTATAAGGATCAGGAATTATATTCTTTACGAGTATGAGGTAGGAAATTAATATTTTAGAAATTAAAACGAAATGACAAATCTATATATATAGTCTTTCAACCTGTGGTGAAGGGTATAAAAAATATGTAAAAATGTGGACAGTTTCAGATAATTATTTTTAGTTAAAACGATCATTTGTAAAGTTTGCTTTTTATTACCGCATTTTCAAAGTTAATAGCAAAATCATATATTTTCGATTCTTAAAATTTTTTTTTATTTTTTAGAAAATTCGATTTTTTGGGAATTTTGAATTTTTTTTGTGATTAATAAATTTTTTTTTATTAAAATTTCGCTAGAAGACATTAACAACAATGGTCACTGTTAAATTAAAAAAGTAATTTAAATAGCTATATGCATATTTAGATATAAAATTATTGAATTTTCTTATTTATTGTGATTTTATTCACGTTTCGCCAATATAAAAAATGCAATAATTTATTTCAATCTTGGCTCTTTGTTACAACATTTTTGTGACCTTTACTTTTTCATGCACATAACTCAACTCAAGAGCTGACATTTTACGTAGCCTGGAACTCCTTATAGCAATTACTCTTTTTTTCTTCTTAATCTCCTGCTTCTTACTTTTGTTATAGACCTTTAACTATCATTTGCTATTTTTTAATGGGGTCATATGTTGTTTTACTTGCCACTACTGTAAATACTTTTAATTTGCTGAAGAAAAAGCTTGTGCTCTTGGCATTCTACAATCGGTGGCGAAAACTTTTTGTTTCTGAAGAAGGAATTAAGTAAAAATATGTGAGCAGTTCTTGTTGTACCGTCGTTAAAACTCTTATACATATTAAAGTGTTTGTAAGGATATGTTGAATATTTGTAAGGATATATGTGTTATGGAATTTATAAAAAAAACTTCACAGGGTAAATGAGTAAGAAATAATAATAAAAAAACAAAAAAAAAAGGAATTTTGTTCTAATAAATCCTTATAAAATGCACACATTGCAAAAAGTTTGTTTGACTTTTATGCCCGCTTTTTGTTGCCAGATTTGTGTTTGTGAATATTTTCGTTCTTTTATTTCCTTTTATATAAAGCATTTGTTTAACACAAAAAAAAACTTGGCCAGGTTACAAATCTTTGTTTAATTAAGTATTCTTATCCGTTTTAAGTTTAAAAATTTCGTATCTTATCCAGGGAGGTGTATTAAGCTTTTATGTTTCGTTGTCGAGATTAGCCATTTATGAAGATAGTGATTGAAATTTTGTTAGGTAGAACTTAATTTATCATAAAAACTGAGCAATATAAATTTTTTATTAAAATCCTATATTTTTTAACAAGTTTTTTATATTTTAACTCAGCTAAATCTCTATTAAGCACTTGATGTTTTTTGGCTTGTTTGTTTGCTGCATCAATCATATATATTTTATGCCTTTATGCAATTTTATGCGTTGGTTAATCGATTTCATTGAAATTCTAAAAAAAGATAGATCCTCATCAACATGCATTTTCAGAGCTAGGGCCTAGATGAATTGGAAAGGGGAAAAACGGGCATATATCTGTAGCGATTACAATAAAATTTCAAACATCGTCATATATTTATGTAATGGGGGATGGAGTTTGGGAGTGTACAAGTACACAAATGCGCTATTTTATGAATCTTAACTGATTTAAACAAAATCAGATTCTACAGATATTTAAAATATAGACATGTCCTAATCTAGAAGATGCAAACTGATTTGATAGATTATACTCGATTAGGTGACACCTCTTCTAAGATTTTTAATATTTTATATTCGAAATTAGTCTTTGGTTTACAAAATATTATTTCTTGTTTGTCCGGAGTAGAGCTCCATAGCAACTAAAACTATATGTATACAAATATATTATATCGTGCCTTTCTGGGCACTTAAATTTTACGCAGGCAACACCGGGTACAATATGCTAGTATTTGTATCATTGAACAAAAATTATTATTAAAACAAGTAAAAGTGCTATATTCGGCTATGCCGAAGATTATATAACATTCACCATATATATATAAATCTAGTTTAGGGAAGTAACTCTAATCTAAAAAGCAAATATTGGGGTGCAACCAATTAAAAAATAAGAAAAAGAAATTAAGTAAAATATATAATTTTTTCCCTAATGAATTAAGCGTTTTTTATAAATTTTATTATTTTCTGATAGATATCTTCAAAAGCTTTCATTAATATCTTAAAAATATATGGTGCAAAGTCGTACTTTTCTATTAGAATTCAGAGGCCCAGAACTCGGAAAATATGTGTGAGCAAAATTTTCACGTGTTGTTTTTTTTAATTTTAGTTCTCTATCGCCTCATATATATATATATATATTTTTTTTTTTTGTTTTCTTTGATTGGAGTTACTTCACTAACCTACATTTATTCCAAATGGTATAGAAAAATGCAGCGTCATTCTTTTTATTTTAAGAATACTACTAATTTTAACCAAATAAAAACTTTTGATTTAATTCATGCATATTATAATTTCTAAATTTATTCTAAAAAAAATAATGTCTGACAAATTTTTATGTTAATTTTTTAATGCAGCAGCTCTGAATCGCTACCTTCGCTCACCTTTGTATCTATCTATAGTTCGGGTTTCTTTTTAAAGATCGTCTACTTAACGAACTATCCTGATAACTAAAAATACCAGGAATAATATATAATCAGTCAATCTATAATCATTTGGTTATACGAAGTCCACGTACAATCCAAACCTTCTTTTGTTGTTCTTTGTATTAATCGTAACGATTTATTTGTTCCCACTCTCTGGTAATGTTTGGATTAGCAAAAAACGAAATTGTATTTTAAAGTTTTCCACCTTTTTCTTCATATTACAGTATACAAGTTACAAAGACAACAGCGAAGAAATACTTTATTTTTGTGTGTGGACTTCGGGTAACCAAATTTATATTGATATGAATACTCCTCGTATTCTTATTTACAAAACTAATTTCAAATAGATGTTGCTTAAAATGCACACAACCCAAGGTAAATAGCAAAAATGTTGATGGATCATGTAGCGATCCAGGAAATGCAGTACTGCATTCTGCTGGTGTCTAATGTTTCTTGTTTTCTTGTCCGCGTACATTTGTAAAATAATTTTCCTTTTTAAGAAAAAGGTTTTTTTGAAATCAGCAAGTTAAATTAACCCAAAGTCAATTTCAGTTCTTTTGTATAATTAAGTACAACATTAATAAAGGTGTTAATCGCACCAATGTGCCAATGATTAGTGAAATTCTATATACGTAATGAACTCGATAAGTTTATTGTCCATTTATGTACAAATCGCAATATTAACCACCACGAAATTTTTCACAGTTGTGTGTATTAATATAATTACAATTACTGTGTCGAAAAAAATTCTTCAACAACAAAAATTAAATAATACTTTAAGTATCATACTGCTTGTTGTCGGTTAATTTAATATCAACACTTCTGTGTGATGTAGAGAAAGCAGAATGCAAAAAAAAAACAACGAAAGAAGCTTTACATTCTGTGTCTAAAGAAAATAATATTGATTATTCTTATTCTTAGTTATAATATTACTGGGTCAAATGTATGATGTTTACAATGTACTTGATCTTAGGTAGATAGAGATGAAGTATGCTAACAACAAATAATACTAAAATATTTCACTAATTATTTTAGAAAAAAAAAATAAATTTATATTAAAAAATTTTTTTGTTGAGAAGAGTTGTGTCGCATATTAGAATTGTTGCTTTAAAAGGAAGTCGTACTTCATGAAATTGATACCCAATATTTAAATTCTTCTTCGTTACCTAAAGGTGTTTTAAGTTATATGTTAAAATTTATTACCGGAATTAAAGACAAGCCGTAAATGATAACGACATTAAAGTTTTTTTAATGCAGCAATAAACTTCCAACATTGGCTGTCTTGATTCAACAAAAATAAAAAACTTTTTTTGTACTGTGAATATTATAAATGAATAGAAATTATTTTGGCTTAAGTTCATTTCTTTTTAATTTCTAAAAATCTTTTTTTAGAAAGAAAATTTTTTTTACAAATGTATGCGGAAGTTTTCCAAAGAAAACAAGAAAAACTAAACGCTAGCAGAATGAAATGCTGCACTTTCTGGACCGCTACGACCTTCATCAGCATTCTTCGCATCTATCTACCTTAGTTGTGTATTTTATAAAAAGAAATGAACTTAAGCCAAAATAATTTCTATTCATTTGAAAACGTTATTCTTTATTTTATTTATTTTTGTTTGTTTTAATTCCGACGTACATAACTCTTTTTTAACCAAAGCTTGTTTTGGCTGGCTCTTTATATTCCTTTATCATACTTCTTGCTGTATTCTTGATTGGGAAAAAAAGAAACGAGTGCCTGGCTTATGTTAGACTAGGTAGTGTGTATGAACATCATTTAGTTTATTTAAGATATTTTTTATTCTTATTTGTGTTTTTTGTTTGTTTCGCTTACTTGGGCCTTTTGTAAATAAAAACATACTCTGAGGGGACAATGAATGAAAGTCTGCCACTTTTAATTTAGGATTTTACATTTGATATTTTTACCACCTGTTATAAGGTAAAATCTTGACAATCTGTAATTTTTTTACTTGTTGGTAATGTATTTTTCCTGTTATATTTTAATAGTAGGTAGCGGTCATGCTAGCAATCTAATTTTTGAAAAAGAATAGTGATACTTCATGTGCTTAAAAATCTTTCTATAGTTAACTTTGTGGTGAATTCTATAACTTCCTTTAGTCAGCCGCGTATTTTGTGCTTAGTTATGTTGTTCTTCTTTTCTTGTATTTTCTTTTAAAAAGAAACTATTCGATTATTAATAAGATTAATGACATTTTACGCCGAAAGTTGAGTGTTCTTTTTATCAACGTTGTAAAAAAAAATCATGCATTAATGTAACACATGTGAGACTTACTTAAAAACTTATGTTCTACTGAGTCACGGCTAAAGGCCTTATATTATTTTGTTTACTACGGGATCATAAAAAAACTTGTTTGTTTTTATGTTGGGACTAAAGAGGAATACAATTATAATGTTCTATGGTCTAGTTTGACAAGAAGCTAATTTATTGAAAATCTGAAAGCGTTGGTAAAGCTGACATGCACTCTACAAACAAGCATGCTGCAAACCACTGATTTTATATTTTGTAATTGCCGAGCAAATATATGAAATGGCTCTTAGTCTGATAAAAAAAATAATTTACACCAATAACACTGCGAGCATTCATACTTACTTATTGTAAAGAAAAAACTTTGTAAGAACAAAAAATAAGCCGACGCTTAGCAGAATGCAAAAACAAATGTTTTTGACGATTTGTAAAGAGAACAACAAAGAGAAGATTTACGTTGTGTGTGGAATCGTCTAACCAAATTGATATTAATTGCTTATACATGTTCCTTGCATTCTTAGTTACAAAATTAGTCAGTAAAAGAAATTATGTTTACAACGTACACACAAGTTCGCTGCAAAGAATGCTAGTGAGGGATGTAGCGATCTAGAAAAATTTGCACTATATTCTGCTTTTGTCTAAATCTTTCTGTTTTTTGGAAAACGTTCGCAAAGCTTTGTAAATAATTTCATGTTCTTAATAAAAAATTTTTAGAAATTAAAATAAAAACGAACAGAAGCTAAATTAATTAATTTCTTCTTCATTAGCTTATCCGATCCCGAACCATTTTTGGAGCCAACCAATCACCTTCAGTGTCTCTTATCAAGGCGGATGTGGAATGTTAGGGCAGAACTATCCGATGTTAATCTTAAAGGTTGCGGCATTCAAAGCTGCTTATTGAACGCTTTTCTTATAAAATATCTTAGAGCTTAAAACTTACTCCTACTCGCAGTAATAATATCAAGACTCTGCGGAATAAATTTTTGTTTGCATTTTTAAAATGTCTTTAGGATTCAATAATATTATAAAAATATAATATTATGCTAATAAACGATAACATTTTTTAATAAAATGTTACTTTTTTTCGTAGTCAGTAAAGCTTGTATCTATATGTTATTGACTATATCCAAATCTAGAAAGAAAAATCACAGTCACAGTCTTTTCTCCATATTAGAAAGAAATATAACACTGTTAAATTCCGATATCGCAAAAATTATTCTCATTTTGTTGAAGGAGTTCTTGAACTTCAAGAAACTGTCTTTGCTTTTTATAAAAATTTTTATAAATTTTCAATATTCTGTTTTTTTTAGAAAATAGGCCTTTATGTCAATTCCGCAATAAAAATGAGGCACTCTTTAAGAAAATAACAAAAGTTTAAAAGATTTGTATGAATACATGTACATATGTACACTGGCTTTTAAAAACCACACAAAACCTTTATGAAAATATTTATGTATATATGTATGTATATATAAATCAGATTTCTAAACGCAAATCAACCCCAAATTTAATATATATTTTGGTTTGAATTTCCTATTTAAAATCAAACATTAACAACTTAAGTTAATTTGTTTTAAAACAAATAATAAAATCGCCCGAAACGATGGCATTCGTTTGTGGAAAATATTGATCTCTCAACAGCTGAAATCATTTGACACAAAATAAAATAGAAATTAGTTATTTTTTCCAATTCACAATTGTCAACCATAATTGATATCGACTTTAATTTTTGTTTGCAAATATTTTTATTTTATTTTATTTCCTTTCTATGTTTGAAGTCGAAAAATATGCCTGGCAGATGTAATAATATTCCTTAATTTTTTTTACAATTTGGTTTTTGATATACAATATGATTTTTTTATAACAATTGTCAAATAAAACGACAAAAACAAATACTATAGAAAAAAAAAATTTTAATTTCTATGATATTTAATATCAAAACGATAACATCAATGTTAAAAACAAAATAAAAAACAGACGTTAATATTGTGTTTTTTACACTCAAGCTAAACATAACAAGTAAGAGTCATACATTTTATTTATGTACACTTCAGCATAAATTTCCCTTATGATTTTGTGTTTCGTTTGTAAAATTATAATTTAAAAATATGTTAAATTATAAAGGTCTGTAAATTTAAGTAAGTTTTTTACTTCTTACAAAAAATAAACCAATGATCAAAAGGTGTCAAATCGCACGACCTTAGAGGCAAATCGACAAGTCAATTCGTCGAAATTTACTTATTGCCACTTATCTGGCCCGAGTCGATGTCATCCAAATTTTAAAACAAAAAATCATTGATCATGGTACGGTAACGATCTATCAAACATGGGAGTAATTAATTAGATGGACTAATTAATTTACGATTAATTGACTGAGTAATAGACGATGTCATAAGCATTGAATGATAATTAATGCTAATGATTTTTTTTGCGTTATTTAAATTTTTACTAATGGTAATGCTTTTTAATGAAAAGATTTCGTTGATAATTAGTTTAAAAATAAAATCACTACCATTCCCTAATGATTAAGTGTTTTAAAATAATTATAATTAATGAAAAAAAATTTTATTAAAATAAAATCGTAAGCATTAAATGTAGTTGAATTTTTTTCATTGTCATTATTTCAAACAATGCGAATGAAATTTCAATGGTAATAAAAATATCCAAAGTATGCGATCTTTATTAACTTTACGGTCAATAGTGCCCTAGCAGCATATAAGCCGCCAAAGCGAAGCATTTCTTAATCCACATGCGGCAATTTTGTTTAAGAAGCGTGCTAAGCTAAAAATCATCCTCATCGTTGAATACAATTTTGAGATAGATCTTCGTAATAGTTTCCATTTACAATGGAGCCTAGTCGCCGAAAAAAAAAATTTATATGATGGTTTTTTTTTTCCTTCATTATCTCCTTTAACTGTATCTTATACATAGTGGACGGACAAAGCTGCAACCCACAACGAACAAATAATTTTAGGTCTTCTACCACACTATCGTTGACGGCGTATAAGTGTTAATACTTCATTAAGAGAGCACGCCGTATCAGTTTATTCGCAAATGAATGCTTTGAACAGATGTGCGATTATATGCGGCATTAAAATCACGAAGATGTCTATCAGTTGCATGAATTGATGGTTGATTTTCAAAGTAAGTCTAGTAATTTTCAAGCGTCAATCTATCCATTATGAGTGTAACAGTTTGATCTTTACCTTTTCGTAAGCTCATTTGGGCTTAAGATAACACCCTACATTATTAAAGTATATAAAAAAGAAATAAAATTCGTCAAGCTACAAAATGTAATTGCTGTACAATTTTATTTAATTCATTGAATGGCACCTTAAATCTTAAAAATTTTTGTCATCTTCGCCTTTTAACGGCGTAAATTAAATTTATAATTAAATTTATTAATTATTTCATTTTCTTTTTCAGGTATGTTTCCACTTATTTTTCTAAACAAATGTGTTCGTAAGTATTTCATAAATATTTATTAAAAGATTATCTTCGTCCTAAAATTTAATACAATCTATTTTTATTAATTTTTTTATTAAATCATGAGTTGAACTCTAGATATTTTAAATTGATTAAAATTGACAACAACAAAGAAATGCTTTGGGTTGTGTGTTACGTCTAACCAAATTAGTATTGATTAAATTAGTTGATTAAATAGATGATGTTTACAATGTACACTCTTCAAGGTAAATAGATGCGAATAATGCTGATGCAGCATTACATTCTGCTGGTGTACAATTTTTCTCGTTTTCTTTGGAAAATGTATGCATATATTAGTTATTTATCTTTTTTTTAACTTTTAGAAATTAAAATAAAATATTAACTTAAGCCAAAAATCAATTTTAATTTAATTTGTGTTTATTTTCAAAAAGAATGCAGGAAGTGATATGAGAAAGCTTAAGCAAAGTTTAAGAAAATTCCGTTATTCTTTTACCCAATTCTTTATCATCATTTTAAAGTGTGATTTTTGAGCAGTAGACATTTTTCAGCATTTAGGATTTTGTACTTAAATAGTACAGAATTGTATAATACATATTATATTATTTTTAGATAAAAAGAACTTTCTCTGATTTATTTACTTTATTGGTATAAAACCAATAGATTTTTATTTCAAAGCTTTCTTTAGCGCAAACTGTACTTACTTTAATCCATCGCAACGAAATTTTGCTCGTATCTGATGTAAAATTAGAAATCAATAATAAGTTATAAAAAAATTCTAAATAAAGATTTAAAAAACGAATATTAATTTCCTTGCCATAAATTTTACTGATTACACACCAAACGAAAGAACATTTATTTCATTTGGTCAAATGTTAACATTTATTTTCCTAGAGTTAATCATTTAATTAAGAGTAACACGACTAAAATTGTAAGGACTATATCGAATTTCTAATTTATTTATTTTTACTTTGAAACGTGTAACCCACATGCTGTTATTAAGTGGAACTTTCTGCGGAATAATAATTCTTCAAATAAATAGAACAAGCAAAATAAGCAGATTAGGATAAATACAAATAAGACAACATAAAATCATTCAAATATAAAGTTAACTTTTACCTGTTAACTTCATACATTCCTATCCGAAAGATGATGGTAAATTTGACAAAGGCAAGTCGAATCCTATGTAGTTGTATGTAAGTGTTTGTTTAAACCCAGTTGGCCATGTATTTAAGGCAACTGAATATGGACGATGTCACAACAGATTTAAAAAGGAATGTTGGTATTTATTAAATATATATTTATATTTTAATTAATTTTTATTTTTAATTTTTTTTTTTTAATAAAGAGAAGTAGCACTTCAGGCATTAATATCTATTTAGTTTTTGTAACCGTGCTACATTCTTTAGGAAAGGGATAGATGAGAGAGAAGACAGGTGGTGAAAGGAGATAGATATAGCCATTTTATTAATTATTTTACTTCGCCGGCGAATATGCTATGAAGAAGAAGTACCGACGAAGGAGGCTGCATGTTTTTATGTTAAATCTGATTATGTATTTATACCATTAAACAGAAAAAAACATTTTTATTTTTTGACTGCCGCAAGGGTTGAACCCAGGTCAGCCAGATTTGTAGTCAACGTGTTTACCACTTAGACTACAGCAGCCTCAAATTTTTAAATGATTCTTAAGACATTCATATAAATATATATAAAACCTATATAGTTTTTTTTACGTTATTATAGAAAAAAAATATTTTCAAAAATCTACAAAAAAGACTTTTAAAATTTTTTTCAAAAATATTTAAAAAGTATATATACATGTTTTTTTTTGATCTTTTCAAAAAATTTTTCTTTTTTAATTTTTTAAGCACTAGGTCAGTTTATAAATAATAACATTTTTATTTATATTTTCAATATTTCGCCACTCCGTTGGCTGGCATCATCAGGGATAGATTTATGTTAGAAAACGTAAAAAAGTTTTTTGAGAAGAAATAGGGATATACTTATCTTAAAAGCTGATAAAGGTAACACCACAGTAGCTTTAAACAAGAGTGATTTTGTTTTAAGAATTAACAATATTGTAGGGGATGTTGCTAATTATAAGCTAGCAAACAAAGATCCAACAACAAAATTGCAGAAGATTAATAATGTTTTGGTTGAAGAACTTTTTAAACAAAAAGTTATTACCATGTTAGAGAAAAACAAGCTTAAAACCAATGTTTCTACAGCTCCAAGATTGTATGGGTTACCTAAGATTCACAAGGAGGATTTTCCTTTAAGACCGATTTGTACTTTTTTAAATTCTCCATCTTATGTTATGTAAATATATTACAATGATTTTAAAAAAGATTACAGAAAATTCAAAATATAATGTTAAAAATTCGTTTGAATTTAAAGAAAGGATAAGGAACATTAATGTTCTGAATGATTGATAAAAAATTAGTATCTTTTGATGTAGTCTCATTATTTCCAAGTATACCTGTTGATTTGGCAGTGAATATTAGTGAAGAAAAATGGAACGTAATACAGGAATATACTACAATGGAAAAATGTATATTTTTACGAATTTTAAAATTTTGTATTGAAGATAACAGATACTTTCAATATAATGATAACATATATGTGCAACAAAAAGGGCTTCCAATGGGATCTCCAGCTTCCCCAGTTGTGGCAGATATTATTATGGAGAAATTATTAGACACGGGCATTAATGAAATTAGTATAAAACCAAGAATAATGACAAAATATGTGAATGATTTGTTTTGTATTATTTTTGCATCTGGTATTGAAAATATGTTGGAAACATTTAATAGTTTCAATAGTTGTATAAAATTTACAAAGAAATAGAAAATGATTTAAAATTACCCTATTTAGATACGTTAGTAATAAGGAGAGGGAATAAACTAAAAATGGTTTGGTACCAAAAGCCAACAGTTTCCGGGAGAATTAATAATTATTATTCAAAGCATAACAAAAGAATAAGTATTAATATGGGAAAAAATTTTATAAAAAAAAGTACTTAAGCTAAGTGATAAGGAATTTGACAAAAGAAATAAAGATAAAGTTAATAAGATATTAATTGATAATAATTTTCCAATGAGAGTGATATATAGTTTGTTTAAACAGTTAAGGTTTAGAAGAGCAAATAACACAAGAAATGTTACAGAAACTTAAGTTTACAAGTCTTTAATTTATTTACCGGAAATAGCAGAAAGGATTAAAAATCAAAAATTGTTGATAGGGAGAAATATAAAATGGCATACAAAACTTATAATACTTTTAATATATTATTTAGTAAAACAAAAGATAAGATTAAAAAATGGGAGATGACAAATGTAGTTTACAAAATACCTTGTAATGGTAATGATAGTGAGAATTGTAATAAAGAATATGTAGGTACGACCAAAAATAAACTAAAAACTAGAATAGCTGGGCATAAGTCTGATCAAAGATACTGGGACGTTAATAATTCACAAAAAACTGCATTATCTTCCCATTGTGCCAGATTTGATCATTATCCTAACTTTGAAGATGCATCTGTTTTAAATATAGAAAATAATTATAAGCGTCGGCATATGTTAGAGATGTTACAAATAATTAAAATACCAGCAACAAAAAGAATAAACTTTAAGGCTGATACTGATAATGTTGCGCAATGTTATAGACATTTAGTGCATAAAAAATAATAAACGTTTGAGAGTATATGATTGCTTGTAACATTTCTATCGTGAAAGTTTATGTTAATGTATTTGAATTAAGTTTTTAACATTTTTAAATAATTTAAATGTTTTCTGTTTTTTAAAATTTTTATAAGAATGTAATGTGCTGTTTCTGTATAACAAGCGAGCGACTCGTCTAAAAAATTTGTATGAAAAGCACTCAATTTTTTGAGTGACGCTCGCTTGTAATACAGAAACAGCACATAAATGTTTAAAATTTTTGAGTTATTTTACTTGAATGTTTTTTTGAGTTTTAAATTTATGAGAATGTAAATGTTTAAATATTTGAGTTTTTTGTCGTTTGGTTTTTGAGTTTTCTGTTTTTGTTTGAAAAAATAATGTCATTTTAATTTTGTTTTTAAAAAAATCTAATTATTAACATTTTTTGTTTCCTGTTTCCTCATGATGCCACCCAACGATGTGGCGAAATATTGAAAATATAAATAAAAATTTTATTATTTATAAACTGACCTAGTGCTTAAAAAATTTGAAAAGAAAAAAAGAAGTATTTAAAACGCAAACAATTTTTTATAAACTTTCAAAATAAATATTTTTTTCGTTCTATTTTCATTTATCCCGATTTAATAAATTAATCACCGATGTTGATTATTGAGGGTGAAAGCATGTCTCGATGGCCATGTGGCTACTACTTACTTAGCTCTTCAGGAAATATTTGTGAGAAGTTGAAACATAAAATTGGTATTCTAAAACATTAATCTTATAAATATCATAATTATTATAACTTTAACGAATTAATTTTTTAGCCCAAAATCACCATCTAAAGCAGATTTTCTGAATATATGTATAAATATTACAAGTATGAGCAAGTTAGTTAAAATTAGATACTTTTAAATATTCAGTAATTCCAAGTTTTTAATATATTTAAAAATTTTTTCTTAATTTTTTTTAATAAAATTTATTTATTTTATTATTGAAATAAAAATTGTTGATATAACTGATTTTCTTTATGAAATCTTTGTAAAATTTTAATGGTTTATAAATTTTCGGACTTTTTATATCAACGTTTTTTGAATTTGCGGTTTTTGATGTAGTTTTGTTTTTAATGAAAATTTTGGTCAGAATAAACTCTTTACGTACATAATTTTTAACAATGCTTTTCTTTTTAGGATGACAATATAAAAAATATAGTAAATTTTCAATTTAATTTTGAGTGCTTTTCTCTACTCATAATAAAAGTCATTTTTCATTTTTAAAAATATTCCGGTTGGCTTTTTATATTTTTTACTTGGGGTAATTTTTTTATAATTAAAAGCGACAAAATAATATTAATTATTTTAAAGCATATAAAATTATCAGAATATATTTTCCACTAGTTTACTGTAAATTAAATAGCGGCAAGAAAGCATCAAATCGTTATTTACAGAAAATCATTGTCGTTATAATTCTTTCAGTGTTAAAAATTTAAATAATTATAAAAGCGAACGTTATTTATTGAAACTATTTCTTGGGAGACAAAAACAAATAAATTCAGATATCCCGAAAGAAAAACTTAAAAATTCCGAGATTTTCGAGATCCTGTAAAATTCCAAAATTTGTAGATCGAAATCTTCTATATTTGGAATCCCGGGATTTTAAAAAGTCAAACCTGTTAATAATCAACAATTATTAAATGATGGTGAAAGACCGCAAACATGATACCGCTAAGTCACTTTGAATATTATATACCTACAGCAAGTTAAAATTTAAATTGTCTTTCTTTTAACGTTCAAAGCAGGTTTTTTATCATTCGCGTTTTTATTTAGAGTCATTATTTAGGCGTAAATAAAAATAAATAACTCAAATTACAGAATTTACTTACTAATTAATTAACATGAAGAAGAGGTGTGTTTTTTTTTTTATCGAAAAAAATTCTTTGACTTATAATTTGATTAACTAGGTTTGTATGTGAAGGCATTTTACTAGTTGAAAGTTAGTTTGTTCCACATATATAAACCGACATAATCACATACGTAAAGTTAAATATATGCTTTTGCACTACTTTTTCCATACACATGAATAATGTTCTATGAAACAAAATTATTATGGTTTTATAATTATATTCTCGTACATAAATACATAAGTGCATGCACTTGTGCGCCTATTTAATTATTACTTAGAAATACAGCCAACAATAGTGATGTAATTACTTTATTGACTCAATACGATAACAAAAGATGGCGGAAAAGTAGAAAAGCAATTAGAAGATTAATCGCAAAACTGATTTATGAATTGTAAATAACGATAAGTTTTATGAATATTTAAGGTGAATGGTTTCACACTCATTTATCATTGCAAAGCAAGCAACACTTAAAATATTAAACAAATAATAAAGAAAAATGTTAAAGAACAAAGTGAATGACTAGGGAAGACGTTAAATAAAGATTTCATTTTCTAAGGTCAGTTTTCATTCTTCATCTGTCTTAATTGTAACAGGCCACATACCGCAAACATCATTAATCATAATAACAAATTTTATTGTTTGCTGAAACAGTGTGATATATTGCCGCAGAAGTAACAGTTGGCAAAATGAAGGGAAAAGCAAACAAAAAGCAAAGCAAAATATTTACTAAGGTATTAAGTAGAATGCAAACTAAATGTGGTTAAGTAAATAATTTTGAATGTTTTATGAAAGTTTTATTTTAAATCAAAACATTAAAACAGAATATATGAGATTTTATACAATAAAACCTTTTCTTAAAGCGTAAACATTATAAAAGTAAAAAAAAATTAATCGAACTTTAAAATTATCATGCTAATATCCCGACTAAATTATTAAAAACACCGGTGTAAATTATTGAAGGTGAAAGCACATCTCGACTGCCATTTCACTACCGCTAACTTAGCTCTTCAGAGGAAACTTCTCACAAATAATTTATATGAATTAAAGATGAATGTCCAAACAATAAAGTGTAGACAAAAATTAAAGTTTGAACAATAACAACAATAATCAACTAATCTTTATCCACTGTATATGCTGACTTTTTCGTCTCTTTTATACAGTTAAAGCTGTGTTTAAACGGCGTGTACAAGTCATGTGGAATGTCAAAACTTGTTGTGTATGTCAAAATTTGTGTTTAACTTACGGTTTATAATTATCATGTTCAAACTGGCAATGTTACGTACATATCACATAACCTCTTATTGTTGAAAAGAAAACTTAAATAATTAAAACAGTGATGTCAACTATTCATTAGCAATAACTATTTAGGAAGCACAATAAAAAGCACAATAATGCCTTTCCTTATTATTATTTAAATCAAAATTCCTATATATTAAATTTGCCATTAAATTGAACTTACAAGAACACGTCACAAGCTCAAAACTCTACGTTCAGATACTTGGCGTAGTTTGCATGAAGAACATGTTACAAACTTAAAAATAAGGTACTCGGGGCACATTTTTTCTTGTTAATTTTTACATTTGAAATTGTTATTTGCCCTAATTTAACGATTAACATACAATCAGGCAGGATTGTATTGGATTGTACTCGCAAAATAATAATATGTATGCAAGTGCTATTTATCAGTTATAAAAAAAACAAACATTTTCAAAATGTACATTGAATAACAAATTGTTGTAAGCAAATACGTTTATGCCGTATTTTTCAACTTTTCACTACCTGTAAGAGGCACTTTCCCCTTTTTGCTTAAAAAAAACCCTAGAACTGGAAAAATGTAAACTCATATTTGTTACAAACCCATGAAAAAGAATTATTTCTACAAAAGAAGATGATTATTTTTGTAATAAATTTCTACATTGGAAATGTCACCACTATCAGTTTTTCTTTTACGTATATATACACGAAAGTTTTAAAATAATTTTTAAATACTTGTCGTACAAATAAGAGTGGATATGATTTATGGAGTACATTTCCACTAAGAAAACATTATAAACTATAAGATGGAAATAAGGGCAATAAGTAAAATTTCTATTCATTTTTTTACCATAAAATAATTGGTGTTGAATTTAATTACCCAACTATCAATTTATATACATATATTCCCTACAAAAGTTCAAAAAATATTTTATTTTATTTTCAGAAATCTAACTTTTATTTTAAAAATCATAATATGAAATAGATTTCTTCAAAACGTCTAATATAAATTAAGATAATTTAATGTCTTAATTACTTTTTAAGATGTAAGTTTAACTAATTTCTCATGTTGATTTTGTCGCGGCGTACACGCTGAAAAGAAAACATGGTTGTAATATGGTCACAATAACCATATTATGTTCTTTGTAACATTTTATAGTTGCGGAGAATCAATTATAGTTGTTTTCACCAAAACTTTAGTCTCGACAAACATTTTTTGTTAAATTTTAACGATTATATGGTTACTGTGAATAAAATATGCAACACGGTTGGTTTTTACTTAAGAAACTTTCAACCACAACCAAAGTTTAATAACTTATTATAAAATATTTAACCATAATATATTATACGAAAATGAAAATTTATTATTCGGAATCTTTTAAAATTTAATTAATTTACTTTATTCGTGCTTGATTCCTTCAAAAATAAATATTTCAAGATATTGTCATGAAATATTTATTACACATTTTTGAGTTGTTATTGTCATCTGTCTTATTGATTCAATGGATTTCTCATTTTATCAATTTGGCTTTTGATATAAGACTTTCTGTTTTTCTATACAAAATTTGGGTAAAATCCACTGATGAGCTATTTGAGCAGTAGTGAAATGGCCAAATGGATATGCTTTCCCCGCAGTAATACATTTCATTTTATAGTTTAGTTTAAAATAATAAATATTTCATGACAATAACGTGAAATATTTATTTTTTTTTCATAATATATTATTATTAATAAAACTATGGTTAAAAGTAACACAATAATGTTTGCGCTAAAAAGTATTTTGTCCTCGCTCTTCACAGTTACGTAATTTTTCTGGTAGCTAGAACTTTAAATTGTTTGTTATTGTTAAAGAAAGTGAAAAAATAAAAATTTATGTACAAAATAAATAATTAAAAATAATATGCAAAATATGAAAACAAATAAAAAAATATTTGCTCGTAAAAAAAGTAGAAATAAGAATGTATGTATGTATTGTAAGCATATACATCTTTATTTTTGTGTTTGAATCACAATTGTGAAATAATTTGTTTGGGCTTATAAACTATATTTGTATAAAACTGATTCTTATAGCCTATCTAACCGTTATTATAAACAAATAATAGATATATTTTGTTAATTTATATTTCTTAATAATTTTTATAACAAATCGTTATGAATAAAACTATTACTACTAATTTTTTTATATCTGGAAAATTCTGCACTTACTATTATAATTAAATTATATAACATGACATTTTCAACCATATAGTGATATTTTAATTCAACCATTTAATGTTTATATTTAAACATAATTATGTTTATAATTTATAAAATGTTATTGTTTTGCCAAACAACAATATGGATGCAAATGTAACAATACTATGTTTTGTTAGCAACCGCATAATTCAACCATAAGTTGTTGCTTTTAGATTATGGTTACCTCAACCATGTTTTTTCTTCGCGTGTATTATATTAATTATTTTAATGTTTTAACTAAAATATATTTAATTAAATAGGATTTTTCTTATTTTCGTAACTATTTTTTAATCAAATTAGCCGATTTTTTTATAATATATTTTATAGAACCAATCTCTTGTGTAAAATAAAAATTAACTGGATTAAATTATTTTTATTGTTAAATTTTTACTTTAAATTTTGGTTCAGTGTAGACCTAAAACAATTGTGATTAATATTTTTGCACTTCAATAAAGACTGGCGTTATGGTACTCATTTACAAAAAATACTTTTCAATCCCATTAACATTGTTCCATTGTAAGAACACGGCTCACGCAAATACTTTTTTGGGATTTTGCTTTAAATGCCACATCTGTTGTAAATTTATGCATTGTCTTAGTTGATCTCAAAAGCGATTGCCATTCAATTTGTCTTAAGTGACAAAGTTTTATTACGTTTTCTTAAGATTTACTTTGTTTTGCAAGTACTTAGAAGAGCGAATCAACAAAATCATAACAGGAAATAAATTTTTAAATGTTTAATTCAAAGATTAAATGAATGATGATTTCATATTTAAATACCCATTAAAAGTTGCCCTACTAACATTTGAAACAAATAAAATTTAAAAGAGAAAAACTTTGTTATTAACATTTCATTTTATTTCTCTTGCACACTTTTTTTGTGCAGGCATTTTATTTCATTATTGACCATTGTGGTTTTCCTTCCATTTGACAAAATGTTTGAATTTTTTATCATTAACAAAATTTTTCCTTGAATACATCCTATTGAATTCAATTGGCTGTTGCCTACTTAGCATCTAGCCAAGAATATTTTATTACCACTATTAATCTTAATTTGTGCAGTGAAAGTTCTTTAAATAAAATTATCTTTTAATATCATGCTATTAAGAAAATGGAAATTAATGGAAACTTATTAGTAGTAATTATATTTGTACGTAAAACTGGAAGAAAAAAACATAAGCATTAGAGGATTATAATTGAATCCTTAAACATAACATAGGAAAATAATGCTAATGGTCGATTACTTCTAATAGTCAATATCGTATTTATTTATTTATTTTTTTTTTTTTTGAAGAGTCTCTCTCCCTCACCAATGATTATAGACTAACAATTATCGTCCCCACCTTTCAGAACTATGAAATTCGTTCTTAGCGATTTTTAGCAATCAAAAGGAAGTGATCGACCTGTAACCTGTATACCATAGAATCTTTGTTAAGAATGTGTCTGTCTTTAGTCATGATACATACCATACCATACCATCCACTGCTCTAAACTCTTAGCCACAACGTGCATCACCGAACACGTATAATAAATATAATTTCTTATTATTCTGATTATATCATATTGTACTAAGTCATCTTTTCGTTTTACTATCTGATAGTCTCCCCTGCTAACCTACTGATTTGCGTAGTTCAGTTGCATACTGCCACCAAATGTTCGATGAGGGACTCGCCTGAAAATGCCGCGCTCCTGCTTCATTATGGTCCGTATTAAAATAATAGACAATCATAAATCTTTCACTTTATCATTGAAAAGCCATTACGTACCGTAACGAAGTGTAACGAATTTTAACATAATGAATACTTTGATAAGCGAAATCTCTCCCTTTTAATTTATTATATTCAGAAAAAATTTGACTGGCTAAATGTATCTCCCAGTTAAACAACCTTCAGTTAAGCAAATATTTAAGATCTAGAATTATTGAATTCGGCAGAATATCAGTGCAACAAATTACAAAAAGAGTTTCTTTTGTGTCTTGTTTATATCAGTAGCGTTTGCTGTCTTCTGAAGTGATTTCACACTATCGATGTTCTTACTCAATACATAGCACAGCATCATGGTTCTGTTTTTAATAATGGATACACTTATTGCAATGTACATGCAATGTCTGCAATATCATCTTTTATATTTTTTCATTCTAAAAGTTTCCATGACACGTCACTTACTTAATTATACAGCTTAAGGTGCTCCAATTTTATCTAATATTCCTGCCAAGGTGGCTTCTTGCGCACCTTTTGAGACCATAAACATAAGATCTCATCCCTCAGCCACTTAGTAGAACCTTAACGATAAAATTCGTTAAATCACATTATTTTTATACAAATCTTTACGCGATTCATTCAAATTTGACATTTTTGTTACATTTTGTTTTATAAAATTTACTAATTGAACTTAAAAAATTATTAAGAATAAAAAACAGATTATGTTAAATTAACGAGTAATAACACATCGTAAGAAATATAACACATGTAATTGGTTAAAGTTACATATTAAAAGAAATTTATAGTGAATAATTTATCTGTTGATTTTAATAAATTTTTCTTTATTTTAATAAATATTTTAGTCAAGTTGAAAAATTTTTATTATATTTGTAACTATGAGATATATCAGTTTCTAGTACAGAGCGTTAAACTTTTGCATTCTCAATTTTTTATCCCCTTAATTAATAATTTAGTTTTTCCGAAGTCATTCCTGTAGTGCGATTCACTAATCTTTTTTAACGATTATCGGTTTGTTAAATTGACTTAACAACAAAATTCAGTTACACTTTTAACGATATTCACCGTTGCTTAAAACAAGCTGATATAGTTAGAAACTTGCTTATCGTTAAGAAAGCGACTATATTTTTGAGTTGTTAAATCTATCGACAAAATAAGCGATGTACACATATGTACATATATATTAGCATTAACACAGAACATATACACATATTTAAACACAACATAAAAACACTTACTAAATAAGTAGATATACGCACATTTAAAATTTAATTAAAAAATAAATTTCTTATTAAAAAAATTGCACATAAACATATGTTTTTACATGCCAATTGCAACTCTTCAAACAAAACTATTATTATGATTTTCTTATTGTTATACTCCATACATGCATATTGGAAAATACGAATTCATGTGTTTAAACTGGCATCTAAGAAATAGACACATTCATGTGACTCGCTTGAATTTAAATGTTTTTACTCTTATCTTTTGTGCTTTTCGTTTAATTGTTGACAAAGATGCCACTGAATTTTAACTTTTGTCTATTATCGTTAAATTAGTTAATCACTTAATCGTTAATATGACCAATTTTCCAAAATAACTTTCTTTTAATAAAAACATGGATAGAATTAACCAAAAAGTTTTTAAGTTATATAATATCTTACTGTTCTTAAATTTTTTACCTCATTTTACATTATTTAGGTAATTGTGGTTGTGTATTTGTGTCCTTTAATGACCAACGATTCTTCATTTCCCCGTGTTTTATAACTGGTATCTATACGCGAAATTTTAAAAGGAATCCAAAGTATTTAGGACTTCAAGTATTTCTACCCACTATACAGAGAGATGTAGCCTTTAAGAAAAGAAACATTTCGAAGCAATACAACTTCCTTTGAAAACAAAATTTTACTTTGTATTTCAAAGCCAAAATTAACAAGAAATTTAATATATTTCGTTAACACAAATCCAAAAACAAATTTGCGTTTATTTATTTATAGAGCTACATTTGGGATGATCTAAAACACATTCTACTCTATTAAATGACAAATATGCTTTTTAAGCCCTCAATAGTAAATACCTCTTAATAATATTTTCTACAAAGCTAAAATAGCTTACCAGCCCACAACTACTAATGGGGTTTGAAAACCACTAAAACTTCTTATGTACAAAATCCAATTACTTACTACTTGCCTTTTATGTTAAGGAGTCTAAAAATCTACTTGTAAGGGTTTTTATTATAAAACAAATGTTTAGAATTAAAATTTTATGCACTTAAATTAAGGTCATTTGTATGCTAGATACATTGTAATCGTTTTTGCAAAGTATGGTAATATTAAACCTTTTTAAATATTGGGTTGCTAAACAAAATATATGTGTTTAATATTCCGACACAATAATGTATGTTTGTGTAAATGAGTTGTTATATATTTTTAAAGCACATATATGTATATTGTGTATATCCTACGACAATACTTTGATGTCCCTTGAAACAAAACATTTTGGCTTTAATCGTCATTTCTATTAATAATTTATTCATTTAAATATTTTAAATTTGTTTTTTCACACAGTAAAAATATTTGGTCCTATTAACAATTTCATTTGAATTTATACTGAAAGTTCACTAAATGTTTGATTGATTTATATAATATTAAATTCGAAAAAAGTCCTCTTTCTTTTTGATTAATTATTTAATTTATTTCTTTTAGTAAAATGTGTATTTCTTTTTGAATTAAATGTATAATTAAATCAAATAAAACCTTTGGTGGTCGACAAATATTTTTTCTGTATACTATGATCTGAAAAATGCATCAACATTTAATTTTTGTATTATTTTATTTTAAAAATAGTTCCTTACACAAATAATTTACTTTAAAGAGTAATAACAAGAACACTGAAAGAGGCAGTAAAGATCTGGAACACATCTAATAACAAGCTTTAGCCTTACGAAAAATAATAATAAATTTAATAGCCATTATAATTTTTTGATTAACAATCAAATAACGCCAATGTAATAATCATGTAAAGCAAGTCCACAACAGCAACAAAAACAACACAAGAAAATTATAACTAACCGACATCAATAATCATTTGGCTAAAATCCAATGACATACAAATCCATCTTATATTCTTTTCTTTTAAGTGCAATAGACTCAATTTTACTTTCTATTATCTTTTACTCTGAAACTGATATACATAAAATAGAAAAAAAAGTAGTAAAGGCACTCATAATAAAAACGGCAATAATAAAAACAACTAACAACTAGAAAAACGTAAAAAAGGGTTTTTTTTTGTAACAAATCATCTATTAAAGAACACAAAATCTAAACAAGTGAAAGATGTGAGAAAAATAACCATCAACTGAAAGAAAGACAAAAATTCTTTGTGACATCCCAAAGAAACTTTGGCATCAATAATAACAGCCACAATGCTAATGGATGATAATTAAAAAAATCCTTCAGAAATTTCAGAATCAAAAATAAAAACAAGAAACCAACTGAAAGATAATTATAATGGAAATGTTAATAGGACAATGGGCATTAATGAAAGTGTTTGTCATAATGATTATGAATGCCATGGCGGTGGCTGTAGCTGTAACAGTAACAGTAATCAATAGAACCTTGGAATATTGTGACAAATTATTAAGTAATCAGAAAGGAAAAATTTTTATATTTTATAGAGAGTTCTGTTTATTGAACACCATTTACAAAAAGAATAATGAATTTACAATAGAAGAAATAAATATTTAATATTTTGAGTAAGCAAGCAGACACCTTCATACAGACTGTAAAACACTTGTAAGTAGTGTCACATATATTGTGTAAATGAATGATTTTCAAATATATATAAACATTTTTAAGATCTTCATGTATACGACTAAAATTTTTCCTCTTAATAAAAAAAACTGAAATGGTGTAATGACTATAAAACTAACTAATGGACTGTGCAAGATTGCTATCGTCTATTTAAACAATAACAATTGCGTTCATTTTTATGAGAAAAGAAAACTTTATATTTGTTACACAATCTTCAAGGACATTTAAGCATTTAGCAAACAATTACAAACAACACTGTCAATTAAGCAAATTTAATAACAAAATTTTATTAATATTCAACTTAACAATCAGTTTATATTACTTTTACTATTTAAATAGTGGCCACAGCAGCAGCAGCTTAGAGTTTGTAATAATTGAATAAAAGTTTATAATTACAGCAATGACAACAGTAATTTTTAATTAATTTAAATATTCTTCAGAAGAAAAACAAAAGATAATGAATGAAGTAATGAAACGAAACAAACAAACGTACTTAAATGTAAGTTGGAAACATTATGAAACTGAATGTTAGAAGATTTAAAGATTAGCATTTTCACTAGTTAACAGCTGCATAACCGTTTTTTTTTTTCGTTGTTACCATCAATAACATAAAATTTTGTGATCTGTTAAAGGATCTAAACTAAAACTATTAATCTTTCCAAATGGAAATTACCGAAAGAGGACCGTGAGCTAAAGTGGCGCCTGTAACTGTCTTCTGTTTATACTTTGACGGTTACTTCTTTAGTCTCCTATACCTCGGAAGTAACAACTTTTAGCACTTAAAGATTTTCAAGTTTAAAATATTCGCTTAGGGCTTGCAACAATGCTCTTGTATTTTTCGGACCTACCACCTTCCAAAATTGATTAGCTGACAATGCAAATGGACTACGACTTTTAACATTCCAAATAATATGAATAGTTTTCGAGTAACGTGTTACTTTCTTCATTTTTTGAAATAAATCTTTCATGTGACAAACGGAGACAAATGAACATACCAAAATGAGAGAATGTGGTCTTAGTTTATTTTAAAAACAAGAAAAACAAATCGTCAAAAAATTTTACTTCCAATTAATTTGCATCATTTTTAAATTCCTTAAAAATAATCTGCTTATTTAACTTAGTTCCAAATTTATGCAAACCCCTACCCAAAAATTCTCTTGAATCAATTATATTATGGCAAAGTTTATTTGTAATTTGAACTATGAACTATGGCGGCAGATGATTTTTGTTTTCAAATACCATTGTTACATATTTTAGCCGTAAACATTACACAGACAATAAGACAAACCAAGCAACTAATGTAATTAAAATTTTATGGATGAACATACAAAGCACACAAAAGATTAACGGTCTTATGCAAAAAAAAGTTAACGCTGCTTTAAACTGATTGTTAAGCCAAATTCCTTAAAGTTTCATCCAAAAACGATTATTAGCTTAACAAACGTATGGTAAGACCTACGTCAACTTTAAAATTTTTAAAGTAGGTAACCCCTTACTTTAAAGTGTTGTTTTTGATATTTATTTTTTGGAATACATATTGTCAACAAAAATAAGACGAAAAAAAATTGTGTTAATTAAAAAACAAAATTTAAAAAAATGGATACACTAAATTTAGTGAGCAGAATCGGTGAAATTAATTTTGATATTATGGAAAAACTTGTTTTAATATTGTAATCTTTTATTTAGAACGCATAACTGAAATATTTGGATATAATCGGCCAAGAAATTACAAGCGAAGAATTGATGATTTTATTTTAAAATGATCACAATTTACTTAAAATCACATAAAAAATAACATAAGTAAACAAAATTCTATAGTGATGTGCATATAATCAACAAAAGTAAACAAAGCTCGTAACAAAGCTCGTTATTCAAATAATTGATATCAATTCTAACAAAAAAGTGTTGTGTTTAATGTTTTACATTATTGTTAATGCATTGAATTTTTGTTTTTATGTATTAAAAACATTAATTTAACCATTAACTTAAAAAAAAGTAATTTTACTTTACAATAATATAAAACTTTTTCAATATCATTAACTATAAAAAGTGAATGGTGTTGCCAGTATTAACTTTTAAAATGTATTGCAGCATACATTAGTTAAAGTAGTGTTTTAGGATACCATTTTTTACCATACGTTTGTTAGGCTTAGTGTGTTAGTTAACTAGTGTGAACTTTAAAGTTGACGTTAGTCTTTTTTTTGCATAAGGCTGTAAGTCAATAAACACCAAATTCCTTAACAAAACACATTCATATATATTTGGCAGTTACTTAGACACCAGTATTGTTGTTACAATTTTAGGAAGAATTAAAGTGATATTTCCTTCTAGCAGCAACTAATAAACACAATATGAAGTACCTAACAGTGTTTTCTTTAATTTACCTATTGAAATTCAAATTGCCAAATATGATTATTCACAGCATGTTTTTAAGGAATTAACCAGAATATAAATATATTTTAAGGTTAATTTTTACAGTCTTTTTAAAGTAACCGATGACAAAGCTCTATTTAATATTCGGCAAAAGATTTCTTTAATAAAATAAAATAAATTTTCTACTCATCTGAAAACAAGTTTTACCAAAACAAAAAGAATATTCGAGAAAAAAATAATTTTCACCAAACAATGGAAATTGCACCAAATAATAAAAATTTAGGAAAATATTTGAAATTGCATTCGTTGTCTCAACAAAAATATGGAAATTTCAACAAAGCTGTATAAATTCACTTTAAAAATACAAAACTACACAAAAAATATTGAAAAAAAATTAATTAAAACTATAAAAACCGCTAAATAATTTAGTCTCAAAAATTTAAATTTGAAAAAAATAAAAATTCTTAATCACAGCTTATTTAAAAGGAAAAAACTTTATAAAGATTAGTTTTAATATTTTTTTTAACAGGAATAAGTTTATGAACCTGTTAAATATTTTATTTGATTTTATATTGAAATTTTTATAAATATTTTAACCCTTTGATGCATGATGAATTTAAATTTTAGTTTACAAGAAATTAGTTCACAGTTATTGGTTCAGTATGTGGTTGTCGTTTAAGAGGCTGTTTTATATATATTTTGTCCTGTCACCATCGATGCAGTCTCTAATGTGTAAAAATTTATTTTGGAATTAAAAAACAAAAATTAATTTTTTTTTTATTTTTTTATTTTTTTTAATGAAATATTACAAACGATACATATCTATTTTCTATATACTCGTACATATATAAAAATAAGTTGTCCTATGTTCGTGATAATATATCTCGAGAACCACTCAACCAATTTTCAAATGAGTACATGTGTTGAAAAGGTCTTCTTTCATAGATGGTTTATAAAACAAAACACCGAAAAATTTCTACGAATATGAAAGTGCGCGAATACTTTTATGATGGTGCGTTTTCTTTATATAAAATATATATTTTTTTCTCATGAAAATTACATTTTGTAGGTATAAGGCTCTGTTTTTTCCATATTAATCGAATAAAAAACTTGCTTGGAAGAGTGATCGTGGTACGATTATTCTCATTGGGGTAGCGAGCGCCCTGGTAACCACTACTGTAATATAAAAAATAAACTAATATAAATAAAATAAAGGAAACAAGTTTATACATTAAAGCAGATTTTACACTCAAATGTACGTCTTCAAAAGCCACTTTAGAATAAAAAATCCCCATATTTTTTTACTCATTTCCTTTGAATCTCTTTTAAATTATAATAACCTATAAAGAATTTCTTAATGGCCGGCATTAATTCCCGTTTCCAAGGGTTAATAGATTCAATTATTTATTTAGTTAAAAAAATGTTTTCTTCTTTTTTTATTCAAATAATTGGGTAATTTAAAAATCGTTTGCTTCTTTTTTAATTTTAATTAAAATTTGAATTTAAATCCCACTAGAGCTCTGAATAGGTTCAGAAACTTTTTTATTTAACAACTCTCTATAAAAATTATTGCAATAAACTTGCTCCTATAGCTTTTGTCATAATGATCCTCATTAAATGAAAAATTAATTTTCAAGAGATTTCACACAAAAATTTCTTTTAAAAAAATTTACTTGTATATCTCTTGAAAAAACTTTTTGTCTTAATTAAATCAAAATTTCTTTTGAAACAAATTTTTAATTCAAATAATGTTTCCAGAATTTTGGAAATGTAGTATTTTATGAAGTAAATATAAAGAACTTTTTCGATAAAAGCTTGTTTTAGATTCCAGAGAGAACTTCTACAAAGCTTCTTTCAGTTCAGTTAATTTTTTCTTTTAACTTAATACTCTATGATTTAAATTTTTCTATTGAAAATTTCTCTCTGTACTTTAAAAACCAAACTTTTTTAGGTCTCAACGAAACACTTTGGTTAAAAAATGTATCTCGAATGTTCAGATAAGAAAAGTTTTTGCATACAACAAAAAAACTAGTTTCGTGTTTGATTTTTCTTTTTTCAGAAAATCAATAAAAATCTCTTATAAAAAAAATTAAAAAAAATATATTTCACTGAGCCTAGACAAAAACCTCTTAAGCACCTCCAGAAAAATTTTTTTTAGGAAACTAGTGTTCTAAAAAGGATTTCTTTCGATATTTACGCAAAAAATTTCCTGAAAAATTTTTAGATCTTTTTCACACAAATTTTTTAATAAAAACTTATTTTAGCTCTTCCGAAACTCATTCATTTTTGTTGTACGAAAGTCTTTCTAAGATTAATGTTCTTATAACCGGAAAATTTTTAGTGATATTCTTATATTTAATATTTTAATTTTTGGTTATAGGATTTATAAAAAATGTAAAAAAAAATCTAGAAATAAAAAACTGCATTTTTGTTGACATGAGAGGAATAAGGCCTCCAGCTTGTAACTTACAACAAATACACCATAGGTAGTTCTAGAAATATTTCACAAAAAATTGGTACTAATTTTTTTCTTTCCAATGTTAAAATTAATGTCCCTGTATATTTTTAAACAATATTCAATGTACTCGTATTTATTTTAAAGGCTACACATACGTGTATGTCGCGTGAAAATAAGTAGACACAGAATTGTCTGCCGGCCTGTAAATATTATTAATATTATTTATAAATCCTCTGGGTCTAATTTATTTATAAACCAGTCATGAAGGAGAACATTTACTTCCATCTCTACAACTGGAATTTCTGCTATAACAACTTCTCAATTTAGACGTACATAGTTATGTGTGATAACTAGAGTGTTAATTAAAAAATGTGGTTGTGTCCGCAGTGCCATGTGTAACTGTTAAGAGTGTAATGTGTCTATTGTCATCGTGATTAATTTTGTTCAATTAATTTATTAATTTATTTTTTATTCGATTTAAGAACTAACAAGCACTGGTGGATGGATGGATGGTAGGTAAAAAATTTATAGATTTTTTTTGTAATTAAAATGAGTAGCAAGTTGATAAAATTTAATATTATAAAATTAAAAGAAACGAATATGCTATAAATAAATTGACTTTAAAGCGTTTCAGCAGGTTCTACATTTATTTTTAAAAGTTATTTTTTTTGGAGAAAAAAAATATAATACTAATTGACTATTTAATTTTACTGTAAGAAATTATTTTAACAGCTTATTTTAAAGCTAAAGAAGGGTAATAAATTTCTAAGCTTTTACAACAGAGAGTCACAGATCTAAATTCAAAACTGGAATTTGACTAAAACTGTTAAAGAAAATCAAACTTGAGAGCCTTTTTTCGCACAAATGGTCAGGAGTGGGCAACCCGTGGCCCGCGGACAACTGCATCCCACGTGCACATAAAATGCGGCCCGCGAACATATTTAAAATTTATATGGTGGCCGGCCCTTAAGCAGTCACAGGCAATAAAAGAAAACAGAAAAAATTATATTCTTTTGTCTTGTATTCGAACGAAGATATAAAACAACATAAAACAGTCTCTAAAAATCATAGCGAAAGAAAAAATCAAATGAATGAAAAAAGTACAGAATAAATCAGAAAAAAGATCGCGAATTTCATACGAGAATTTAGAAAGTAGCTTAGTAGTTGCTTGTACTAAATTTGAACCAGACATAAGTACCTTCTTCACAAATAAGAAGTGGTAAGTGCCTCATTAATATAATTCTCCAACTTGTTTTTTTAATGTTATAGTGCAGTGATAAAAAGTATTATAAATATATTATCAAAAATATTTTACTTTTTGTTCAACTTCTAAAAATTTACTTTACAGTTTTCATAAAACATAATTTTTATTTACTTCCAAAGCCAATGTTAATGGCCCGCTTACTTACACTGTTTTCAATTTTGCCCCGCATTATAAAAAGGTTGCCCATCCCTGCACTAGAAGGTTAAAAAGTACCATACAAGAGGTTAACGTTTGATAACAAAAATCTTTGAGAAAAGTCCGTTCATTATATTTATTTCATAAGGATATTTCGAGACTTTTTGGCACAAAAACGTAATTTTTTAATGAAACCGTGTAATTTTTTTTTGTAAAACACATGGCAGTATTATCCGATATTTTGATTTTTTTTTTATTTGCCTAAGTTATAACCAACAAAATAATTTTAAAACATAACTTCTATAACGTATATATAAGTGCTCCGTATTATTTATGTTCTTCTTGAACAATATAAAAAAACAAGAACAACAAGATCAACAAGATCAACAAGATCAACAATAAAAATTAAATGAAATTAAAATTTGTCCTTCAAGAAACTGGCTTTTTCTAAATAAATAAAAAAAAATATAAACTTCAATAAATTATGGTCATTATTTCATTCAGTAGAAGAACATAAATAATGACTATTAAAATTCTTTTTTAAAACACATACATACATATACTTTTGTATAAATGTCATTAAATAAAAGCCATTTTAATTTTTCTGCCCACCTCAAAACATAAAATGTAACTGTTTAAAGCTGGACTGGCCTCATTCATTTATTGGGGCATAATTCTGTTTTTTGTTTCTGGCAACATTTGCCGTTAATAGAATTTTATAATTAATTAAGAAGAATAAGGACATTTGGGATCTGTTTTATGTAAAGATAAATCATAATATTTTTCCATTATTTAAATCATCTTTTTAAATGAAATTAAAAAAAAATAACAAAAATAAAAAAATAAAATGAAATGTAGTACCAATTGTTATGAAAATTCTTTTCAACACCTGTATAGCTAGCATGAGCGTTCACGTGTTTCCTAGCCCGTGATTTAGATTAAAACCACAACCTTCAACAAAAAAACTAACTTATTTAAAATATCTACCCAATAATCCAGTTAGTATGTGGAACCCGTATCGGCTAATTACTCGAAAAGCAAAATGTAAGGTCAATAGGTGTTGCCAGGAGAATATTCTACTCTGAAGAAAATTAATAGTTATTCACAAAAATATAATAAAGCACACTTTTATGAATTAAGTCCAAATTACCTTTGAACTCACGAGGTCAAGAAATATAAATAAAAAAATGTAAAGTTAGAATCTGAAAAGGTAAATTTAAAAACAATATTTCTATTGATGATTTGATATAGAATGAATCGTTTCCTTTATGTTTTTACATTGAAATGCTTTCTAAATGGTTGCGGTGTATTTGTATAAAATTAAGTATGTTCTTGCCGGTTTTGCTTAAATATCACATTTCCGCGAAAAATTTCACAAAAAAAATATATAAAAAAAATATATAAATCTATAAAATTAAATTAAAAAATGGTAAAATTTAATTAATTAAATTTTATATTAAAAAAAAGGGTACTATTAAATTATTAAATCACTGATATGGATTATTGAGGGTGAAAACATGTCTCGATGGCCATTTCGCTACTGCTTACTTAGCTGTTCAGGAAACTTTTCACAAACATTTACAATTTTTGTCCAAACGACAACTGAAAGAAGACAAAAATTAAAGTTTAGGCAAAAAAACAACGGTAATCAGCTACGATTTTGTTTTCTTTTATCCAGTGTAAGGTTGATTTTTTCCGGTTTTCTATTAAGTTAATAGGTGATGAAAAATAAAATATGCACTTTGCAGATAATAAATTAAATTAAAACACTGGAAAATTTTATTAATTAATTCTGTAATTTTTTGTTAATTCGAGCTATTTTTATCCCGATTAAATTATTTAATTACCGATATTAATAAGTGAGGGTGAAAGCACGAAAAAAATGGACGATTTAAAAAAAAATATAAATATATAAATTTTACCTTTAAAACACGCAAGAGATCTCGAAAATAATGCGGCTTCTAGTGGATGATATGTAAACCCCCATAGCAACAAACAAACTCCAAAGCCCTTCTTCAAAACATCAAAAAATAAATCTCTAAAAAAAACAATATTTCGAAAAAAAAAAATTAAAACAGTTCCTCTGCTAAGCTTCGATACAGCTCAGCATTTGATTTAATTTTCCGACTAAACACTTTTGAAATGTTCTAATCTTTTACCTTAATTATAAAAAAATTATTCACATATTTACTTTTTACATTTAATTTAAAAGTTCCAAGGTAAAATTTAAAACTTAATCTACGTTCGCTTACCATAAATTGAATCAAAAAACAAAAATGTCGTGAGTTATAGATCCGTTAAAAATCCTTCGTCAAAAAAAAAATAACTTTATTCTTTTCACTAAAAATTGGTTTTATTACAATAAATTTCATTTATTTAATGTGAAACTTATCCGGAAATTAAATCGCTTTTTAATTTTTTAAAAATTTAAAATAAAAAATTTGATAAATGTTTATTTAATTTAACATATTAATTAATTATTTAAATGCATTCAACTAATAAATGCCAACACATGAAAAACTTACTCCTGATTTAATTTTAATTTTGGTTTTTAATGATGCTGCTCACCCGCATACAACCACTAATTAGCCATAAAAAAGTATGCCTTACAAAAGAAAATATCATGAATTCAAAGTTTTTTTTTTGCTTTCGTGCTTTAATAATTGTTTTAACTTTATTTTTTCATCAGTTGTCTTTTCGAATTTGTACGTGAACATAAGTATTGTATTTAAATCTACTAAATCATACACAAATTGTTATACTGGGCGTCCAAAAATTAACCCTGTTTGTATTTTGTGCATTTTATTTTCTGCTATACAAGGAAGTAAGAAATCGTTAGTGAATTTGTTAATAAGAAAATTGAATGTAATCTAAGAATTTGTATTACCGTAAGAATTTGTATTGCCGTATTTAGAAAATATTAAAATAGATTTCAAAGTAATTTTATTTTTTATCAATATTTAAATAAATTAACTGCCAGACCTTCCTATATTTAAAGGATTCAGACGATTTAACTCACCTATATATAGAAAGCTGTATGGCAGTTCATGTTAGAAAAGCGCATTTTTTTGACAGTGTTGTCAACAAAATTATAGAGAGGCTACGCAAGCCATGCATAGCGACGTGATATGCACGAAAACTTTAATAAAAGTCAGGAACTTCGAAACTATTTACCCGATTTTCATGAAGCAAACAGCGCTTTATAAAGAAGGACATAAGCTTTTCTATACACCTAATTTGAATATATCGGATCAAAGTAGGCAACCTCGAATTTATAAAATGTTTCAGATCTTATAACTTTATCAAAAGTAAACCGATTTCTTCTTTATTTCTACTAATCCATATACATAGATAAAGAAAAAACGTGCCTGTAATTTGCATAGTATCTTTAATACTTTTTGATAATTCGACTTTTAAATATAAAATACAAAATTTTACATTAGTATTTTTGGTTTTTCCTCTATAGTTTTTTGTTTTTAACACAAGATAGAACTATTTTAAAAACAGATTTAGAAAGCTAATACTATACGAAATAACTTGTAAAAAATTTTTGTTTGACTGCATTAGGTTGGCGGTAATGATTTTGTAATTTTAAATTTCTTAAAAAGTTAAAAAGAAATTTAAATTTGGTTCTTATAGTTTTTGGTACTTTTAGTTTTTTTAAGTAGATTTTTAAGGTTTTTTAGTAAATTCATAAATTTTTTAACTTTTTCTTCAAGATCAAGCCTTACGTAATTGATATGAATGTTCTTTTACGGAATTCTTTTACTTTATTATTTATTTTTTTTTTGTTTTTAATTTTCATTTCGAATTAAGTCATGATTTTCATGTTTCTTGAGTTTTAAACACTTTTGTTAAGTTCTTGATTTTTCTTGAATATGCAGTTACATTTTTTCACACATGAAATCCATAACATAAATTTTGTCGATTAGAAAAATTATCATTTCATTACCTCACATATCAGCTGTGTATATGGATCTGAACATAATATTCAGTCTCCAGAAACATCCATTCGGCGTGCGTAAAGACAAGCGTTTCGATGAATAGATAAACAACTTTTATAAAAATCTATACTATCTGCAAAGCTGCAATGATTTGTACGCAGTAATAAATTAATATTAAAGAAATTACAAAACAACTAAAAAACCTTTGGTTAAAATTTAATAATGCAATTTTTATCAACAAACTCATTTGTTTGTGGATTTGTTATTGATATTAAATTAATTAATAGATAAATAATATTTTTGCAAAATAAATTTTACTGTAAAGCTTTCAATTTGTTTAGTGTTTAATTTGCAGTAATAAATTAATACAGTTATGTATTACAAGGTGTATTAGTGTATGGCTGATTAACTACAGAGCAGAGTTGAGGTTTGAGTAGATAAAAAATTGTTTGTTTCTTTAAACAAAATAATGAACGGAAGTCGAAGCACATTTAAGTTAACATAAACCTTGGTTCTACTAGCAAGCATTTAACTTGGTAAAATATTAAACTTTAAAAAAAACTTAAAGTGTGAATTTTGCTTTAAGCACAATTTTTTCCAAACCATACGCTACAAAATAGATTATATATTTTTTAAATAAAAAAATTTATTGAATTAAGCTTGAAATTAATAAGAGCTTTTGTAACTCTTACATATGTATACTCTTTCTTAAAAATATGATTTTCCAGCCCCGCTTACAAAGACATAAATTTGATTGGTTTCATAATAAAATTTAACAAATTTAATTGATTTCAATATTGGCTTCATTAGAATATTCTTTTTATATTTTTAAATTAAATATATAATTGATTAAATTAGAAATTTATTGTTCTTTTTAATTGTATATTATTTTAAAATCCAATTTCAATTTGAGACCAAATAAAACCTTTAGTAGATGTAAACATTTTTTTTGTGGTTTTGTACAAATATTAAGAATTGATAAAAGTCTTATTTGTATGATAAATTTTACTGCTATACTTTATCAAAGAACGGATAGTAAATAAATAAATTAATTAAATTATAAATAATCCTTTTGGTAAAGCAGTGTTTTTTTATTTTTTTTTTTTTTTTGTTTTAATTATTTATTTATTTATTTATTTTTTTTTTTTAAAGAAACTCGATGAAAATAAAACGCTGTGCAAACTATGCAAATCGCACAGTTTTTACATTCAGTTATAACATTCATATTAAAAAACAAAATACGACATAATGTCTTATTTTTGTGAATACTACGCAATGGCACAGCAATTTCTTAAATATATATTTTCTTAAAACTTCGTCGCATTGTCCGTAATAAACACTACGTATACTATAAATAGCTGCATTTGTCTTCAGACTGAAATTTAATTGACTCAGTTATATAATTAATTGCAAATTTTTTTTTATAATATTCTAATTGAATAATTTCGATTATATACAGCAAGTTTCTAATATAAGAAATAATTGAACTAATTAAAAACTTCATTAAAGCTCAATCTGAAACAAATGAAACGTTAAATAGGCAAAAAAAACTTCTTTTCTGTGTAAAAAAATCGAGTCTACTAAATAACTGTGTTAAATCTGTGAATGATATTGAAGAAAGTTTTTAATACGTTAGGAATAAATCAACCCTCAAAGCGAAATAAAAATAGAGTTTTTGTAAGGCCACAAATACAAGGGCTTTTGAAGCTTTCAAAACAAAAAACCGAAATTTGGTTCAAGAACTTTTTGTCAATAGTTTCTATTCTATTGCAGATGTTTATTGTAAT
The DNA here is from genome assembly GCA_916610165.2 of Gymnosoma rotundatum. NCBI lineage: Eukaryota > Metazoa > Arthropoda > Insecta > Diptera > Tachinidae > Gymnosoma > Gymnosoma rotundatum. The sequence goes on from OU744337.1 coordinate 109,973,103, forward strand.
TAAAAACTACCTTGTAAATTTACCATGACCCCTTTTAATTTTAATTATAGCAACACTTTTGCCTTTATTCTTTTCTTTACTTTAATAATTTATTATATTTTAATAATTCGGTTTATGCGGTTGCAACTTCTATAGAGCAAAAGTTATATTAAATAAAAGTTTGTATGGTCGTAATTTTGCTTTCTCGCTGTTTGTGTTTGTATTTTAGCAAATATGTTTGAACAAAAAATCGTTTTTATTTGATTTTTTGTCAAATATTTTAATTAAAAGTAAACAGAAATATTAATAATTATCAAATTTATTTTCGAAAAATATAAATTAAAACTACCGCAATTTATTGAGTTCATCACTTAATTATTTCGGTCATGAAATTGTTTTTGTATTTATCAATGGTTTTTTGTTGGTATTTTATATAAGCGTCTAATTATTGCTTCATTTAAAAAAAATATTCATAATTTGAGGAGACAGGTAGAACAGCAAAAATATGATTTTTTTTTTTTTAATTTTTATTTGTCACAATTTTACATGTTTTCTAATTTGAAATCTTTGAAGTTGTCCAAAAATTCACATATTTTTTCTGTTGTTTTTTTTTTTTTTTTGGTGTGCTTTTCTAAATTTTAAAGTAACAAATATATTGTTTGCAGTACTTTAACTAAAAGCCAAAAACAAAAATATTTCCTAAGTCATTAGCAATTAACAGATCTCTTGAGGAAGAGAAATTGAAAAATCATTATATTTATTTTTTTTAGATTTCTTTGAAGGTTTATTCTAATAAAGGTTTATTTGATTTTACTTTCATAAGTAATTGAAGTAAAATCTAACAAAAATAACTATCCATTTTATTCTAAATTAATTGATAAAAAGCAAACTATATTTACCTGCCTTAAGTTGCGTAAGAGTTTCAGATTGGATATGAAAATTATAATTCAGGTTGATTTTCTATTCCTGTCCACTTAAACTTTTTACAATATTCTTTGCGGCACCTTCTATATATCATGTAGATTTGTCTTTTTAGGCCAAATATCAGGCTCATCAATATCATCTACATTAAATGTGTATTGTCACATTTTGATGTCATGATTTCAAAATGCGATAACGTTTCTGAGATACAGCATATTTGACTGGCATATGGCCTCATTGCTAATTTTTATTCCATTCTTTTAATTGTTATATAGGGTTTATTGAATATGCTTTATATGCTAAAAAATAAAATAAAAATTATTTGCATGTATGTGTTTTTTCTCCTAAAAATTAGAAAAAAACATAAATCTATTGAAAATCAAATTAAAATTGTATTTTCAAATTATCACAAGAAAAAAAAAATTAAAAATCAAACAATTTGAAACATAAGAAAAACTGTGCTCTTTTAATTGAATTTAAATAAAGAAGTGCACGGGGTCCTTAACGTCATAAAGGTTTTGTGGTTGTTGCCAGATTTGCAGACTATGAATTTTCATTCTAAAGCAAGACGAATCACTTGAGAAATTATTATTAATAGTTTTCAACATTAAACCATTTTTTGTTCTGTTTAGTTCGTATAAGTATTTCTTACTCCACCTTTTTCTTTTTGCTTTGGCTGATATTTGCTAAATGATGAGTTAAAGAAATTTGAAAATAATTTGTAATTTTTTTTGCAAGTATTCAAATGTCGCTTATCTGACCCCAGCTTTTGCACCGTTATAGTCAAACACTTGAAAATTCCAGAGAATGGAAACTTTTATGATTTCTAACAAAAGATACAAATTTAATATTAAAGGGTGCCCATAAGCGATGCAATTTCATATATATGGCCTTGTCTTTTAAAACGATATAGATAGAAAATTGAAACTTAAACCCTCTCTCCTTTTGTATGTTCTGAAGCGTTTTTTCGTAAAAATGATTTATCATGTAAGAATAATTAGTTAAAAGTCATAAGTTGAAATATCCCAATGCTGATTTCATTCGACATATTTCAATTATTTTTTCTCTATCGAACAAAAGTAACTTATTCATTTCAGTTATTTCGCAAATAAATTATCTTAAAGTTTAAAAAAAAACATTGAAACCACATGTGAAAATAATAATAATAATTTTAAAAGCACCGAAAATACCCAATTAGGTATTGTTTTCGTTACGTAGGCAAATACGTAGTTTTTGGTTACTGATTGGCACTACTATGTTCCTAATTTTCTTTAAAGATTACCGGAACAAACAAATGTCTGCACAATTATATAGAACTTCGTTTTTCCCGCCATATTAGGAACGCGGCCTTAATAACTAAAGTGAAGGACCTTAATGTATTCAACTTTTATGTCAACAGTTTGTTAGAGATCGCAAGACTGTCTTAAAGTAGATATTTCACCCCAGAACAGAACTGTTGCGAATAAAAAAAATCCTTTTAAAATTCATTAAATCAAATTTTGAAGAATTACCAGAATTTTAGCTCATGATATGTTAGGCCTAAAATCATTAGTTATCGTAACTATTATAATGCTTTTTGTGGCTCTTTTTTAATTTAATATACTCTTTCGCGAAGGCTTGTTCTGCTGAAAGCCATACTATTCTAGTGATGCTACATTTAACAGCATATTGCCATCTGACTTAAACGCACAATATCTTATTTAAAACAATTTCGTAGTTTTTTTACGTTTGCATCATATTCTCGTTACAGTCAAACAATTACTAAAAGAACTTTTTAGTTACTTTTAAAGGAAAAATATTTTGGCATTTTTGACCACAGTTTTAAATATTTTGAAATATTGTCAAAAGCAGATATTAAAAGCCAACTAAATTACTTTTTTATAGTTTTCGTTACATTCAGTCAATCTGATATATTTTTGATTTCTCTCAAACAATTTATGTTTTAAAAACATTTTCGCTCCATTCGCATTAGTTTTTTTTATTTTGTTCTAATAAGCTTATATATCGTCACAACGATTCAGTTTTATAAAATTTTCCAGATTTATTTTCAATATTTTTGAAAGGATACACAATAATAGAAAAAGCATATTTTTTGCACAGCAATAACATTTTACTCTTGCGAGTTAGAAGTTTAGATGTCAGTTCAAAATCAAACATCAAAAAGAATAAAAAAAGACTTTAAAATAACTTGCAACAATAATAGAAATAAAATAAATTGCATAAACATCTTGCAATAAAACTGCAGTAAAAAAATTACAGAAATGAAAACTACCAACTCGCCAAGCAGAATGAGAGGGAGAAGGGGTGTAAAGGGATTCTGTAAAAAAAAATAGAAAGAACAAAATTTAGTTTTGCAAAAATAAGAAAAAAACAACAAAAACCTCTAAAATCCATAAAAATGTCTGATGGCTCAAGTAGATTAGTAAAAGATTTATATTTAAAATACAAAGAGTTTAGTATAAAATATGCGGATGTTGTACAACACAAACACACACAAACTCTATTCATGTCATATTTAATTGTGGAATTTTTGATTCCAAGAGAAAAAAGAAGAAAGTTTTTCTGTTCAAAAAAGCTTTTTGGCGAAAATTGTAAGTTGTGCTAAGGGCTGTTCTCTCAACTTAATTTCATAAAATTTTTATCATAAACAACAACCTCCTGCAGATTACAAACGAAATTTTATCCTCGTAGGGTCCTCAAATTTTACTTACGTTAACGTTCTTTGGGACAAATTCGACCCAGTTAGAAAATTCGAGATGAAAAAACTTTTTTTCTTTAATTAAGTTTGTTGTTTAAAGTTAGTACTTTTTTTAGTTTTGTTTGGAATATTAAAGCTGCACCTTTTGTTTATTTTTTACGAATTCATATATAAGTTTATTTTAAATAAAGAAAATTGTATTCTTGGCAACGAATTTCGTTGTTTTATATAGGGCGTGGCAAGCTACAATCCTAAATATTCCAAAAAATGACAACGTTCGGCCAAACAGTTTTCTTTCCAACCATTGTTAGCCGATGTAAATAATATAAAAGCATTATTAGCTGATATATCTAAAATGTTTATAAATATAACTTGAGGCCATCTATTGGTTTTCCTTTTGCAAGTGTAACATGAAACAACTTTACCCAGAGTATCAACTCCTCCTTTACATTTATTACAGTCTAGTATTATTTGCGGTTTTTTGCCCTCACAATTGCTTATTTCTGGACTGTGATGCAAAGTGCTAAGAATATTCACAGATTTATTTTTCTTTGGAATATATAAAACGAGAGTAGTGTCCTTGGTGAAGCAAAAAAATGATGAAAATATCAGTCTTCCTTTAGTTGTCAAAAGCTAAGGTGTCAATTCAGTCTTGTTTTTACGTATTGTTTGCTGTATACGGTTGTATATTCCACACGTAACTGGTTCTAGAATCGCAGAGTACCCAAAATTTAATACCATACTTATCTGCTTTTGACGGTATATACTACCGGAATGGACATCTTCCTCTGAATGCGACTAATTGCTCATCTAATGTTACATTTCGAGATGGATTGTAAAGTTTGGGCAATATTTCAACCCACGTATTCCATAATTCACGTATCGGTGCAAACTTATCTTCAATTCGACGTTCACTGCGAGTATCCATTTTGTCAAATCTTATCACTCTACAAAGACTTTTTAACCTTTTTAATGGCATAATTTCTCCTAAAATCGGTCTTCCTTTCTCAGAGTCTCATAAACTTTCCGTACTTTCATTTTTCGATTTTACACTCCAGCTAACAAAAGTGTACCCATAAAGGTGTCGTCAACTTCAGTCCAATCCATATCAAAAACACGTTTATCTTCATTATTAGTATATTTCAAAATAATGTTCATTACAGGTGGCGGGATAAACAATTGAAAACTGGAAATTTCTTCCTTTGTGATTCTCGAACAAGAGTAGCGGGTCATGCTAATAATGTTCTCGCTCCGGAATCTTCCTTGACTATTTGTAAGAGGTTGTCTGAAATATTTTATTCCACCAACTTTTGATGTCATTGCTGCAGTTGTTGCTACATCAACTTCATCTACACTAGAACTATCAGTTGTCTCCGCACATTCTATGTTATCTTATCTTGAACAAATCTTCTCTTCGTCCGATAGTGCATTTAGCATATTTTCTATTCCACTAGTATTCATTTTCCGACAAGAAACACATTTGCCATTTCTTTTAACAAATAAATTATTTTAACAAAACTGTGCGTAAAAAAACTTAAAGATTTTGTTCTGGGTCAACTTTGACCCGAAGATCTTAAGTGCTTAAAACTGCATACATTTTTTTTTTTTTTTTGGGATAATATTTTCTTATAAAAACCAAAAATAGTTAATAACATTTAAAATTAAATAAAATTCATAAAATGTCTAAAATCTAAACCTCCTATTTACGGAAAAAAAAATAAAATTTTCTTGCAAAATGGGTAAAATTTGACCCGAAGACCCTATGAAGGTTAAAACCAGCTTGGTAAGTGTTGCCAAGTTGTCTTACCTTTTATCATTAACAATAGCCACCTGCAGGAATACAAAAGAATTAAAAAAAAAAAACATACGAAAAAATTAGACAGGCGTGGTGTTTTGCACGCTCCTTCGATGGCAACATTTTTAAAACATGTCTGATCAATCGCCGTATATAAATTTTCTATACTTCATCTAGTGCCTTGGCAAACTTGATTTCAACACTAACACAAACGGTCACACGGATATCCCTCAATCGACTTCGCTATGCATAAGAATTCAGAATAAATAAACTTTATGGGGTTGGAAATAGATAATGGAGAAATTAGAAATAGAATGACAAACTTAGATATACAATTTTCCAGCTGTAGTGAATAGTTTTGTATTACTGCAGTATGCTTTTAAATTTGGAAACCATTATTACGCTGCATTTCTTGTAATAAGCGCTCGCCCATATTTTTCGAGTTACGGGCTCTGAATATCAATATTGGTATCATTTCAAAGAAGAGATCTTGAAGATAATACTAAAATTTTTAAAAAATGCTTACCTCATTATGAGCCGATTTAATTTTTATGTAAATTTATATACATTCAGTACCATTTTTTTTTATTCTCTGTCACCCCAATATTTGCTTTTTTTTATTAAAGTTACTTCACTAAACTAGATCTAAATATATGGTGAAGGTTATAGTGATTTTGCATAGCCGAATATAGCACTTTTTTAGTTTTTATTCTGTTATAAAAAAAAATAAAATTACCCGTGTGCATTTCTTTTCAACAATACGCTTAACACGAGCAGTGAAGGAAGAGTATAAAAGAAAAAGCCAGCTAACAAAAACATATTTAGCCGCCACACTGATGCTAGCGGTGTCTGGGTTTTGTAAAACATGAGTTTAGGTCTCATGAGTTTAGATCCCATTAGCATCTTGAAAAAAGACAAAATAGTAAAAAACTGCGATGGATAAGATGTTCATAAGGCATGGAGTCTCGATAAGAAAATAAATACCTGGTAGATGAGCTGATGAAGATGTTTCTTCTTTAGAACTGCAAATGGACTAGATAGGGCGCTTGTGTGGCAAAAAAAGGTGAAGTGTAGTAAAAACTGATTAATCATTGGTAAGGGAGTAAAGAAAAACGGGGAGTTCCAGTCTCGCCGGAGCCGCAGCGTATTGTGCTCTAAATGACCAGGCAAATTTCAAACCTTCCTGAAGATACATCCTGTTGCCAGATGAATAAATGCATAACTTGTAAACTTTATTTATTAAACAAGATTTCATGGGAAAATAAAACCAATCAATAAATCTAGCGTTAAAATATTGGACATGGGCAAAATGAAATGTGTTGTGGTAATTGTTTTTTTTTAACTTTTTACAAGGTGCCAGAGTGTATTTGATATCATTTATTTGCTATCATATTGAAAAGAAAATGAAAATATTCCTTAGTTTTTATTTATGAACAGCTAACTTTCCGTAGCTTCTTCTTTAGAGGAAACTTCTTCAATACTTTTTTTCGCTTTAAATTTTTATGTGATCAAAGTCATTTTATTTCTATTCGATTTTGAATTCTTATTTTAGATTTGTTTCAATTAATATATGATGTTGTTGTTCTATGTTGTTGCAATTAAATGAGATTTTTTAACCGAGCTTAGAGATTGCAGGATTTATGCAGCAACATTTTCTAGAAACCCAAACTTCGGATAAATTTAATATATTTCTTAATTATGATTATTTATTATGTAGCAGATCATTTTGTGTCGTTATAACTTTAAACATTTATAAAATTGTTTGCTTTGATACTTACTTTACACAAAAGACTGACAAATAGCGGAGACATTAAAATTGGTAACGATATAAACGATATTTTCTTAATAATTTCATTCACTTTATTCTAAATAAGTTTCATAAAGTTCAGTTTATCTTTTACATCCATTATCTTGCTATATGGCCCATATTGCTTGGCTGCCTATCTATCTCTCGTTTGTCTGTCTATTGTACCAACTGTCTGTCTGCTTATGAAAAATAAGTAAATCTTTTAGTTTGAATTTTGGTTGGTATGGCTTCACAGGCTTTTGATTTTCTTTATTACATCATTTTTATATTCATGTATTTTATCTACTGCTTTCAGCTTTATTTATATATACTTTAAATATAATATTCTCTACAGCTGCGGACGTATAAAATTCTAATACAAACTTGTTTATATAAAATCTTAATAACAAATGTCATCAATCTGGTTTTGCTTGCAACATTGGGCAGATTGAGTAAAAGCACATCTAAGTAAATGCAACAAGAAAATAAAGAAAAAAATGCCAGAAATAAAAAATAGTTTCAGAAGGAGCAAAAAATTAAATGAAAGGAAAACACATCAATAAAATCATTTGGTTTTTCAGATATTTTTTTCTTTTTTTCTTTTCTTTGACTCAAATAAATTAAATTGAAGCACTTAGGAAAACACAAAAAAATTTCAATAAAGTCTAAAGAATAAATTAGTATAAACAAATTGTTTGAGACACAAAAGTGATAACTAAAGACAAATTGTTGTTTGAATTGAATTTATAGTATCATTTTGATGAAAATGGCTCACAATAAAGAGTACTGAGGTTGATAGCTGCAAATTCTCCTTGATTTGAATAAATTGAATTATTTAATGAAAACTTGTTACTGCTGATAAATATGTGTGTTGCTATTAAAATTTATCAACAATTAAATCACACTTTTAGGGACCACCCTAAATGAGGATTTTACAAAGTTGGTAAATATTTTGGATGTAAAACATCAAAACTAGGGATCCAAAAATTAATAACTGCAAAAATTATATGTCTAATTTTGGGTCGCTCATTGCCATTTAGTTCCTTTAGTATTAAAATATATTTTTTATGTTTGCATAAAAATAACATCGTATCCTTATTAAAATTAGTGGAATATTAACTCCAACTGGCGCAGCCAAAAGCCTAAATTTAGTCAAAACTTCTTCCTAAAGGAGGATGCAAAATTATAATTTAATAACCGTTATTTCTTTGAATATCCCTACAAGACAAAATCATCACAACACATCATCCGCGTACGTTAAAACATTAAAGAATTTAGTCATGTTAGAGAGATCATTTTTAAAAATGATAAACAGTGGCGGCCGAAAATGACTACCTTGAGGCAGTTTTAACAGGAAACCCCATTAAATTAAGTTTTTCAAAAAGTGGATTAAGGTTTTACTTATCAAAAGTTTTGCTAAAAATTAATTTATGATGTCGGTTTGCCTACTTTTAATAAAACCTGTAAGGTTGTGAGCCATGCTCATTTGGTTTACCAGCAAATTTAAAAAGTCGTGTAATTTTAATACTAGAAAAAATAATTAGTTAGTAAAAACTTGGCTACCATTGTGATTACCTTACCTTTGTTGCCTACTGTAGTTTATAATACAATATTGCTCTGCTAATTTTACCCATCTAATTTTTCTATTATTATTGAACCGGCTTAAAAAAGAGGTTATCAATTCGACTGAATGCCGCATCGAATCGATTTTAAAAAAATTTATTTTTTATTTTAAAGGTGATTCCTACAGATTGGTCCCATTTTAAAAACAGTTTTTTACGTGTTTTATGAACCTCAAATGGGGCTACTTTAAAATTTAAAAAAAAACTGCATATCACTATCGCTCCCAATGGGAAAAAGAAATACAAAAAAAATCTTTGATTCAAAGAGTGTCCCCATAGGTGACATAAATTGACCTATATGGCCCATTTTTTGACTAATGTAGACTAATTTGGACTGGTTGTCGGTTGCTATGACAGTTATAGTAAGAAGTATTAATATTCAAAATTACAAATTAAAGGGTGCCCCGATAGTTTCTTTAATTTGACGTATATGGCCATACTATTGAATAGTTCTAGACAAACCTTTAAAACTTACAAGGACTTGTATTGCTAACTCCACTATAACAACAAGTATAAAATTTGGATATGGATGTTAAATGGTGTCTCAATTGTAGATGTAATATTATAGGTGTAGCCAAACTTTTGAATCGTTCCAGACAGACTGCTGAATCTTACAAGGGACCTGTAATACTTCGTCTACTAAAATAACAAGTTTAAAATTTAAATTAAGAAATGAAAGGGTTTTTCCAAAATTAATTTAATTTGACCTATATGGCCGTATTTTTTGAACCGTATTATACAAATATTTAAAAACACATAATGTTCACTGTTCTGTTTGGCGTAAGAAGAAGTATAAATATTTTATATTATACATTAACGGTTGTTACAAAACTTGATGTATTAAATATAGGTAGCCATACTTTTGAACCGTTATAGACAGACAGATGCAATCTTTTTTAAATAATTATCTCAAATTTCGTCTTAAAATATTTTCCATATTTCATCGCTCATTTTTAAAACTTCAAAAATAAATTATTATTGCGTAAACTGTGATCTGTTTTTAATTTACATTTTTTTAGATTTTTTTATTTTTGTATTTAACCTTTCTTTGATTGCTGTCTGAATATAAAATGCTATTATTTGTATTTTTTATTAATGTGTATTTTTTCGGTTCATTTGTTTTGCGTATTTCTGGTGTCTTGTAGCAGTTTATTTTTCATAGATAAATGTAATTTATTGTTTATTTAAGTTTATTTTTATTTAGGATTTTGTTTTGTTTTTAACAAATTTACTTTTTTACTTTTACAATGTGATTGGTGTTGTTAAAAAAAATTCTTCACCTACTTCTTCTTCTTATTTTCTAATTTATTTTATTTGAGAATAAAAATAATTCAACAAAAGAATTTTTTAAGTAAATTTATGGGAAAGATGTTAAGTAATGATTAACTAATGCTAATGATTGCTAAATAATCTTCTTTTGTGAAATTCTCTAATTAATTAAACAATTAGAATAAGTTCAACTAAATCCCATTAGATAATTGAAATTTTTATTCCAATGGTAAAACTAATTCCAACTAGTTGCAAAAAAATGGTTTACCTTTAAAAACTATAATATTTATAATATGAATTTCACACATATATACATGCATATATTACTTTTGTACATATATTACATACATCCACACATATTTAACGTACGTATACGCTTTCAGCAATACGAGCTTTTCAAAAGAAAAGTCCGCCAGGCGACCCCACCTTGGACTATTAATAATGCCCACAAACAAAAAAAGACGCTTCACAGGGCCTGAAGACGTAAGCGGTGTGTTGCTATTTCCTTTAATGTAGGATATTTGGACCATATATTGGAAGTTTTAGCAGTGTCATTTGTCAATTTTGACAATGAAGCAGTAATTTTTTCTGCAGAAATGTAATCTGGTTTACTAAAAATATCATATATGTATATGTGTCACTTATGCAGGACTTACCACCATTACTGAAATCATGTTGCACATACAGTGACTTACATCATTATTCGTTCACTTGTATAATTCTTTGGAAAAAATTTATTTTTATCAAAATAATTGATTATAATTCGAGCTAATTGAATATCCAGTTGCATTAGCAGAAGTCAATTAGATTTCTCATTGTAAAGGTAAACCCATTTTTTTTTTACTAATGAAAACTTGTTGCAATTATTTTTACCATTGGACTAAAAACTTCAATTAACTAATGGAAATTAGTTGAACTAATTCTAATTGTTTGATGAATTAGAGAATATAAACAAATTGCATCAATTGCTAATTCAAATTGGAATTTAGCATGTATGATTTTTGGTTTATTAATTAAAGCTAATACTTCTCACTCTGTTAATATTTAGAAAAATTATTTGCGAAAAAGTTTTATTTTTATTTATTTTTTTGTTTTGGATTAATGTTTTCGTTATAGAGCTAAAATGGAATAAATTTTTGGGCTCGATTTAAACTGCTTATCGAGGGGAGTTATTTTGACATAAAAATTTAATAAAATGAAATATGCTTGTATTATTAAAACTATTAAATAGGCTTTTGCAATGCAAGAAACTGTTGCTTTTATTCTTAGAAATTTTAAAACTGTTTTTAAATTATTTTTTAGGAAGCATCACTCAGCCTACCAAAACCTGCTGGATTGAAACAGTATGCGTGGAACTTCCCGTACTAAATGAAGAATTATAATCGTGTATCTACGAAACTGAAATATGAAAAGTCCTGAAATTTTGCATAAGAAACTCCAATATTTATATTTACACTTTGGTGAAATGCAGATTTGATTGGAATAGTCAACTTGGTATTTTCAGTACAAGGTAAATAATTACTATTGTAAATTACCAAAAATTTTAAGGTTTCTGCTTACTTTCGTTTTTTGAGAGAACAAAAGTTTTTTTTTATTAAAATTCATTTCTTTTGGTTAATGTTTTCCATATTGTCTTTTTTTAGGTTGACTATTTAACAACGAAATATTTTATTTATTAATTTTGTATTCAGTTTGTTATTAATTGTAATAAATTGTAAAGAGAAGAGAGTAAAATTTAAAGACCAGCAGAATGAAATGCACTTTCTCTCCTCTGTATAATTTATCACAATTAATAACGAACTTAAGCTAAATCTGAAAAATATAATTATTTTTTCTATTGAATATAAATTATTAATAAAAATGATTTTAAACAAGAAAATTTATGTAAATCTTCTTATATATGAGCTATAATGCGGATAGAGTTTTAATTTGTGTGGCAAAATATTTTTCTTGAGCCAGCATTCGTATTATTTTGCATTTCAGTCTCTTTGTTGTAATTTAGTTATGTCTGATGACTTCAAATTATCTACTTGATTTGAATATTATTATTTAAAATGTAATTAAAATCTTGCTCATAAAAAGCCACGAACATAAGGAGAAAACATAAAGGTGATAAATATTTTACAGTCAATGCAGGGATGGCAAGAGCAGTACAATGTTTAGCGATACAATAATGACTTATTTGATATCTACATTTTATAATTTCTTAGTTTTATGATTTGAATAATTTTTTTTTTCAACTTTTCTTTAACTTTTATTTCTTAAAATAATTTTTTCCTATAGACTATAGAGACCTATATTGATGAATTTTATTATCAATTATCTTCCTAATTTAATTAAGAGTTTATATTATTTATGTGCTAGGTTGCATCTTTTAAAGACACTTGCAGAAAAAGCAACAAGAAAATGCGTTCTAGAGTTTATGAAGCAATGTAGGCAAAACAAAGTTGCTATTGAATGTTGATTTTTTTTGTTTCATTTCAATCAACATTGATTTTACTTTTCTTTATCTACTGTACACGGCTGACTTTTTTCGCCTCTTTTATACAGTTTAAAGATGTTGAAAAATAAAAAAACAATAAAAAACTACGTTTCCTACTCAAAACAATACAATACTCAGCAAATTTGTTGGGTTCGAACTCATGACTTTTTTGATTTAACAATCATCACCAGTACAGGCAAAAAACAAACGTTGTAACTCATTTTAACTTTGATGTTACAGATATATTAATTACTTTTTTTTCAACAATTTTCATATTAAAATCAGGGGTGGAATCGTTACATCCGTGTTCGTATCGACAATCGTACGAAAAAAAAAATTACGTGATACGTTAATCGTATGAAGTAAATGGAATTATGACATACGATTGAAAACGGATCGTAATCTTTTGAATGATTCACAATAGTTTTGAAATTAAAAAATTCCAGAGCTAAAGAAAGAGTATTCAGGCTGGTCAGTTTTTCATATTTTGTTGTTTCCAAAGGTCAAAACCGATTTTTTGCCTATAGCTTGATTTAAGAAGTGCTGCTTCAATTAACACTACTTTACTTGGCACCAGCAGCTTTTCTTCAAAAAGGCCGTCTTCATTCTGGTTTTTCAATTTAAAAAAAAAACTTTTTTCTTTGCCTTATACCTATTTTTGATCAGCCGTAAGCACAAAATTATAAATATAAATATTTTCTTGCAAAAATATAAATTGCGAATTTCCTATTTTAAAATTTTAACATCATTAACTGGTGGTACTAGTGCGTTCATACACTTGGAAAGTTCATCCCATAGTCTGTTAGCAGTAGATTTTAATATGCCCAATTAGGAAGCATGTTTTTTTTTCCAAATTTTTGTGTTCTTTCATGAATCTTAGATTTAACTTATTGTAATAATAACTTTATCATAAACTAAAATTAAATTTGTTAATTTCGCACTTTTTTTTAGCGAATTTGTTGCATTCGAACTATGTTTTGTTAACGTATGACAGTTCGTAAAAAGTGTACGTTCATGTATAAGATAACGTATGTTGTAATCTGCGTTATTGTTAATTACCATCCGTTAACGTATGTCATAATCCGAAAAACGTATTTTTACGATACGTGTTGTACGTTTACGGATATAACGATTCCTCCCCAGTTTGGTTAAATTTTTGAAGATAAAATTTGAAACACATTCAATATGTTATTATTTATTTATTTATTATGAAATCAAAAAGAAAAATCAAAAACATATCGCTTACCATCCCTGATTTACGCATATAACACACAGGTTTAGTTATAATGAGGTTCGTTGCTACCGTTCTTTAAGAAAGCCACGTTTCAAATGTCACACATCCTAATACAAACATGACCCTGACTGCGATGTTAGCTGACAAAAAAACTTGAAGTTATTGTTTTTTTGGATTTAACAACTACTTTTGTTTCTGTTGGTACTTCGCTTTTGTTTTAGTTTTAGTTAATTCAAATCGAAAAAAAACAAAGTGCCTTAAAACTAAATGAATTTAAATTAGTTTTTACACTGAGAGGGAAAATTTAAATAAACAATTTTTAACTCTTGTGAATGTTTTTCATCATAAACAACAATTTATAAAGGTAATGCAATCTTGGATATCCGGTAATAAAGGTCAACAAAAATATTTCCTGTCATTTGTAATCGGTTCAAATATTCTGAGGCGAAATAAACAAATCTTTGGTTCAAATTATTATTAAATTTTTTTTGTAAAGTGCTTTTGATCTAGCGACTTTCCAACACAAACGCAGATATCTCAGGAGCCACTGCATAGACAGTCATGCAATATATTGTATTTCGTTCGCCTAATAGCCTTTTTATAGAGCGTGAAAACATTATTTAAAGTTCGTTTTTGATTTCCAAGTAAAAACCATTTTCATTTTTAAGTCGTAACAAATATAAAAAAAAACGAATCCTTGAATAAAAGTTCATAATTTTATAAAAAACTTCAATTGTTCAACTAATAATTAATGTCAAGTGAAATATATCAAGTGTTTTGTTTACGTGTTAAACCGAAATATAGCTTACAATTGCTAAGCAGATACGGTGGGCTACCACCGAGCGCGTCTTCATTCTGAGTCCATATTTAGGATATGGACTTGAGTATCAAGAAAAGTTGTGGTTGTTGGGTCGCTATGGTGAAAGGTAAAAATATGATATACAATATTAAAAGGTCACTGGGTATTTAATAGAAAAAAAAAAAATAAATTGCTGTCTAGGCGCAGTAGAAGGACTACTGAAGACAACAACATAATATTAGAGTGTTTGTAGTCGTAGGTTAGTTGATTGAATTAAATAGGCGAATCCAGTCAGAGCTACGGAGTACTGTTATCTGGAGGCCAGCGCATCTTAATACTCTCAAACGAGAATATGGGCATTTCCACAGAAATGTCAGCCGCGGCGAAAAATATTTAAAGTCCATAAAAGTATGATATTTTAACACATTTTTATGGGAAATCTGTCAAATTTACCTGATGTGAAAAAAATTTTATATTTATTCATAACTTATTTGAAATATTCAAATGCAAAATCGAACGAGCGCACAAGATCCGTTTTGAACATTTCTATCGCTCGTTTTGTTTTGATAAATGTGCCATCCAAGGCGAATTAATACAGTTGAACGCACAACAAACCAACAACACAAAAAAGCAACAGGCAATTTGTTGCTACAAAATATAGGAATGTTATCAAAAAATACTGTTTAAAAAAAAGCAAAATAAAAAAAATATATTTGATGTACAACAGTGGTTGTAATTTTCAGAATATAAAATATTATACAAAATTAAGTTATATAAAAATGAAAATCCAGGTAAAGTGTGACCAAAATTATATTGTACCACTAGTTCGCCCAAATGTCATGCAACTTTCCATTCTCGTTTGTTGACCATTTGAAGACTTACAGTAAAATCTCCAACTTTCGTCGTTTATCACAACAAGTTTACCGCCGGCAGTTTCTCAAGTAGCGAGCATAGAGCTTTAAGGTTGATTAGCACAATCATTAGGAGATCTGCCGAAACTAAGTATCAGAACAATATTCTGGACCTGATTGTTAATTATAGAGAAATTGTAAATTATCTAAACAATGTTTTCATGTTATATTAAGCCGTTCGATGTGAAAAAGCGACCTTGGTGCAATCACACATTCGTTTCCCAATTAAATAGCTTTACTTTGTCACATCACTACCACCAACAGTATATGCAGAGACCACATAATCTTCACATACAAGAAAACAAGCAAGAAATTATAAACGTGTTAACAATAATGTCACTATCTCCTTACGTATATTTTGATTAAATACATCAGGAACTGCAAATATGGTTCCATATTGTACTAGTTTTTTTTTCTAGGAATTTGAATAATTATTTTGTTTTCTATTAGTAAAAATTTTTAATTTTTTTTAGCAATTAATTAATTTTTTTGACAACCAAAACATATAGAGCTGATGACCTTTTTCGCCCGTGCGTTCACCTGTATTACTTCGCCATGGTTGCTACTAAGTGAAATTATACAATGAATTTTGCTACTTAAAATTTTTTATTTGTATATAAAGAATAATAAAAATGTAAAAGGAACGATGTGATTGCCAAATACGCTAAATTTTTTTTCCTCTACCGCATATTTCGATGAAAAAGGATTATATTTAGACCGAAACTTAACTGCACAGTCGATGCTTAACGGTCTAAAAGGGTTAAAGACGAATCTCTAAGAAAAAAAAACACGTTAAAAAGGCATAATGATGCTAATGTATTCATTAGCATCATTATGCCTTTTTAACGGCGAACTTCATAACAAAACAAACATTGGTATTTATATAAAGAAAAGTTACCAAATGTGTGTTAAGAAGCATACCTAACGCTTTTAAAATGATATCATACAAACACTATAATTTGTACAATATGCGTTTCTTTTTTTATTCCAAAATATTTTACATTGTACGTTAGCACTGTTGAGCAGAATTACCTATTTTCTTGGCAAAAGCCAGATCTTAGCTTTGTCAAGTATGGCTTCACAAGCATTTCGAAAACGATAGACACTTAAATTTAAATCATCGAGATAAATTTATTTTTTTTGTTTAGAATTAAGTCTTCAATTTTGAAACCGAAGCGTTATGCTAAAATACAATTTAAAAAATAAGTCTTATTTTTTATTTACTTTTTGAATTTCAGTGTAATATTTTCCTTTTAATCCCAACTGTACCTGTAAACCAAAGCAACCAAAGCAACATCTAAAACTTTAATTTAAAATCTAATACGTTGGAATGAGTTCTATTTTAGATATTGTGGCACTTGTTAACTGTGTTATTGTCGACATCTGTACAGAAGTGCAACTGCATAAGCAGCAAAGAAATGATGTGTAAAATAACAAGAGGAAAATATAAAACAAATCTCCTAGTAATTGTGTCGTGTAAACGCTGTTCACTGTTTTACTTGTAATCACTTCCTCTACAATTAAAACAACGATAATGAGTGAATTGCACAAAATAAAAACTTTAATTGCGGAAAATGCAAGAATCAATGAGTGGCCATAAAACACACAAAATGAGCAGCATGTACTCGCAAACACAATTATCTAATTAAATTCCTGAATCATTTGATTACTAGAAAAGTTAGCTAAAAATTAAAATAAAAATTAATTAATTTAATTATCATATTTATGCAAATCAGTAGAATAAAATAAAATTAAATATTATGGAACCATAGACAAGCTAACTTTAATATAATTATTCTTTTGGCCAGTTTTCATCTTGATTTTGAAAAAAACCAATTTGACTTCTTTTATACTTTTTTATTTGCTCTTTATTAATTTGAAAGTATGTATTCCATGTTCATTTGTATAGTTTAAAGTTATATTTTATTAAAAGCCAAATAACATTCAAAATTAATTCAGTAAATAAAAATTTGGCGTATTTGGTAAATTGTTGCTGTTGAAGGCGCCGGTACCCGTTTAAGCTGTAGTTTAGGGTTTTTAGTTAAAATTTTGATTTTTAGGTCGTTTGGGTCGTTTTTTGGATAATAATTTTTCTTGCCAATATTTCGAAAAGCTTCGCTACTCATCTTCAGGGGAACGTGTCAAATATGCAAAACCATGTAAAAATATTGTTACACTTGAACAAATAAAATTAACGAAAAATAATTACATTTTTAAATTACAACTACCCAGCAAAAAATTTTTGAAAAGGTAATCGAGTGTGGAATTAAGCATTTTTGGCAGAAGTACTTCCCAACTAGATTGCCAACCTATTGATTTTAACATGGCATGGCATCAATTACTGAAAATCGATTACATAAATTTTTGTGGGAAATAATGAGAACCATTATTACATATTTAAAGGTAATCTCTTTTAACATAAAGAACTTGTTCCATTACTACTTCCTTTTTGGGAACTAATGTAATGTGTTTTGTAAGCGAGTAACAAAAAATGGCAATCACAAAAGTAAGTCATTATATGGCTAGTACTTTTATGTTGAATTTGTCTCCTTTGTCTATTTTCGACTTCATGTCACTAAAAAATTGTTCAAACGTCACAAAATAGTTAAAAATCATAAATTTTTTCTTGTCTCTAAAGTTCACATAAGTGAATTTCTGAAAACGTTCTTTTCTTTCTGGTCTCTGTTTCGACATCTTACAAAACCTATACTTAAATTTTATAAAATTTATTGTGTTCAATTTCTTAAATATTTCCTGAAATTTTTATTATTTTTTTAATGCAGGGAAATTATATTCATATAACGCAAATCAGTGAAATTTACCTAAATTTTGTAAAGAAATTTAAACTTTTTATGTCTAAAATAAATTTTATTAAATAAGAATTATTACAAAGCAACAAAAAAAAAATACAAAATATTATAAGACAATTTTGGCTTGTGTATAGACTTCATCTAAAATAACCTTCTTATTTTTTGAAGTCGGTTAAGAAATAATATTGATTGATTAAAAATATTTGCCGTATTCGTAGTTTCAAAATTCGTAGGTTAAAGAGATGATGTTTACAATGTACACAACCCAAGGTAGATAAACTCGAACTTTTCCTGTTTTTTTTCAAAATGAACACTTTATTAATTTTTGTTTAATTTTAGGTTTAAATAAAAGTTTATTAGAATAAAAATAAAACGTCTTAGTTCAAACGAATATATAAAAGGAATGAAAAAATTATGACAGGAAAAACGAATGTTAACTGCGTTCACATTGTTTACAGGGTTTTCATAATATTAAGAATTCCAACACTCCTTCTCAATGTGAATGCCGTTGTAAAATTTAAAAATGTTTATGTAATTTTCATTAATTTAACAAAATTCAAATGTTTTGTCTTTGATAGGTTTTTAGTAAGTATATCCGCAACCATTTGATGGGTTGGGCAATAGTTTAGAACAATCTCCTTTTTCTTTACGACTTCCCGCACGTGGTGGAACCTTATGTCGATGTGCTTAGTTCTTTTGTGAAATACTGGGTTTGTTGCTAGTTTTTCTGCTCCTTGATTATCAATATTCAAGACAATCGCTTCACCGGATGAATATCCAATCTCCAAAAGTAATTTTCTTAAAAATATCGCTTCTTTAGCTGCATCGGACATGGCCATGTATTCAGCCTCTGTGGAGCTTAACGCGACACATGATTGCTTCCGGGATTCCCATGATACGGGGCACTCTCCAACAAAAAATATAAATCCTGTATAAGACTTTCGGTCTAAAGCATTACCGCCCCAGTCTGCATCAACAAATCCGCTTACCGATTTTTCACCATTTTGATACACGATTTTCATATCCATTGTACCACGAAGGTAGCGTAGAATATGTTTGACTGCTTGCATATGCTCGGAATGTGGACTCGAATTTCTCTGGGCTAACTTGGAGACTGAATGGAGGATATCTGGTCTGCTAGTTATTGCTAGATACATAAGAGCTCCTATTACTGATTGATAATCCTTTTGATTAATGGTTTCACAATCTTCCTTGTCACAGATCACTTGGTAATTAGCCTCAAGTGGGGTTGATACAGGTTTGCAGTTTTCCATACCGTATTCTTTAAGCAATTCTTTAATGTATTGGGTTTGACGTATTGTAATTGGGCCAGTGTCTCCTTCACGTGCAATTTCAATGCCAAGATAGTAATGTAACTTGCCTTTATCGGTAATTGGAAACTTTTTTGCTACTAAGCTTTTCACTTCAGAAATTATTGACAGATCTTTACAGCTAATAAGAATGTCATCCACGTACACTGCTAGTAATACCAATTTCCCTTTCATTGATGCTTTATACAAACAAGGCTCATGCTTACTTTGCTCAAAACCAAATTCTTTAAGGACGTTATCAAGCTTGTCATGCCACTCTTTACCAGATTGCTTTAAGCCATATATTGCCCTCCGAAGTCTAAGGACTTTATCTGGATTTTCGGAATCAACAAACATTTCAGGCTGTCGCATATAGACTTCATGGTGCACTTCACTGTTTAAGTAAGCTGAACTTATGTCGATTTGATGCAAATGCATTTTCCAGTGTACTGCCAATGCCAAAATCACACGAATAGTAGAATATCTGACTACAGGGGAAAACGTCTCATTATAGTCTACACCAAACTTTTGGTTACAACCCTTTGCCACAAGTCTGGCTTTAAAACGTTCAATTTGCCCAAGTTCATTTTTCTTTAGAGCAAATACCCACTTTGAATTGATTGCTCTCGCACCCTTCGGTAAATCCACTAATGACCATGTTTCATTTTTATGCAATGATGACATTTCCGAAATCATAGCTTGGCGCCATTTATCGCTGTTTACACTTTTTAGAGCCTGATCTACGGTTTCTGGCACTTCCTCAACAATTTGATGTAATTGTGCATATTGCTTGCGTGGTCTGCCCGGTCTACCAGTTTTCACAATTTTTGGTCTGCCACGTTTAGAACCAGCAACGCTCTCCTTCTGAACATTATCATCCTTATCAGATTCAGCTTCCTCAGCTGTTCTAAAACCAGCGAAATCTGAATCACCCTTAAATGAATCGTCTTTATGCTCACCATATTCAGATTCGGAGTCTCCTTCAGATATCGAATCGACACTTCTGTTTACCTGTTGTAAATCAGAATGTGGGATTTCAATTACTAAATAATCACCGTCTCGTTCTGTTGTTTTTTCACGTTCGACATCACACCTATTTTCATCAAAAAGTACATCACGTCGTTCTATTATTTTTCTACTATTTTTATCATATAAACGATAAGCTTTGGCTACTTGCGAATAACCAACCATTATTAAATGGTTTCCTTTAGCTTCAAACTTATGGGTATGAGTCTTATTAAGGGCCACTGCACGAGAACCAAATATTCTTAGATGCTGCAC